>SSNR01000162.1:961623-984159 GCA_006937965.1 Callopanchax toddi | reverse complement strand
CTGTGAGTATCAAAACGATGCAACAAGAATGAAATGTGACCCTGAAACCAAAGATTTAGGAACCATGTCGATGCTGCATGAGTGAATTGATAAAAACATTTATTTGAACATAAGACAACACATTTTAAAAACTATAAAAATACATTAATGTACATCTCAGGCCCCTCACTATGTCCACATCATTCTCCCTATAAACAGTATCTCAGTCATGTGACATCCAGTCATTTTTAAATGCAGTAATTGTTTCATTGGTTTATGATCTCTTGTAGATATCCTTCCTGTCAGTGGCTGATTTTCTTTGAGAAGTGCTCTCCTTAACCCATCAGGTAAGTGGTCACTAATGTCATTTATTAGTATGCCACTTACCATATTTTGTTCAACATAATTCACAATATTGTTTATTAAGGTAGCACAGTGTGTCATAACCCTTGTTGGTCTTGTGATCTTTGTAAACAGGGTTAAACTAAACCTCAGATCCCAGAATCCTTCAGTTCATGCAGTTTTGACTTCATCAGATCTGTTAAAGTCTCCACTAATGAAAATATCTCTCTGGCCTGTTTTTGATTCATCTTCTCTCTACAGTTTTAAATGGTCCATATCAGTTCCTGGTGCTCTATATATACAACTAACTCATAGATTCTCTCTGTTCTCCATTAGAATCTCAGTTGTTCAACTCTCCATGACTTCATCTACTCTCATTGTCATGCTTGGTAATAACTGACTTGTTAAACTTGTGTCCACATTCAGAGCTGCCCCTCCTCCATTCTAACATTGTCTATGTTGAATGTCCATCTGATGAATGAACTGTTTTCTGTCCTGCAGTGAAACTGTGAAAAGTCCGTCTGGAGCAGGAGAGCAGCGTTCTGTCTGACTGGGGACCAGATGAAATGACTTTCACAGTCCTGACATGAATAAAGTCACATTAAACCACATGTCCTGTCATGGTTTGTTTAAAGTCATTTTAAGGTTTTAGACCCAACATTTTGCTAATGAATCCTAAAATGTGAAAACACACATCAACCTTCTCTGCTCTGGATTCACTTGGTTAAACCAGTAAATATACAGATGATGCTCTGCAGCACGTTATTTGATTATAGGATAGAACAGCATTCCATACTTGCACCTGTTGCAGAGCGATCTTTTTCTCAGCTGATTCAAACCAGACTGATCCTGCTGGTTGTTCTGAAGCAGCGTTCATGTAGAGCTTTAATCAGCTCTTCTGCTGCCATCAGCTAAATGCAGCTGATAAAACGTTCTCAGGGCAGATCTCAGGAGAAATGCAGGTTTTGGAGCCTCTTAGTGGTTTGTTCATCACCCACCTGTAAAACCAGAAGTGATGTTAGAGGGGGAACTGGTTCACTTCACTATTAGCTGTTTAGTAAGTAAAGTTTATTCATAATAAAGCTCCTTTCACAGATAAATATCACAAAGCACTGTACAACAGTTGACATGGTGCTGGACCAGGAGCTGTCGGAACATTCTGAAGAATTGTCTCTTTTAGGAGCTGAAGACCCACAACCAAACAATTCTGAACTGACTGCAACACCTGATACTGACAGTCAGGAGAAATCATTTCAACATTTTAGAAGTGATACTGAGTCATGGGAACGTCTGCAGCTCTTTGACAGACTGACACAAAGAGAGGATGGGGGTCTTTGTGGCCCAGCTTTGCTGCGTTTCTGTGAGCTTCAGGAGGTCATATGCTCTGATGAGCTGCATGAAAGACTGTTTAAAGTGTCAAGCACGTCCTGAACATCACCAAACACTGATCAATCCAGATTAGTGGGCAGGCCACCTGGAAATCTCCTGATGCTCCTGATTACCAGTCCACTACAGGGAGAGGTCATTTCATCGTGAAATCAAGACCTTTCTAAAACCACGTCTGTTGTGTTCCACCCCTGTGGGGTTTGGTTTTGAGGTTTTTCCCTCTTGTGTCCTCCTCCTCCTTCACAGGTGTTTCCTCTTTGCAGTCATCACCTCCTGAGTCTTGTTTTGTGACCTGTAGCGTTTAAACTATGGAGTTTATTGTCCATGCACCTTCTGTAGATTTATTTAGTTAATTTAGTAGGGGTGTAACGATATCCAAATCCCACGATACGATATCGTCACGGTATGGACCTCACGGTACGATATTTATTGCAATATTGTGACTATGCTCATGATAATAAGCCTCACAACATAAAATGTACCATTATGACATTTTGAACGGCCTGAAGTCATTCCTACAGTGCAAAATTCAATTTCAACATATAAAGAAAAGACAAAACAGGTTATTTAATAAAAGTAACCAGGAAATACAAAACTGCCTCGTCATTAAGTCATAAATAAAAATGCCTAGGCATCACCAAACAGGAAAAGAATTAGAAGGTAAGCCTCTTCTAGTTTCTAGAGTTCTAGTCCAGTGTAGCATCATTCAATTAATCCACCTTTCTCCTGCATTACATGAAAGTCTGCCCTACTGCTTGACCTATGATAAACCTTTGCTTTTCACCAGACTCTTTTCACTCCAGCAGGAACTTTGCAGGCCTGGCAAATTAATGTCAACAGTCTCTGACCTCAGGTGGTAAGATAGCACCTCCTCACATCTTCACAGGACTCGTAGGATTAAGTTTTTCCTCAGGAGAGCCATAAACATTCTCTCCCTGTGCTTTGAAGAAGCAGAATCAACATTTGTCATCCAGACATGGCCTTAACGACTGTCTGTTTTTCTTTCTACTAAGTGAACTGTGTGTTGTCCAGATCTCCCACAGTCTGGAAGGAGGAAGAGGTTGTGGCTAACCAGCAGCTCTGGAACCAGGAGAGGAACTCCAGTTTGGAGCAAAATCATCTAGAACCTGCAGTCATGCAAGATGACCAGGAAGAAACAGAACCTAAATGGAGGAGGAACAGCAGGAACTTTGTATCAGTCAGGATGAGCAGCAGTTTGCACTGAAGCAGGAGACTGATACCTTTACAATGACTCCTTCTGTAGGAAGAGATGGCAGTGAACCAGAAGCAAACAGGGACCAGCCCCTTTCTCAGAACTCTGCTGAAGCTGACATCCAGAACCAGGGAAGAAGCAGAAATAAAGACGATGAATCAAACAAAGATGAAGAACTGAAACACAATAAAAGACGTCCACAAACCAAAGATCACAGGAAAGATGTAGACAGTCTAGAAGTGAAAAGTCACACAGGTGGGAAGCCTTACTCATGTAGGAACTGTGGGAAAACTTTCAGTCACGAGAGGGATTTAACTGTTCACATAAGAACTCACACAGTTGAGAAACCTTACTTTTGTAAGACCTGTGGAAAATATTTCTCTCGAAGTAGTCTCTTAGCTCGTCACATGAGAACTCACACAGGTGAGAAACCATATTCATGTAAAACTTGTGGGAAATGTTTCTCTCGAAGTAGTCTCTTAGCTCGTCACTTGAGAACTCACACAAACGAGAAACCATATTCATGTAAAACTTGTGGGAAATGTTTCTCTCCGAGTTATAACTTAACTCATCACATGAGAACTCACACAGGTGAGAAACCTTATTCATGTAAAACTTGTGGGAAATATTTCAGTCAAAAAGGATCTTTAACTTACCACATGACAACTCACACAGGTGAGAAGCCATATTCATGTAAAACTTGTGGGAAATGCTTCTCTTGGAGTAGTCACTTAACTCGTCACATGAGAACTCACACAGGTTAGAAGCCATTCCAAACACCACCGGTGAGAATGACTGTGTGAATGAATAATGCAACTCTGTAAAGCGTCTTTGAGTGACCTAGAAAAGCGCTATATAAAACTGATGCATTATTATTATTATTATTATTATTAATAATAATTTTAAAGCAGCACTCATAATATCCAAACAAGCTAGCTATTTTACAAAAACAAATCTCAGAGCTCTCACCCCTCCCGTTGGGTATAATCCTTATAATCCTTCTGCGTCCCAGCTTTTGATGACATTTAATCACAGATTTCTGAAGAATTGACTTGCCTGGTTTGCAGTAGATCCTTTAAAATCTCTAGGATAAGAGCTGTAATACAAAGTCTGTAAAACACTAAAATCGCCTCTTTGATCCAAAATGGTGGACTTCCTGTTGGTTTTAGGCCTTCAAACCAATCCAATCTTTTCTACATCTTAATGATTTCTATGCATGTGTCAAATTCTAAAGCTTTATGTTGAATTGAAAAAGCTTTCAAAGTCCACAAAAGTCAATCCTCGTCAGAACAGATGTTTAGTTGTTTTCCTTTTTCTATCTGTTCCAGAAAGTGTCAGGTCATCATTCATTAATAGTTGTTCTTTCTCCAGTCTAAATGTGTGAAAATCCTCTCAGAGCCTGATGGACTCAGACTGAACTTTAACTGATGTTAGAGACAAATGTTCACCATCATTTTATGACATCATCATCTCCATTGCATTTTGTGCTTCAGGCACATGGAGCTCATGATACCATGGCACCAACACAGCCTGATACATTCTAGGTCAACCAAACAATAGTGCTCATTGAGGTTTACACCAATGTTCTCAACATTCACAATGTTTTGGTTTCTAAATGTACTTCTGACATTGTTGCTTTTATTCATCCTTCCTGTTGAATAGTTCATTCACTTTAAACAGGCGATCAGAGTTTAAACAGACTTGTTTTCAGAATAAATCTCTGTTATTTTCATCAATCCTCTTTCTTTTCTCACATCCAGAAATAAAGACTCAGTTGATTCAAAGCTACCAGGTGGTTTCTTTGTCCCTCCTGGTCTCTGCACACCAGGATTCTGTTTAGACTTCCCATCATCCTTTATGGTTTCTATATCCTGATGGATTTAGACAACATGGCTCATTTCTCCACATTTCATTCAAATTTCACACTGACACACCAAAACAGTAGAATCTAATGGATGATTGATTTTTCACTGACTGACAAACAAGCTCTCCCTCTGTAGAGGCTACAGAAGCTGTCCTGTGCCGCCACCTAGTGGCCACAAAGGAAACTTGACTTGTCACAATTATAAAGAGGGACCAAGTTGTTGCTCACTCAAATATTCTCAGCTTTTTATAAACTCTACAACCTTCAATGTCTTTGAGTCATTAGTGTCAAATGTCAAGGGCTGACTCCACTCATTCCCCACAGATCAAATGCTTTGCAGCTACTTCTAACAGTCCTGTGTTTCATTCAACACACTGATGTCCAATCAGTCATCAGAGAACAGCTGTGTGCACAAGTTTGCTTGGATCACTGGATCATGTGTGTCTGCAGCTCCTCCAGGTCAGAACAACTTCACATTTCATTGGAAACCTCTTCCTCCGGGTCCAGGTGCTGACAGTAAACGACTTGACTAAATCAACTCACTTCAACTTGTTGGAAAGGACCATCAGGTTCATCAGGTCATTTTTCACTACTTTCAAAGTCATCACACTCCACTGGTAAAGGACAAAACATCAATCAGCTGATCTCACATCTGATTGGCCCACACCTCTGTTTTATTATCATTTTACACACATCAAAAACAGTCAGTCCACCAGCCTGCTCTGGTTCACGCTACATCAACACATTCACACACTTTAGCCAGCTGTGGACCTGGAACTTCTGTCAACTTCTCAATCAACTCACAGGAAGTGTGGCATCAACATTTACTCTGCCTGGAGTTACCAAGTCTGGCCACTAGAGGGCACAAACCATCTGCTCTTCATTTACTGTCTGTGCTGGAGGTTCCAGTCAATATTTACACCTTCTTCAGTCTTTATGCTCTACCAGTCTTTAGATTCCTCATCACTTCATTCTTTTTTTCTGTTTACAATGTCGTTCACATTTCACACTTTAACATGAATAATATTACTATCACACTTTAACATGAATAATATTACTATCACACTTTAACATGAATAATATTACTATCACACTTCAACATGAATAATATTACTATCACACTTTAACATGAATAATATTACTATCACACTTCAACATGAATAATATTACTATCACACTTTAACATGAATAATATTACTATCACACTTTAACATGAATAATATTACTATCACACTTTAACATGAATAATATTACTATCAAATGGCATCACAATCAGTGTGTTAGCCTTCTTTAGAACTCTAGTTGTTTTCTTGCAGTTCAACATCAGTTAGTTGTTTCTTATTGTCTTTGTTTACTAGTAAAGACAGTTAGTGATGCATGTCCTGCATGGTGGTGCAGTTGTTAGCACTGTTACCTCACAGAAGGAAGGGCACAGGTTCAAATCCCACTGCTGCCTTCCTTTATGAACTCATTGTGTTCTCACCATCAGCTTTAAGTTGGTTGAAGAGTTGTAGAAAGGACTGGTCCAGTCTTCCTGTTTGTCTCTTTCCTGTCCTCTCAGACCCCAGTGGACAGAAACACAAGGCTCCACCAGAAAGAGCAGGAGGACCATTCAAGTCACAATAAAACAGAACAACGTGTCCATGACTTGCAATGACTGCTTTCAGAAAGTGTTTTTCATTGGGCATATTTGATGAGTCATTAGGACATTTATTCAGTAATTTGAGGTAGGTAGGCAGCCATGAAGATCTCCCTAAAAGTGGAGCCAGAACCTGAAATTCTCTTCTAAATGTCAGGATGTTTCTGAAACATATTTGCTTCTCAATGAGGAATTGTGGGTAATAATGAAACCCAGTACTGCAGACTCTAGAGATGTTAACAATCATCTGTCTGATAGCAACAGAGAGACCATCAGACTGAATATAATCTGGTCTTGGAGGAGCTCAAGGAGACTCAACAAAAGCTGGAGTCCAAGATGTTGGAGATCAGGAATCTACAAAAAGAGGTCACGCAACATCTTTACATCTGAGTCGATCCTCTAAAGGCTTTTATCCATTAACTGGTTCTACAGTCCTGTGAATTTGACATGTAGCTGCAGCAAACCACATTTTTCTCTTTCCTCTTTATGAATCTGTACTGTAACGAAGACCATTGGTGGACTTCACTCTTTCCGTCAGACATAAACAGTTTTCTAAATTAAGCAATACTAAAATTAGGTCAGCCTGCCACTAGGGGGATCCTGTTCCACCACTTGGACACAGGATGAAACCCATTTTAAGAACTCTTCAAACTCTTTCAGAGTCTATTTAGTTTTAATGAAGAATGCATTAAGTTAAAGAGTAAATGAATGGATTCAACAAACTTTATCTCTAGATTATGTCTGCATGAGAGCCTGTTGTAACATCTGTATACATTTAGGGTTAAATACTTGATTATATGTCCTCATTTTTGCATATCTGCATTCAAATTTTTATTCTATAGAATATGTCCTCTTGTGTTTTTATCTGGGTCCAGGTCATGAGGTCATCAGGGTCTTCTTCCCAGCCACATTCACCAGCTCCACAAATGGGACCACGATGTGTTCCCAGATCAGATCAGGGTGTCCGGGGTCAATCCCAGGGTCTCCTCCCAGCAGGACATGTCTGAAACACCCCCCTGGTTTAGTGTCCAGGAGGGCTCCTGACCAGATGCAAGAACCACCTTAGCGTCTCCTCTCAACGTTGAGGAGCAGTGGGTCTACTTTGAGTCCCTCCTGAATGTCAGAGGTCCTCATCCTTTATCTGAGGCTGAGGCCACCCTCAGAGGAAAGTCTTGTATTCATGATCTTGTTCTTTATGTTATTACCGCCAGAGCTCATGACCAGTCTTTACCCCAGTCCACCTGTCAGTGTCCCTTCTTCCCTCACCTCTGAACAAGATCCCAAACCAGTAAACTACAGAATTCTATATGTGTAACTTTTTCAACCATTACGTTTCAGTATGAGTTTGTGACAGAGAAGAAGGAGCAGCTGGAGATGCAACTAACTGAACTGAAAGCCCAAACCAAACAGGAGGTAATAGACTAAGTGGACATCAGGTTTACATGGTTTAAACATGTGGTCAAATCTATCATCTGCTTCTTCTTTATTTAGCTCAGAATAAAGATCCAGGATGAGCAGCTGAAGAGGAAGGAGGTGGAAGAAGAGATGGAAGTCCTGAAGAAAGAACTGGAAAATATGAAGAAAAATGTCCAAGATCTTAAA
This sequence comes from Callopanchax toddi, assembly GCA_006937965.1. Taxonomy (NCBI): domain Eukaryota; kingdom Metazoa; phylum Chordata; class Actinopteri; order Cyprinodontiformes; family Nothobranchiidae; genus Callopanchax; species Callopanchax toddi. The sequence goes on along the minus strand of SSNR01000162.1, from coordinate 976,134 downwards.
GATTTATGTCTCGCCTTGCCTTCTTCCGCTTATCCAGGTCCGGGTCGCGGGGGCAGCATTCCAAGTCGGGCAGCCCAGGCCACCTTCTCCCCGGCCAAGTCCACCAGCTCCTCAGCTGGGACGCCCAGGCGTTCCCAGGCCAAACTGAAGATGTATTTCCTCCAGCTTGTCCTGGGTCGACCCGGGGGCCTCCTGCCAGCAGGACATGCCCAGAACACCTCCTGAGGGAGGCGTCCAGGAGGCATCCTTACCAGATGCCCGAACCACCTCAACTGGCTCCTTTCGATATGGAGGAGCAGCGACTCTACTCCGAGTCTCTCCTGTACCAGAGTTGGAGATCCCTGGAGAACATCTTCTGGTTCCAACAGAACAAAAAGAAACAAGATTTCAGGAGCAGAAACAACCTGAAATGATCAGGGAAAAGTTTAGAGGCAGAACATTCTGACTAAACTTTAATGAATTTTAAATCTTTGTGTAAGACAAACTTCAGCAGTCAGAGAGTTTGAATATTAGATCAGATAACTGTCAGATTTGTAGTGTTGATGCTTGGGTTACTTATGTATATTTTACTATTTTGTTACTTTTATATGTTTTAGTAATACAAAGAAATATAAATACATTTTGATGTCTTTATTTTTAAATCAATATATCTGAAAATTATTTAAAGCAATTATCAATTTTTTTATATGCCTTTGAAAAATTAATCAGTTGTAAAATTTTTTCAAAACATTTATTTTATTTTTAAAAGGTTTAAACTCTACGGCCAAACATGGAACCTTCAAAATAAAATTTGACATATAGTTTTTAAGCAATATTTAAAAAATAAAAGTAATCTGATAAAACAGTTTGTAATAAGTGGTTTTACGGTGCAACAAATGCTTTAACTGAGAAACAGGAAAAAAATATTTTACCATGTTAATTTTTCTATTTATATTTTCACATAGTAAAGCATTTGTTATTTGAAGTTTATTATGATGTTTGTGTGTTTTATTATTTTTGAGTTTGACTATAATGTTAAAGGAATACTCCACCCAAAACTGAAATGTTGCCATATTCCCCATAGAAAAAAACTATTAGTAAACAGCCCAGTATTTATCCTGATCCGGCAGTACTCCTTTAGCTTTAGCTTAGCAGAAAACACTGTAAGTGAATGGTAACAACTAGCATTGTGAGAAAAATGTCCTTAAAAATTACTCAGTAGTGATACTAATTCTGCTCAGTGACCCCAATAAACATATCGACTGCAACTGAAAATAAAAAAATAACACAAAGGAATTACAGGTACCATTTTAGACTAGGGACTACTTTATGACAAAGAACAGCTGTAAGCCTCCACTGAAAGGCACAAGGACATGACGCAGTGGACCTAAAGACATCTACTTCTGTCAACTTGTATCCACACATTTTTTGCAAACCTCAAAGAAAAATAGCACAAAGGTGCATCATGCACAGAGAGTATCTTTAAAAAACTTTACCAGGTTTAGCCTGGTTGTCAGTATTTGTGTTTATGGAAGTAGGGGCACCCTGTGGGTGTTGCTCCAGGAGTATGGGATGGATGACCTTTTGTTACCAGTCCATCTACTTCTCAATCCTTACCTATGGTCAGGAGCTTTGGGTAATGACTGAAAGAACGTGATTGCAGATACAAGCGGCCAAAATGAGTTTCCTTCGCAGGGTGGCCGGGTTCAGCCTTAGAGATAGAGAGAGGAGCTCGGACATTCAGCAGGGACTCGGAGTAGACCCACTGTTCCTCCACATCAAAAGGAGCCAGTTGAGGTGGTTTGGACATCTGGTCAGGATGCCTCCTGGATGCCTCCCTGGGGAGGTGTTTCAGGGCATGTCCTGCTGGTAGGAGGACCCCAGGTTGACCCGGAACTGGCCGGGGAACGACTTTGGGTCCTGTCGGAGGAGCTAGTGGAGGTGGCCAGGGAGAGGGTGGTCTAGGCCCTACATGGGATGCTGGCTCCACGATCTGAACCCAGATAAGCTGGCGATGGGGGGTGAGGGGGAAAATTGATAGGAAAAAACATCTTAAATTTTCTCTCATTTCTATTATAATAAATGGCCTGTACTTGACAGTACATGTACAAGGACCCCTCAAAACACTTCAGACATTCACATGCTTTTGGCAGTTAGCTACAATGTAGCCACAGCGGCCGTGGGGCAGACTGTCAGAGGCTTGCATCAACACACACAATCTGACACCACTGGCCCTCCTCACTACCATCAGTAGACAAGGTGTGTGAAGTTTCTCAAAGGACACAATGACAAAGTAACCTAGCTGGAGCTGGGATCAAACCGGTAACCCTCTGGTTTCCAGACCGGCCACTCCTGAGCTACAAGCCACCCAAATATAAGATATACATATAATATAATAAATGTTGATTAAATTTAGTGAACATTCATGTGTCATACAAGTTTTAGACTAGAGTAATGTCTGAAATGGAAGATTGATTGATTTATAGTGTTGTTTTTCTGGTAATCATCATGTGAGAGTTAATCACACTGAGCAACAACAATTCAAAGACATTCAAATATGTAAGAGCTGTCTAACCAGTTTGTATGATTCACCTTTAAAGAAGGTTCCCTTTAAACAAAGAGCTCAAAACATTACCTCACGCAAAGTGCATGTGTGTTTTTTTATGAGACTAAAGTCCGGAGCAACATTCCTAGAGGAGAGTCAGTTTTTTTCTGAAGAAGTTTCGCCTTCATTTCCAGCAGTGCTTTTTATGACCTGGACTTTAATTGTTGAGTCAAACTGATCTGAGGAGGAAGGAAAGAAGATTCAGATTCTAAAGGTAAGTGTTTGTTTCTCATGATTGTCATTAAAGTATTTATGGTTAATGTACGTATTTGTAAGTATTCTTGAAATGCTGAAGCTCTCCAGCTAATTAGAAATTTTGTTCTTTTTTCTTTGAAGCTTTAAATCCTCAGCGGTGGCCCCTGCTGATAAAATGATCTAAGGATTATCGTCTGTGATGGACTGGCAACCTGTCAGGGTGTCCCTCACCTCTCGCCCCATCGCTCCTGGAGAAATCAGCTCCTCACGACCCTCACTGGGTAAAGTGGTTCAGGTTAGTAACATTTAAAATATATTTTATGAAAAAGATGGGAAGGATTGAAATCACACACACACACCCACACACACACACACGAGCGCGCGCAGTGTAAGACAGTTTGCTGCTGAATCTCCACTTTCAACAAGACGGAATCCTAAGAACAGGAAGCTGATTTACATTTGCAGACCTTAAAATTCCTCCTGACATTTATTATTATCATTTATTTATGACACTTTTTATATTGTGTGCTTCTGTTGAGTTACTCAGTCTTGGCTAGAATCCACTGAGGCAAACTCCCAAACAAGTTTCCAGATGAAGCAGTAGGGGGCGTGTCCTTAGATCACATGACTTCTGAGAGAAGGAAGCAGGCCTTGAGTCAGGATTTTATCTAAAAGTCTACTTCCTCCTGTGAGTGTTGTTCAAAGTTCGTCATTACCTCACAGGCTGCAGGACAGAGGTTTGTTGTTGTAGGTTGAGACGTAAACACCAGGAGACAAGGTCAAAAGTTAAAATGAACTCAAAGATTTGTAAAACTAAACTACTAGAGTTTTGTCTACATTAGTTATTAATTTCTACACAGGATGTTGGCCTTTCTCTGCAGCTGAATTTAGTTGGACCCAGTTGCTAAAAGTCCACGTGTCAACGATAGAACAGGTTACCCAAAAATCAGTGGTCATGTTGATGCTTCTGTTTACATTTAACTTTAGAGGAAACAAACACACAAACAAAAAGGAAACACGAAATGATGTAAAACGTAAATAACTAACTAAACTCACAGACTGCAAATAACTGAGGATGTTTTGCAGGTTTTTGTCCAGAAACTCACTCCTTGTGCTGCTCTGTTCATTCCGTTATCCATTTATGTTGCTTATAAATGGAAACAACGAAAAAAGAGTGAGTCATACTTTCACTGTAACTTTTGATGGTTCAAACATTATAAAGGTTTCATTTTTTTTGTGCTTAAGTCCATGAAGTACTGAGACTTAAGTGTGTTTCCACAAAAAGATGAAATCATTATTATAAAAAAACTTTTTCTGACAGATGCACTGGAAGATGATGAGAACTGCAAGACAGGAGGAAGAAAGAATGACTCTCATGTAAGTGAAGTTTTTTATTATCATTTACAGCAGGTAAAATAAGTACCGAGCATGTCACCAGTTGTCTTAAGGCCAATTCATTCTCCTTGAGAAGCAGGAACTTTGTTCTCACTGAGGGGGGCTCTGAGAACAAGAAAAAAGTTTGTCTCAGCAGGGACCATTCATACTCCCTGAGTTATATAGGCAGGCGTATTTTCTCACCACTTTGGTCAGCTGATCCTCAAAGGTGAGGTTCTGCTCAGCTGATGTGTACGAGAACAAGCCGCAAGCGCTGCCAAACTGGGGCTGCAGGAACACAATGACGTCATCACTGCTTCTGGTGGAGTATGAATTGGCCTTTAGTAAATCTATTTCTAAAGGTTCTGCTGACACCAGATGTTGGTACCAGCCAATCCTCCACACATGTAAACAAGTCAAACCATCGATATCCAAACATTAAGTTATGTGTAATAAAAGGAAATGACAAAGGTAAAAGTATTGACTACTTTTAACCAGTGTTGGGAACGTTACTTTTAAAAAGTAATTAGTTATAGTTACTCACTACTTGTTCCAAAAAGTAACTGAGTTAGGTCCAGAATTACTTTATAACAAAAGTAACTAGTTACCAGGGAAAATAATTTTTGCGTTACTATTTAAAAAAAAAAGTTGTGGTATATCAAAGAATTAGGATTTTTCTGAGCAGTTTTTATGAGTAAATTTAAAAGAAATGGAAACTTCAGGACTTAACGACACCTCACAGACACAGTCGATATATAGTCGATACAGCCGACAGCAGCTCTTATTGTTCTAAATAAAGCTCAGAGGACTGAACCTGCAGACGCATTGTTGGAGAGAACATTAGAAAAGTAACGCACCGCATTTCACGCTCAGTAACGGAAACGCCGTTCTCATGATGGAAACGGTAATGAGTTAGATTAGTCCATTACCGATAAAAGAACGGAGTTACCTAACGCCGTTACTTTAAACGGCGTTATTCCCAACAATGCTTTTAACTGAAATGTACTTAATATTTGGATCAGGAGTGATTTTGGCCCATTCTTCAGATCCTGAAGGTTCTATGACCTCTGACCTTTAGTTCTCTTCATAGATGTTCTCTAGGTTTCAGGTCAGGTGATTGGCTGGGCTGTTCTCGCAGCTCTATCTTTTTGATCTGTAACCAGTAGAGAGTTTCTTGGCTGTTTGGGATCATCGTCCTGCTGAAACGTCCTCATTTCAGCTTCATCATCCTGGTAGAGGCAGCAGATTTCATCCTTCAAAGTGTTCCAGAGCCGTATGCTGAGAAACAGACCCACACCATGATTGTCCCGCCTCCTAATTCCACTGTTGGTCTGGTGTTTTTGGGACTGATATACAGTGACCTTTAACCTCCAAACAAAATATTCATTATGGCATCTGAAGAGTTCCATTTGGGTCTCGTCTGACCAGACTAGATTCTCCCAGTGTTTGACAGGTTGGTCTAAACTTTAAACACTTCACCCTGTTTTTTCTTCATCAGTAGAGTTAGGTGTGGACTGTGTGTACAGGTCATGGTGGCTGAGTGGGTTTCTTATTGTGATGTTCGTTCCACTTCCTGATTTTGGCCCAAACAGACCTCACTGGAAGCTTCAGAGTTTAGAAACTGGTCTGTAACTAACACCATCAGGGTGTTTTTCAACTTACAGCCTGTCCAGTAAGGAGTCAGAGCTTATTCTATGTCACGTAATGTCCTGTATGAAGTATGGAATTACACAGAACTAGGACGAAACCCACTTTCATGCTTTGGTCGCCTTTGACTACACTCAAGTCACTTTATAGCCTTAGAGACCAACGCTCCTGTTTAGAGGTTTTGTCTGATTGACTGTCTTTTGTTTTTTATATTTGATTAAGCTGTTGCTTTGCATTTAAAAATTAAGTCCTTTGACAGGTTTAAATTGAATTCTTTGTGTGAGAAAAAAGTATTTCTTTTATATAGGATAAGGTAATAAATAAAACATAGAAACAGGAGTTCTCATAAGATCCAGGGAACTCCTCCAGGTGTATCAATCCACTGACAGGATCCTGGAACCCAGACGAGCCTAGAGGAGATATGAGCTTCAGGTAGGACCTAACAGCCAGTGTGAAACTGGTCCCATATGGCAATAAATGCACTTGGTCTCTTTTCTGCTTTAAGTTAACCCTAGGAAATTGTGAAGTATAAAAACTAAAGGTATAAAACTTCTACTGAACCCTGACCTCCCCTTCCAGGAAGTTCACATCCAGAGAAACACGCCTTCCTGAACCGGGTAGAGGAAGAGAGGACAAAGTCTTAAATCTAGAGCGACAGACACGGTAGAAACGTGGCTCCAAACAGCTGATCCATGTCAGTAAAATCCAGTCGGACGCTGTGTATATAAACTACCGTTAGAAAATGTCTCTCCTGGTTTGGGACGCTGCGTCACACACAGTGCTCCAGTCCTCTCTCTACAGGAGACACACATTCAGCAGGTTTTGAATTTGAATTTGTTACATCAAAATGAATAAAAGTTCACATGTTTTTCAGCAAAATAATTGGTTTCACAATTAGTTTGTTTCATTCTTTGGATCATTTCATATACGGCTTTTTGTTTGAGTTTATTTAACTCGGTAGAATTGTTCTTGAATTGAGCTGGAATGTCATAGTGAAGGACTTTAATTTTATCCCTAATAATGTTCTATATGTTTTATAAGGTAAGTATCAGGCTGAAGAGATCAGGCTGAACTTTCTGTGACTGTTCAGAATTCAGGTTCGTGTGTGAGGATCAGCAGGGAACCCTGGATGAGGTCCACACATACAGAGGATTTGTTTAGTTGAAACTCAACAAATGGTTGCCAGGAAAAACCCTTATCTGAGAGAATAGCGTGAGAGGAGTCAGATGTGTTCTTGTTTTTGTTCTCTGTTTGCGGTCAAAAGAAGTCAGAGGTTTTGGTGAGAACAGCACGTACACACAGCTTCTTTCTCTCTACAATAACTTAAGTTTGGCGGGAAAATGAGACGGAATGTGAGCCAGAAACATCTTACTTCACATAGTGATGATAAATGATGTTCTTTCCAATGTCCTGTAAGATTAGGAAAGTCCAGATGGACTCCAGAGAGCTCATTTCAACAAAAACACCCCAATCCGGGAAAGAGCATTGCACCACTGGTCCATGCAGAAGGCACGTGCTTAGTGTTATGTGATTGGCTAAGAATGGTTCGAGACGTGTACTGTGATAGGTTGATGTCACAGAAGCCAGGATCTATAAAAGTCTCAGGCTCGCCTGTGTTCGGGAGATTTTTAGGGATTTTTAGACTTCTGATTGGGGCTTATTTTGAACAAACTGTCCAGCTAAATTTATAATAAATCTTCAAACTAGAGAAGTAGTCTGTCTTCATTTTTCCTCTGAGTATCAAGAAGAATTTTATCTTCAACAATAGATAACAATCAATTACCTTTAATTGATGTCTAATTGAATTTCAACCTGAATGAATCAAACTGATTAATGATTGAAATGAACTAAGGAATAGGAATTGAATTTTATTTGTAATCATGATCACAGGAACAGGATACCGAGGACAACAAAACGACATGAGGTGAAGATAGGATCTGATAGTTACAATAGTTAGTGATCAAGTGAACAAGGAGCACCTGTGAAGGATTAGGAAGGGAGGCCAAGGGAAGAACAGTGAAACCAGTCAGACACCTGAGAGTCAGAGCAGAACAATAAACTAAACGTCAACTATAAACAGGACAAGACACAAACAGGAAACAAACACAGAGGCACAAATCAAACACTTCTTTTATTCTATGTACTGCAGGAAAACCAGCATCAGGCAGAAAGGAAACTGAAGCAGAAGGAGGAGGAGCTGAAGGAGACGAAAGAGAGACTGAAGGAGACGACAGAGAGGCTGAAGGAGACGACAGAGAGGCTGAAGGAGACAAATGAGGAGCTGAAGGAGACGACAGAGAGGTTGAAAGATGCAACAGAGAGGCTGGATGAAATGACCTGGAAATATGACAAGCAGCAGGAAGAGGTAGAAATTAAACTCCAGCCAAAACTAATAACAGACTCTACTAATAATTCCCAAATGCCAAAATCTCAGAATATCAGTTGACACAGTCTGAAATCATGTCATCTAATCGTCTAATACAAAGGGGGGACCACAGCTAGCAACAGCCGCCTCAACAATCACAGACTCAGAGATTCAGACTCAATGTCCCCCACTGCTCTCGGGACGTGGTCAAAGCTCTGCCGGAGGTGGGAGTTGAAGACCATCTTGACGAGCCAGGCGTTCCCAGCAGACCCTCACTATGCGTTTGGGTCTACCAGGTCTGCGTAGCATCTTCCCCTGCCATCTGATCCAACTTACCACCAGGTGGTGATCAGTTGACAGCTCCGCTCCTCTCTTCACCCAAGTGTCCAAAACATATGGTCTCAGGTCAGATGATACGACTACAAAGTCAATCATCGACCTGTAACCTAGGCTGCCCTGGTACCAGGTGTACCGGTGGGCCTCCTTATGTTCAAACATGGTGTTTGTTATGGCCAGACTGCGACTTGCACAGAAGTCCAATAACAGAACACCACTCGAGGTTAGATGGGGCAGGTCGTTCCTCCCAATCACGCCCCTCCAGGTCACGCTGTCATTGCCCACGTGAGCATTGAAGTCTCCCAGTAGAACAATGGAGTCTCCAGTCGGAGTGCTATCCAGCACTCGTCCCAGGGACTCCAAAAAGAGTGGGAGAAAACCCCAAAGTACAGGCAGAGAGTCTTGGGGCTAAAACAAAGCCCACACCAGCCCTCCGCCTCTCACCCGGAGCAACTCCAGCATAAAAGAGAGTCCAACCCCTCTCAAGGACTTGGGTTCCAGAGCCAACGCTATGTGTCGAGGTGAGCCTGACTCTATCTACCTAGTACCGCTCAACCTCCTCCACAAGCTCAACCCCAGGCCTGGCTCCAGGGTGGGACCCCGGTAACCCTCCAGGCCGGGTCCTCTGGCTCCATGAAGAGTCTTCTGAACCAGTAGCGTAGCCAGAAATAGATTTTCGGCCGGGCCTAATAAAAAATGGGTGGGCCCAAAAATGTAATTGAAAATAAGTGTGTTTGTAAATGTCACTTTTGTTTAAGCAGATCAGTGTCTATACAGTGATTCCTCGTTTATTCTGGGAGTTACGTTCTAAAAATAACCCGCAATTGCGGTGAAATCCGCCAAGTATCAGTTTTATATTTTTACAATTATTCCAGAAGTTTTAAGCCTGTAAAACCCCTCACTACAAACTTTATACACTTCTCTCAGACAGGCATTAACATTTTAACACTGATCTCGTTTAAACACAACCTGATCATCAGAACGGCAGAATAAATAACTTCATTGATGTTTCTGATCGCGTCTGACGGACACCTCGTTGCGGTAAAAAAAAAAAAAAAAACATTAACACACAGCAGATGCTGAGAGAAGTGATCTGAGAGCTGCTCCGTGTTTATCACTAGAGGTCTCAATTTCAGCCCGAGCCGTCGGGTCAAACACGTTCATTATTTCAGGTCGGACAGAGAGAGAGAGAGAGAGAGAGAGAGAGAGAGAGAGAGAGAGAGAGGAAAAAGAGAGGAGCGCAGAGCGCACCGTTTGGAGACATCATGCTGCTCCATGGTTCTGATTCTGCAGTCTGTCAATCAGTTAAAAGCATCATTTCTACTTGTGGAAGTGTAGATTTTCATTCCCACCTTGCTGTAGAAAAGAAGCTCGTAAAGGGAAGGAGCATAAGGGCGCTACTCATCCAGACTCTTGGTCAGCGCGCAAAAGGGAGTGAGGACGCACTGCGCTCCGCTCCATGGAGGAGATCGTCAGGACGCATGAACACTGCGCTGTAAAACAAAGTTTAAAGCATGCAAAGTTGCACAAAACATTCCGCTTAAGTACAAGGCTGCAAAATCGTCTCGTCTTCTTCCGCTTATCCGGCTCCGGGTCACGGGAGGCTGCAAAATGTGAACCGCAAAAGAGAGGAACCACCGTCAGAAACCGACAGAAAGACCTTTGAACAAAACATCTAAATTCCAAAGCTTATTAACCCTGTAACACAGGACAGGTCCTCCGCTTTTTGTTTTTTGAAACATTTTGAAATGAAGATTTGTTTTGCCGTTTCTTAAATGCTTTGGTTGACACTACAAGTCACAGCAGCGTACGCACAGTTGCGCTGTTACCGTAGCTCGTCTGGAGAGTTCCGAAATTATTCAAAATAGCCAATGAGAGCAAGACTTACAAATGATGTAATAGTTATGAAATCACCACAACACATTCATGCTGTTGATGTCAAATTTACTCTGTTCTATTTCATTTCATGATGACAAATGAAATCCCTCAAAAATGAAACAAATATATATATAATTTTGTTGAGGAAGCCATTTGATTGGGTGGGCCCAGGTACACAGTGGGTGGGCCCAGGCCTGCCCAGACCCACCCGTAGCCACGCCCCTGTTCTGAACCAAACGTGGGCTGTGTTCGAATCCAGGGGTAGGACGCTCATGAGGACGTGGACTTGCTGGTCTACCTAGGTTGGGTCCTTGCTCGACCGCTAAGACCGGAAATAAACAGTTCTGAATTCAGATGGTCTAGCCTCATACTTATCCCCGCCCCTCAGTCCAGTCGCTTAGCAACCGTGACAGTGCCGACAGACAGGCTAAAGCTAATAAAATGGATCTAAAGAAACACTTTAAGCTCTTTTATGACGACTTCTTTTCTAAACTTTCATTTAAAACATTCAAGCTAGCTTACATTGATTTCTTGTCTTTAATAACGTGAAAAATAAAACATTCAACCTGTTTTGTGGAGATTTTTATTATTAAACTTCATATAAAGATAAGCAAAAAATTCCTAAACACAAGTTTTGTATAATCTTTTGAAAAACTGACATTTAAAACTGGACTGCTCTCTGGTTTTTTTCTGCTACTGCTGCAAAATTCAACCAGTAGAATCCAACTGTGTCCTGTGTTGTAAATTCAATAAAGTTGAGAAGAGAAAAAAAGTAGAATCCCACGGCCGGCACGCAAAGCATCCTGGGATAGCCTTGGCCAGCGAGGATACATCAGACCCATCCTCGAAATTGGGGTGGAGCGAGGACGCATTTGAGGACGCATGGATGAGTATCCTTCGAATTCGGACAGCACTCGTCGCTGCGCTGTGACGTCATCGGCCTCAAAATGCGTCCTCATAAGCATCCTACCCCTGAATTCGAACACAGCCTTTGTCTCACCCTTCACCTAGGACAAATTTACCATGGGCACCAGGGGCACAAGTGCCCCAGACAACATAGCTCCTAGGATCAGTAGGTCACTCAAACTCCTCCACCGTGACAATGTGGCAGTTCAAGGAGGAGAGTGTGAAAATATGAGAAATATTTTAATAATCGCCCTGCGATGGACTGGCGACCTGTCCAGGGTGTCCCCCGCCTCTCGCCCCTTGACCGCTGGAGATAGGCACCAGCTGCCCCGCGACCCTCTGTGGAGGACTAAGCGGCTACAGAAAATGGATGGATGGATGGATGGATTTTAATAATCTATACTCTGATGTTCATACTTTTTAATTTAATTTGGAATGAATGAATAAAGTAAATTTTACTTTCTAAAACACTGGATCCAATCACCTCAACCACAAGTTCTCCACAGGACATTTGCTTTGACAAACCAAAATTATTTTACTAAATATTTCCTTTTGATTAAATGCCATGCAAAAAGTGTTTTAAATAAAGGCGCCTGGACTTCTTTGGTTCTTTGAAGATGTTTCTCTTTGTCCATTAATGGGGTTTATGCACGGTCACTTCCTGGTTGCGATAGAGGCTGCCGCTCCCTTCCGGTTCAACGCTGTTCCCACACAAACTGGACAAAATTGATTTTTTTACCCGTTTTCTTCAAGACCTGCCGCGCATCACGGTAAACGATGTCCACCGAATTTTTGAAAAACACACAGAGACGTCTGTGAGCAAGCGGGTGAAGGACTTTAAGCTGTATATAACCAGCTTTATTCATGAAATTGAAGGTAAGCTAACAGCGTTAGCTCGTAGCTTCCATCATCAAAAAACAGTGAAATGGGGTTTATGCACGGTCACTTCCTGGTTGCGATAGAGGCTGCCGCTCCCTTCCGGTTCAACGCTGTTCCCACACAAACTGGACAAAATGGATTTTTTTACCCGTTTTCTTCAAGACCTGCCGCGCATCACGGTAAACGATGTCCACCGGATTTTTGAAAAACACACAGAGACGTCTGTGAGCAAGCGGGTGAAGGACTTTAAGCTGTATATAACCAGCTTTATTCATGAAATTGAAGGTAAGCTAACAGCGTTAGCTCGTAGCTTCCATCATCAAAAAACAGTGAAACAAATCTATATAGCTGTGATCGTGGGCTCCAACTGCTTCCCAACTTTCAACTTTCTCTGGTCTAGCTGTACGTTATCAAACACCAAGTCTTCATTCACCAAAAGAATAGTTGTTCCAGTGAAATAACACATGAACGGCGCCGCGCCTCCTCCATTAGCCTCCTCCACTCGGCTCTTTGACTACTGTGCTGCAAAGTGTGGACTGCAGACACGGTGTGGTTAGAAATGATCACGTTTTCTCTTCTTAAGTTCACAATCCTTCCTTTTTGTAGTTATTTATTCAGTGGAAATGTGTGGAAACGGACTGATGAATTCTATTCAGCTGATGCGGTACACAACGGAACACAGCAGTGTTCAGCTGTCGAGGCTTCCCGTCCGCTGATACTTATATGATGGCTTCATTTCTTAGTGCTATAATATATATATCATTCTGTACTATACTATACTATTACTCGTTTTGATTATAAACAATATCTTTAGCTGGAAATGCACTCTAACTCTGGAAATCTTCACGTTTCAAATGGAACCGGAAATGGTCCCGCGAGGTAATTTTAAACCGGAAGTTCTACTAAGTACTCTGTGCATAAAGCCTATTGAAGTGAACTGACAAAGCGAAACCTCTTCAAAGAACCAAAGAAGTCCAGAACCGTGACCTGGATGACTGAGCACTTTCACCAGCATTCGATGTCATGATGTTTCAGAGGCACAATTTTGTTTTGCAGTGAGGAATTGTGGGTAATAATGGAACAAGATATTGCAGAGATTTTCACTGACTTTTACTTCCCATCAGACTGAACACACTCTGGTCATTGAGGAGCTCAAGGAGACTCAACAAGTGCTGGAATCCAAGATATCAGAAATCAGGACTCTACAAAAAGAGGTAACGTGACATATTTACATCTGAGTGAAACCTCTAAAGGTTTTTATCCATTAACTGGTTCTGTTCTACCATCCTGTGGCTTTAAAACGTTGTCACAGTTTACTCTTCATGAATCTGTACTGTGATGAAGACCATTGGTGGACTTCTTTTAAACGGACCAAAACAGTTTTATGAATTAATGAAATGATGTCAGTCTGCCACTAGAGGGGGCTCCTGTTCCACCAGTTGGACAGAGGATGCAACACATTTTGAGAATCACTGGTTAAAAAGAATTGCTGACTAGAATCAGTGTGTAAAATCTTTTAAACTATTTCAGAGGGGTTTTTTTGTTTGTTTTATTCAAGAAAGCATGTAGTTAATGTGAAAATAATTTTTTTAAACATCTGCTATTTATTCTGTATATTTAGTTTTATGGTAAAGATTTTTTTTAGCACTAGAACTTACTAAATGTCCATGTAAATGGTCTACATTTACCTTGTAGAGGGTTGGATATTTGTTTAGATGTCCTCATTCTTGCAGATCTGGTTAGATTAGCCCCAATCCGCCTGTCGATCTCCCGCTCCCTCCTTCCCTCACTCGTAAACAAGACCCCGAGATACTTGAACTCCTCCACTTGAGGCAGGACCTCTCTCCCGACCTGGAGTTGGCTATCCACCCTTTTCCGACTGAGAACCATGGTCTCAGACTTGGAGGTGCTGATCCTCATCCCAGCCGCTTCACACTCGGCTGCGAACCTCCCCAGCAAGAGCTGTAGGTCAGAGCCTGATGAAGCTAGGAGGACCACATCATCCGCAAAAAGCAGAGACGAGATTCTCCTGTCACCAAACTCAACACCCTCCACACCACGGCTGCTCCTAGAAATCCTGTCTAATCGTGTTAAGGGCCATTTAATCCCTGTACCCCAAAATTTATAAATTGTTAAATATTATTTTGGATTAATTTAATTTAATTTTGGGTCACAGCGGAAGGAGGACCGAGTTTACCAGCTGGATCCACAGCAGCCTCTCACAGACAAGCTGCGTCAAGGTCTGATCTGTGGGTGGGCCTAGCAGGAAATCCTTCTGACAAACGTCCCCTGTTGCTTTAAATGCAAGCTGCAATTATTTGCATAAATTTTTTTCCTAATTAATTAA
>SSNR01000162.1:919068-961613 GCA_006937965.1 Callopanchax toddi | reverse complement strand
ATTTGAGGACGCATGGATGAGTATCCTTCGAATTCGGACAGCACTCGTCGCTGCGCTGTGACGTCATCGGCCTCAAAATGCGTCCTCATAAGCATCCTACCCCTGAATTCGAACACAGCCTTTGTCTCACCCTTCACCTAGGACAAATTTACCATGGGCACCAGGGGCACAAGTGCCCCAGACAACATAGCTCCTAGGATCAGTAGGTCACTCAAACTCCTCCACCGTGACAATGTGGCAGTTCAAGGAGGAGAGTGTGAAAATATGAGAAATATTTTAATAATCGCCCTGCGATGGACTGGCGACCTGTCCAGGGTGTCCCCCGCCTCTCGCCCCTTGACCGCTGGAGATAGGCACCAGCTGCCCCGCGACCCTCTGTGGAGGACTAAGCGGCTACAGAAAATGGATGGATGGATGGATGGATTTTAATAATCTATACTCTGATGTTCATACTTTTTAATTTAATTTGGAATGAATGAATAAAGTAAATTTTACTTTCTAAAACACTGGATCCAATCACCTCAACCACAAGTTCTCCACAGGACATTTGCTTTGACAAACCAAAATTATTTTACTAAATATTTCCTTTTGATTAAATGCCATGCAAAAAGTGTTTTAAATAAAGGCGCCTGGACTTCTTTGGTTCTTTGAAGATGTTTCTCTTTGTCCATTAATGGGGTTTATGCACGGTCACTTCCTGGTTGCGATAGAGGCTGCCGCTCCCTTCCGGTTCAACGCTGTTCCCACACAAACTGGACAAAATTGATTTTTTTACCCGTTTTCTTCAAGACCTGCCGCGCATCACGGTAAACGATGTCCACCGAATTTTTGAAAAACACACAGAGACGTCTGTGAGCAAGCGGGTGAAGGACTTTAAGCTGTATATAACCAGCTTTATTCATGAAATTGAAGGTAAGCTAACAGCGTTAGCTCGTAGCTTCCATCATCAAAAAACAGTGAAACAAATCTATATAGCTGTGATCGTGGGCTCCAACTGCTTCCCAACTTTCAACTTTCTCTGGTCTAGCTGTACGTTATCAAACACCAAGTCTTCATTCACCAAAAGAATAGTTGTTCCAGTGAAATAACACATGAACGGCGCCGCGCCTCCTCCATTAGCCTCCTCCACTCGGCTCTTTGACTACTGTGCTGCAAAGTGTGGACTGCAGACACGGTGTGGTTAGAAATGATCACGTTTTCTCTTCTTAAGTTCACAATCCTTCCTTTTTGTAGTTATTTATTCAGTGGAAATGTGTGGAAACGGACTGATGAATTCTATTCAGCTGATGCGGTACACAACGGAACACAGCAGTGTTCAGCTGTCGAGGCTTCCCGTCCGCTGATACTTATATGATGGCTTCATTTCTTAGTGCTATAATATATATATCATTCTGTACTATACTATACTATTACTCGTTTTGATTATAAACAATATCTTTAGCTGGAAATGCACTCTAACTCTGGAAATCTTCACGTTTCAAATGGAACCGGAAATGGTCCCGCGAGGTAATTTTAAACCGGAAGTTCTACTAAGTACTCTGTGCATAAAGCCTATTGAAGTGAACTGACAAAGCGAAACCTCTTCAAAGAACCAAAGAAGTCCAGAACCGTGACCTGGATGACTGAGCACTTTCACCAGCATTCGATGTCATGATGTTTCAGAGGCACAATTTTGTTTTGCAGTGAGGAATTGTGGGTAATAATGGAACAAGATATTGCAGAGATTTTCACTGACTTTTACTTCCCATCAGACTGAACACACTCTGGTCATTGAGGAGCTCAAGGAGACTCAACAAGTGCTGGAATCCAAGATATCAGAAATCAGGACTCTACAAAAAGAGGTAACGTGACATATTTACATCTGAGTGAAACCTCTAAAGGTTTTTATCCATTAACTGGTTCTGTTCTACCATCCTGTGGCTTTAAAACGTTGTCACAGTTTACTCTTCATGAATCTGTACTGTGATGAAGACCATTGGTGGACTTCTTTTAAACGGACCAAAACAGTTTTATGAATTAATGAAATGATGTCAGTCTGCCACTAGAGGGGGCTCCTGTTCCACCAGTTGGACAGAGGATGCAACACATTTTGAGAATCACTGGTTAAAAAGAATTGCTGACTAGAATCAGTGTGTAAAATCTTTTAAACTATTTCAGAGGGGTTTTTTTGTTTGTTTTATTCAAGAAAGCATGTAGTTAATGTGAAAATAATTTTTTTAAACATCTGCTATTTATTCTGTATATTTAGTTTTATGGTAAAGATTTTTTTTAGCACTAGAACTTACTAAATGTCCATGTAAATGGTCTACATTTACCTTGTAGAGGGTTGGATATTTGTTTAGATGTCCTCATTCTTGCAGATCTGGTTAGATTAGCCCCAATCCGCCTGTCGATCTCCCGCTCCCTCCTTCCCTCACTCGTAAACAAGACCCCGAGATACTTGAACTCCTCCACTTGAGGCAGGACCTCTCTCCCGACCTGGAGTTGGCTATCCACCCTTTTCCGACTGAGAACCATGGTCTCAGACTTGGAGGTGCTGATCCTCATCCCAGCCGCTTCACACTCGGCTGCGAACCTCCCCAGCAAGAGCTGTAGGTCAGAGCCTGATGAAGCTAGGAGGACCACATCATCCGCAAAAAGCAGAGACGAGATTCTCCTGTCACCAAACTCAACACCCTCCACACCACGGCTGCTCCTAGAAATCCTGTCTAATCGTGTTAAGGGCCATTTAATCCCTGTACCCCAAAATTTATAAATTGTTAAATATTATTTTGGATTAATTTAATTTAATTTTGGGTCACAGCGGAAGGAGGACCGAGTTTACCAGCTGGATCCACAGCAGCCTCTCACAGACAAGCTGCGTCAAGGTCTGATCTGTGGGTGGGCCTAGCAGGAAATCCTTCTGACAAACGTCCCCTGTTGCTTTAAATGCAAGCTGCAATTATTTGCATAAATTTTTTTCCTAATTAATTAATAAAAACTAATGCACAAAAGTCCCACCCCTAATAAAATTTTATATTTTCAACTGGCCAATGGGGACCCAGAACACACGAGGCCCCTAGGCTCAAGCCATGCCTGTGCATTAATCTGGTCCTGGCGATAACAATAAACAAGTCACTCCCATTGTCTAGCACTTAAAAAAGTCCCAGAACTCAGAATAATAAACATTTCCATTCATGGCCAACCTGAAAATATATTTTTAGAGCAGTCAGTATGCACTTATGAACGTCTTTATTAAGTCCTGCAAAATGATCAGAGCAACCTGGAGCTGGAACACAGGAGGATAACAATGTTATCTTCTTTTAGTGAAGTTGACTTCTGAGAGCAAAACTCTCAAAACCAATGATCTGAATCTGTTCCCTCAGAACCAATAACGTTAGCAGGGAAAAGTTGACCTTCTGCTCATCTCTGTCCCCATTTCAACTATGGTGTAGAGAGCAGAAATGGGGACAGAGATGAGCAGAGATGACCTTCTGCTCATCTCTGTCCCCATTTCTGCTCTCTACACCATAGTTGAAGATTGAACCATAGATCAACTGGAAAACTGATCATTTAACTTTATGGCTCACTCCCTCTTCACCACAACGACCTGTTTAGTATTGACCCCAGTCCACCTGTCAGTCTCCCTCCTTCCCTCACCTGGCTGTGAACCAGACACCACTATACTCCAATTCCTGCACTATAGGACCTCCCCCTGACCCGGAGTCGGTCAGCCTCCTTTATCCAGTAGAGAACCAGAGAACATCAGATTATTTATCTGTAACTTCTTCAACTATTACAGCTGTTTGTTTTTTTTTTTATTTCAGCTGCAACAGGTTACGTTTCATTGTGAGTTTGTGACAGACAAGAAGGAGCAGCTGGATGCAAAGTTAACTGAACTGAAAGACCAAAACCAACAGGAGGTACCGGACTAACTGGACATCAGGTTTATATGGTTTAAACATGTGGTCAAAACCATCATCTGCTTCTTCTTTATTTAGCTTAAAACAAAGATCCAGGATGAGCAGCTGAAGAGGAAGGAGGTGGAAGAAGAGATGGAAGTCCTGAAGAAAGAACTGGAAAATATGAAGAAAAAGGTCCAAGATCTTACAGATTCATGTTATTTCACTAAATCTAAAGCAGTTATTTGCTAAACTCCCTGAATGATTCCTTCCCCCCTCAGCTGAAGGAGGTCCCAGCAGAAGCTGAAGTTGTACCAGAGTTGGAGATCCCTGGAGAACATCTTCAGGTTCCAACAGAACAAAAAGAAACAAGATTTCAGGAGGAGAAACAACCTGAAACCACTCGAGGAGAAAGTTTAGAGGCAGAGAATTCTGATTAACCTTTAATGAAATGAAATGATTTTTATTATTTATAGAAACCGAAATACCTTGAACTATATTTCATTTTACAGGTGACTTTGGGAAAAGACAATTTTTTATTTTATTATTTATCTTTTTGTCACATGTTGTTGCTACACTGACAGCAAAGCTGGAAAATGATGAGAACAGATAAATATTGTTTATAGAAACCAGGATGTTCATACAGATTTAACAACATTAGTTTACATTTATAGAACAGAATGGATTCATTGTCACCTCACCATGATGTGGTTATTTTACACAGAACTGGTCATCTATTTGTTTTCCCCACATTTATTAAAAGTCTTCCTCCTATTTGAATAAAAACTAGTGGCTCTATAAACCCAAACCAGAGCAGGAGAACGTACAGGTCTGTAGACCGCCACAGAGAAGGATGGAGACGAGCGTTTCCTCAGAAAACCACCTGGAAAAACAAGACGAGGAGAGAAAAAAACCTTAAATCAGCTTTATAAAATAAATTCTAAATGCCTCACAGAGATCAATGTGATTTTAGGAGAGAGAGAGAGAGAGACAAAGAGAAAGAGAGAGAGAGTCCAATGCAACAGTTTAGACAACAATAGCTCCCAATGAAGAGATTCCTAATTACCATATATTAGGTATTAAGATAAACACTATTAAAACCCCTTAAAACTTAAAAGTTGATCCTGAGCAAGCCATCATCATTTATCAAACAAAAAACCTAAGAGAGAGAGAGAAAGACAGAAAGAGTGAGAAAGAAAATGAGAGAGAGAGAGAGAAATAGATAGAGAGATTACCTCTAGCGTGTGTTCTGGCGTTTCCTGTGTACATCACGGTTGTAGAGTCAGATTTATCTGCAGCATAAAATAAATGTATAATTTGTTTCCATCTGAGACCAAATCAGGATTAAATACAGAGTTCAGACTGACTGACAGCAGCAGCTCATTAAAACTGTTTATCACCGACAGACTAGAAACACTGGAATCACTGATCCTTTTCATCAAAACAATCATCTGTATCACAAACAGCCAGGCTTTTAAAGGCTAAATCATTCAAGCTCACTTCATGAGCTCCAGTAAAGGTTTAGTTATCAGTTCGACAACAAGCTGACCTTCATGGTTTCTCCACAAACAGACCAGCGTCACCAGGATGAGAGACATGACGGCGGCCATCACAGGAAGTACAGCCAGCGTAGGAGTAGAGTTCTGTAAGTCAGGAAGTCCTGCTTCAAAACAGAAACCACATTCAAGACAAACACTATCATTAGATCTTAAACTTAAGAAGCAGTCTGTGTGACTAACATCAGCCCACTGTGTTTACTTCAGTAGACCACTACCTCTACGTCACCAGTTCTATGGAAACAGCCCAGTGTTGTTAACTAAACCACACCACTTCATTAAAAAACAATAGGGCTAAGCATAAATCTGTACTTTAAATCAAATATTTAAAAAGACGTAAATGACAATTTTCTTTTCTTTATCTCATTAAAACTCTGACAATGGATCCCCACCAACTCCCAGTGTAAACCAGTGAGCCTAGTGTCCTCTCAGTTCCAGATTTAGAAAACAAAACATCCTCATTTTTACAGGTTTGTTGATGAGACTCCATTAGATTTACATCCTAAATGGAGCAACAGTTCTGTGGATTACTGTAATTCACTGGTGTTAGTCAGGCCCCTTCCTCTCATCAGGTCCTGGTCCAGAATCCTGCTGTTAACCTCCACCAGGTAGCCTGATGTCATCACTTCTGTCCTCGCTTCACTCCAATGGCTCCCTGTTGGTTTTAGAATCCATTTAAACGTTTTACCAGTAATATGTTAAGTGCTGCTAACCAGGGTCCCTAAAACCTGCTGGATCTACTGCAGCTCTGCTCCATCCATAACATGACATCATCACCTGCTGGTGGTTTCATTGATGCTGGAGCTCAGAGGTATTCGTGCCTTAGCTGTCGTGGCACTAAAACTGTGAAACCAACTTCCCTCCATATCAGACATTTCCTCTGAGGCGGTTTTAAATCCCTTTGTAATCCTTGGCTTTTAATCCAGTTTGAGTGATTTCTTGTCATTTTATTCTACTTCACTTTTTTATTGGATTGGTTTTATTCTTTCTTGCCGTTTCTGTGCAGTGCTCTGTTCTACAAACGTTGTTTAGGGTTAGGGTTAATGTGTCTGATAAATAAAGTTTGTGTTGAGCAGAGCTCAGCTTCAGAGGAAAATGTAGCTGATAATCATCTGAATACAAATGAAAGGCAGTTTATTATAAATAACATCTAAACATATAAAGAGAAAAGAATGTAATCTGGGTCCTGGTTGTGGGAGCAGCATCCCTTGTGGCGAAGCCCAGACCCAGACCCCAAGGTGTTCCTAGGCCAGTCTGGAGGTGTATGTCCTGGGTTGACCCTCCTGCCTGCAGGACATGTCCAAACACCTCCCCACAGAGGCAATAATAAGTAACAAAGAGCTTTATGCATGTTCAAAACCACCATAAAGAGTAATGGAGGAGTGCACTGCATACATTTATGATTTGTTTTACTAGATTCAAATGTTTTATTTAAATGTTGAATTTGACTTGTTTTTATCTTGTTCCACCTTTATTTAGTCCAGGACTCTCCTGTAAAACAGATTCTTAATCTCAATGAGTTTTTTCTGGTTAAATAGATCAAACTCAGCTAAAGACCCCAGCAGGACGCTGTAAGGAACACTCTGGCTGTTTTCCTACATCTCAGTGCGGCCTCCATCCAGGATGTGTCTCTGAACATCAAACTATCAAACTCACTTTATGTTGAGTGACTGGATCTTGCCATGACAGGGTAAACTGGTTCAATGGTTTCAGGGAATTTTTGTCTTTCTAACCACTCAGTGTGTTTTTATACAACAGAACACACAAACCTGCTCTCATAAACCATCACTCGTCTTCTTAGAGGTGTTTTTAGTCACATAGATTTTTATCTTCTCCAACTCTCTGTTGATATTTGTAGAACTTATGTATTGGGAAATTCTTGGTATTACATTACCATACCTGTTTTTGTCATGCATCATGTGATCCCCAGTCCTATACACAGAGACATCCTACAAGAATACATAAAAAAGACGAAGCTACCTGTGACAGTCAGCCAGCTGTTTGGTGATTCTCCAACTCCAGATATGTTACACTTGTAGAGCCCTTCATCAGATTTAGAGACACTTTGAAGCATCATGTTTCCTGTTGAGCTGATCTTGATCAGAAGGTCGTCCTTATAAAACTCAGTGATGAGATTTTCAGAGGATGTCGTCCTGGTTTTACACTGAAGAGTCACAGCTTCTCTCTCCATCACAGGAAAAGCAGGACTCTCAAGGATCAATTCACCGTCTGGAGGCAGAAAGCAGGACTTCTAAATACTGATAATACGTATTGGCTGTTGTGAAAGAGTGGAAGGCAGATAGTGATGTATTTGTCAGTGTTTGTGTGTCTATTAGCCAAATATCTCATGAACCACATGATGAATTTGAATGAAACTCTGAAGGTTTTCACTAAATTTACATTTACAGCTCATGAACCTTTGGAATCAAACCCATTCAGCAATATGGCCAAAGCTAATCAATGTTAGCATCAAATGCAATGCTTACAAATGGCCAAAGCTAAGCCAGTTTTACAGATATCAAAGTCAAATATTGTGCTGTAGTTACTGATAAGAATCCACATCACATACTCTAAAATCTATGTTGTGCAATCTAGCACAACGTCTTCTATAATCTGTTATCGCTCATACTGAACACTTAGAGCCTTAGCTAATTTGCAGTCCACATCCCTAGATGGACTTCAACAACATAAAAACTGTTGAAAAAAAACATTAAAATATATTGAACATATACAGCTACTCGGACATGGAGTTTTTCTGAATATTTGTCAAACTGACTGAGTTAGAGCCATTTTTGTGTCGGCTAAGGTCAGTTAGCTGTGGCGGCCATCTTGAATTGGGTTGACTCCAATAGATAATGGTAGCCAACTATAATCATTCTTTTGAAGAACATTCTTGTCCACCTTTAGCCTTTAGAGGAAGCAGTTAAAACCGTTTTGTACCACGTGGTCACTACCAGGAGGATGAACTGGTTTTCACTACTCACCAGTGACGGTGATGTTGATGGCGTTGCTGAGTGCTCCTGTCTCTGATTCCCACCAGTAAACTCCAGAGTCAGTTTCATAAAGATGATCAAAGCAACAGCTACATTCACATTTTCTGGGGCTGCATGACGGACAGTACTGGTTTATTCGTCTAGATGTGTTCCTTTTAACTTTCCACTCAGATCTGTTTCCACAGGTCATACTGAAGGAGATGTTTTCATACTGGAAGAACTGGGATCTGTTAGGAAAAACTCCCAGTGAAGCTGTGGAAACAGAGAGGGGCTTTTTGAACTCACTGATTCCTGTCATTACAGAACTTTACAAACACAATTTATTTTAAACTTTGTGTTCTTCTAATTTGATCTCTTTTTAAAAACACATTTTGATTAATTTTTCTTTACTCACCAACAACAGCACACAGCGTTGTGATCTCCATCCTGTCTAACGGCTGAGGAGTGGCCGACTCACACCGCCGTCACAGTGGCCACAACTTCCTGTTTCAATGTTAAAACTAGGTAAAATCTAGCATCGCATTCGAGACAGCTCACTGTGAGACTCTGCCCTGAATTTTCATTTCCTTTTACCTGAAGGACAGCTCTATAGAATAAAAACAGAAGCTGAATGTTTCATTCCTCTATGGTTCACCGTGTTGTTATCAGAAACAACACTGAGCATTTCAGATTTATAGTTTCTAATTAATGTGACTTTTAAATATACAATGCAAAATTTATCAGATTTACCAGTTCTCTAAACAGATGTTTGGAATTACAGTTTTTCTCAGTAGCTTTGGCTCATGTCTCACAACAGAATTAAAGTTTGCACAACACTTAGTGCAACCTTCACAACCTGTAGTCATTTGGGCTCAACCTAGTGTCAGTTTTCTGTTCATTTCATCCACTGGTCACTGTTTTAGGACATGAAGTAACTGAGTTAGTACAAATATCTGCTAAATGATCACTTTT
This sequence comes from Callopanchax toddi, assembly GCA_006937965.1. Classification (NCBI taxonomy): domain Eukaryota; kingdom Metazoa; phylum Chordata; class Actinopteri; order Cyprinodontiformes; family Nothobranchiidae; genus Callopanchax; species Callopanchax toddi. The sequence continues at coordinate 952,232 of SSNR01000162.1, read as the reverse complement.
TCACTTGCTTTGATCATGTCTGTCAAAATGAACTCTACTTGTAGCGGCTGAATATTAATTGTTCATACAACTAATAATCTTCATTTCACTGATTGTGTCATTGCACACAATTGTGTTGATCATGTCAAACATTTTGTACATCCAGTTTCTAAATCTTTGTAATGTTTCCATAAAAATGTCCATAAATAAAACTTTTCTCAGGTGAACCTGATCTTCCACTGAGTTAGAGGCTGTGTGAACATTTATTGCTACCAGTGAGACCAGTCTGCTGTGGTCAGCCAGTGGTTTGCAGCACATGACAGGATGCTGGTGGAGTATCTTCCTCCCTACTCTCCATTCCTAAATCCGACTGAGGAGTTTTTCTCTTCCTGGAGGTGGAAGGTAATTGACCGGCGTCCACATGCCCAAATGACCCTGAGAGCAGCCATGGATGCAGCTTGTGATGACATCACAGCAGAGTCCTGCAGTGGGTGGATTCAGCACTCAAGAAGAAACTTTCCTCTGTGCATTGACAGAGCTGACATTCACTGTGATGTAGATGGAAGTATGTGTCCAGACAGACGGGAGCGTCTAGATGTCCATGACTGATCTGCAGCACCGTCTGGTTTACAGGATCTTCAGTTTCTAAACTACTACAGTCTGGTTCACTGAGACAAAGGGAGTTGATTCTTTCTAAATGGTTTTCTTTCAGTTGAACAATGCTGTGAAAAGTTGTAAATTTACAGTATAAAGTAAAGTGTGTATTCAGTGTCTTGATCTTTCTTTTAACTTCTAGTTTTCTAAATGCTGTACCTGGTCTGTAACACTGTCTGGACTTTACACTGGGCAGCACTTCCAGAGTCATCTGTCTCAATGAAAACAGGACTAAACCATGTGACTGTTGTTTATACGATGCTGGAGTCAGAACTTGTCATTTGGACAACACTGACACTTTCATTGGCATAAAGAGTTGATTTTGAAGAACAAATTATCTATTTTGATTTAGGAGCTTGCTTTTTGAAAAGGTGACTTGCTTCTGCAGGTTATCTATTATGTTTTACAGATTGAACCAATTGTTTTGAGAAATGTCTTAACAGTGGTGAAAACTTGAATTCTGTTGTGAGAAATGCTCCAAAGCTACTGAGAAAAACTGTAAGATAGATAGATAGATAGATAGATAGATAGATAGATAGATAGATAGATAGATAGATAGATAGATAGATAGATAGATAGATAGATAGATAGATAGATAGATAGATAGATAACTTTATTGTCTGTTTTACTATAAAACAGAAATTCATCTTTGACACGTCTTCATAAAAATATAATAAATAAAATGCATTAAACTTTCCCAATAAAAAAAATTCTTATTTTAAACAAGTTCATTTATCTTGAACCTTCTTGGATTAAACAGATCAACAGGCCTATTGAAGTTAGAAAAACATTTTGATCTTTCCAAAAGATGTTGGTTTAGGTAAAACCAACCCATTTCTTATTTTTAAAATGAACATTTCCACACCAAATAGCTAATGCTAATAGAATAATATTGGATATTTAAAAACTGATGTTTTAAGTGAAATAAAATTACACAACAAATAAAGACTCAGATCATCTTTTTGCAATGCTCTTAAAGTTTAATTTTGCAACGTCAAAGAGGTCCAAAAAGTCAAAGAGAAGAGAAAGCTTTTCTGTTCATGACACATTCAGTCTGCTCTCATCAAACAGAAACAATCTGCTGTTTGTTACCATTGGTTGCGTCACCAAAATAGAAAAGATAATTCTGGTAATCTACAAAGTAGACACCAAATATTAAAGCAAGCGACACAAACATCCTCCACCGTTTGTGTGTCTGACATCATTCCTCTGTGTGAACCACGGAGTTAGCGCATTCTTTTGCTGCAGACAAAAGGAAGTTTGATCCTGCACTGCAGATCATTCCAGCACTTTCCTCCTGTGTGAAGCAACAGCAGAAATCAGTGAAGTGTCACCTAGGTCAAACCCTGTGAGAAGCACTGATCAACTACAAGTCTTCACTAAAACCATTAAGCAGAAACATTAAAGTTGTATTTATGTTATATCCTCACATGTTGGACATTGTTTTCATTTACCTCCAAAATTCATCTGCAAACACCTCTGAGAGTTGGTACTAGGCTGTCCGGGACACCAGTTAGTGTAGTCGGACATGCTTCCATCGGTCCACAACCAAGTTGCACTCTGGAAAACACAATTCAATCATACTACTGTAGATGTGGAGGTGGGGAAGAGACTGGGATTTAACCAGTAACCCTCCAGTTGGCAGTGCAGTGGTCCCTCGCTCTTTGGCGTTTCACCTTTCGCAGCCTCTCAGATTCGGGGATTTTTAGTGCAATTCTGCATGTTTTTTTTTTTTACAGTGCATTGTTTTCTGCATCCTGACCATTGCCAGTTGATCTCGTCCATGCTGCACTGTTGCCTACATCCAGACTCGTCTCTGGAGAATAAGCACTGCGCTCTGGACAACCAAAGAGCCGCTGGGTGCCTCTCCGCCGGGCCGCAGACCGAGTCGCATGCTTACCACGCTCTCATATGAGAGCTTCTTTGCTTGCAGTGCAGCATTTGATGAGAAGCACAGATCAGCTCTACTCAAACACACCTTCTCAGCAGGTGATCATGGTGCTACTGGGTTCATACCGCGACGAAACACACGGTATACAGGCCAGATTTCTCTGACTCAATCAATACATCAATTAAAGTATTAATTATGCCATTCTGATGGTCCGGTAGAGTTTTTATAAGAGAAAAATGTGAAAATCTTAATGCCTGTCTGAGAAAAGTGTATAAAGTGTGTAACTCATCTGTTTTAAGTCTGTTTTTATTTGTGTCATGTTTATTAAACTCTTATTCATTTATTAAAATCTGTTTATTTTTTAACTATGGCTGTGTCTGAATTCAGGGGTAGGATGCTTATGAGGACGCATTTCGAGGCCGATGACATCACAGCGCCGCGACGAGTGCTGTCCGAATTCTAAGGATACTCATCCATGCGTCCTCAAATGCGTCCTCGCTCCACCCCAATTTCGAGGATGGTTCTGGTGTATCCTCGCTGGCCAAGGCTATCCCAGGATGCTTTGCGTGCTGGCCGTGGGATTCTACACTGTCAGAAATAAAGTACAAGAATTGTACCTTTTTTTGTCACTGGGGTGGTACCCTCAAAAGTACAGTTTTGTACCTTTAACTGGGGGTTATATCCCAAGGGGAACAAATATGTACCTTTTAGGGTACATATTTATACTCCTTAGGGTACATATGTGTCCCCTAAGGGGTACAAATTTGTACCCTAAGGTACAGGTTTGACTAGTAAAAGGTACAAACTACAAGGGTAAAAATTTGTACCCCTAGTTAAGGTTCAAAATGGTGCCCTCAAAAGGTACAATTTTGTACCTTAAGAGCTTAAAGTGTTTCTTTAGATCCATTTTATTAGCTTTAGCCTTCTGCCGGCGCTGTCACGGTTGCTAAGCGACTGGACTGAGGGGCGGGGATAAGTATGAGGCTAGACCGTCTGAATTCAGAGCCGCTTATTTCCGGTCTTAGCGGTCGAGCAAGGACCCAACCTAGGTAGACCAGCAAGTCCACGTCCTCAGAAGCATCCTACCCCTGAATTCGGACACAGCCTATGTTTTCTCATGTTAAGCGCTTTGTGATTTTTATCTTGAGAGGTGCTCTATAAATAAAGTTTTCTTACTTACTAGTGAGGGGTTTTACAGCCCCTATTGAATAATAGTAAAAGTTTGACGCTGACTACTTCGCCGATTTCGCCTACTGTAGGTTATTTTTAGAATGGACCTCCCACAATATATGAGAGACCACTGTAATCCACCCCTTCATTAAGCCACAGTCAACCAAAATAGATTTCATTTAGTGTTTTACAAAATATCTGATTAGTTTGTATAAAATACCTCTTCTGGATCTGAGCCTCCAATCCATGCTTCTGGGTATCCATGACTTCCTTGGGTTATCACCCTCTGAATGAAATGGTACTGGTCGACGTCGTGGACGGATGCCAAGTGTGCCTTCAAGGAGTTGCAGCGTTTCTACATTGAAGAGAAACAAATATGAAGACAAATCAATACAGGACTCTAATATCAGCCTCCTGTCAGATCAGACAGTGTGCATGAGACTGCAAGAAAATGTAAAAAAAGGTCACCTCAGCTTTACCCCAACTCATGGGTGTAGGAATGTAGCGATAGCAGTAACCGTTGAACTTGGTCCAACCAGTACAAGGTCTTGACCTCTTGGTCAGGTCGGCTATGTCTGTCAACAAACAGAGACACAGTAAGGAGCTTACAGTAGTTCAGGGCCATGCAGACACCTTGGAAGGGGCAGGTAGGGAACATAGAACAAGATTTTACATGTTCAGGTCACAGGGGCAGCATCCCAACTAGAGAGTCCCAGTATTTTGTCATATTTGAAATATAAATTTAAAGAGCAAGTTGCATGTTAAAGGGCCCATGGCATCGTTTTCTGACTTATCTGTCATGTTGCAATGTTGAGTTCTCACCTTAAACCTGCCAGAAAGTGCAAAAAACGGTGTCTATCTGTCTCCTAGTAATTTATTTTTTAATTTTTGTAGGATTTCAGACCTCCGTTTCAAACAGTTTTTTCACCCCAGCCCGCTATGACGCCATAGCAATCTGGACATGCAAATATGGTCTAATTCTCCGCCCACATGCATGTTCACGACACCTGGAGCGCGGAGAACGCCAGTGCTGCCGCCGCCATTAACCATAGACCGTGTAGCACAGACACAGAGTTATCCTCTCGTGTTTCTCAATTCTTTTAGTGAGTGTTTAGTTTCAGTTTCGTTTCTCTTTCACGCGACTGCACTGCCCCCTACTGCAGCAGAAGTGTCAGGCTGACAAATAAGGAGAAACCCAGCAGAACCGGAAGGCGGCACATTCTTCTGATCTCTGAGTTGCTCATTAGGAAATAATTACAGCGTATTTTGAGTCATAATGGGTGCAACGCTAATCTAGAGGCATCAAAGATTACACCTGTTTAATATAAGATTACATCTGCCCCCCCCCCTCCCCCAATTGACTGAACATGAGCATTCACAGCTCATTGGATGAATATGTGCAATATTGACTGCAATTTAGGTCTTTTCTGATCTTAACCTTTTCATTTCTGATATATAATATTTTTTTAGTAGATCATTTTATGTGTTTTCTTATTGACATAAGAATGTATGTTCTTCTCTTTTTGCTGTATATAGGACCAGTCCGTTTACCAGGTGACAAATCTTGTTGTATGTTTTGCTATATGTAATGACAATAAAGCCTATTCTATTCTATTCTATTCTATTCTATTCTATTCTATTCTATTCTATTCTATTCTATTCTATTCTATTCTCCTGTTTTTAATGTATTGTTATTTTACGCAATGTTCAGAGCTTTGTTCGACACCTTGTTGTTTTTAGACTGCTATACAAATTAAGTTTGAGTTGAGAATCCCTGCTCCCCCCTCCTGCTCCCTCTAACCACCTCTACAATTGTGCACATGCTCTTTCAATGTGGTGACTGTAATGAGAAGATACACTACCACACCTTTACAGGTTTGCACGATGTGCATGCACGTTGATTGACAGCTGACAATGCAAACACTCAAATACTATTAACTTAAAAAATGTGGAAGTCTGTGTGACTTCAGTTCAGAGGGGTCTATGAGAGGAAGAACGGACCTAATGCTGCAGTCCAGAGTATTTTTATGTATCAAAATTTTATAAATGTTTGATTCTGAACATTCTATACATAGTTAGGGCTGCACAGCATTAGTTATTCTTACTAAGCCCCCCCCCTAACCATCTCACTAAAAAAAACTGTGGATGTTGAAACACCTGCATCCCCCAACAGGTGAGGCACCCATGCCTAGACCCAATCAGCTCAACTTGTAGCCAGTAACCAGCACGCTGTGCATTATGGATGATCATTGGTTATGGTCATGTGACTGACAGCATCCAGATCAATTTATTAGGTTGGAATTGTTATTGACATTTAAACACATTGTTTAGGGTGACAGGCTGCACAAAAAAGCCATCCACTTGGGACATTAGTGCCTGCATTACAGCAGATGATCTCTCATACACAGAGAGAGAAATAAGCAGAAGCACTCAGATCAAGTTCCAACCCTCAGTGTCATTTTGACAGCTTTCAAGTTTTCTCATCATGTTAGCTCATGTAAAGACAGGAGATTTAAACTGGCTTTGTCCAAAAAGGGTTTAAAATGAAGGCAACGTGACTTCTTTGAAGACATGTCTCTTCTCATCCAAAGAGCTCGATCAATTCTAACCAGAATATGGGAGAGTCAAGCTGATAAACTGGAGCTTTCTGTTGTTGCTGAACCAGCTGATACCTGTGAATCACAAAACTCCTCAGATGAGAGCGAAACATCTTCAAAGAAACAAAGAAGTCCAGTTGCCTTCATTTAAAACCCTTTTTGGATTAACATGACCTGGATGAGCTTGAGGACTTTCACCAGCATAAACTAGGTTTAATTATTTTTACATCAACATAATGAAAGTTACTTCATTTTATTGAAAAAACTTTATTTTGTATTATTTATCTATGTTTTTTAAGTTTCATACATTTAATATTTCTACACGAACCCTTACATAGACTTTCCACATTATTGACATTCATAAAATAGTCTCTTTAGTTCAGTTCAGTCCATCCACCTGTTTAAACCTTGACAACTTCCTGTTGTTTTAAACGATCTTGTCTGTGGTTTGACAAACCTCCGCTGGGAGTCGTACCCTGGACCTTCTGTCTTTTACTCATCAGTACCCGCTCTACTCGGTTTGATAGTATCAGCTCGCCCCCGCACGGTCCGGGATGATTCTTCACTGTCATCTCAGGAACGCGGAAGCGAGCGAGCAGATGGGCGGCACATTAAAAGTGCAGCGAAAAAGTGAGAAGGGTCTGGCTGCGGCCGCTGTGGAGCGCCACAGTAACCGGATACACGTGACCTCCACAGTAACCGGATACACGTGACCTCCACAGTAACCGGATACACGTGACCTCCACAGTAACCGGATACACGTGACCTCCACAGTAACCGGATACACGTGACCTCCACAGTAACCGGATACACGTGACCTCCACAGTAACCGGATACACGTGACCTCCACAGTAGCCAGAAGAGAGACGAATAGCCTTTTTCTAGATTGGCTGTGGGGATTTCAAGCAAGGTCAACAACCCTCCCCCTAACCTAACCCTAACCCTAACCAATTCCGGTACGGTTAGTGTGGAGGTCACGTGTTTCCGGTTACTGTGGAGCTCCACAGCGGCCGCAGCCAGATACTATTGGAAAAAGTGGCGGGGGGGAAATCTGTGATGTCACACACGAGCGCCAGTCCTTGATAAACAAAAAGCATTTGTGAACGGACTACCGGATCACACAGACGGCGAACACACTGGATAACCTCGTGGAAATTATAATGATTGTAATTATTATTCTCCAGCTGTGGCCGGAACTCATGGGGAACAGTTCCGTGAACGGCATGAAATAATGTGTCGCTTGATGCAGGAAGACGTTCAGCTGCTGCAGCAGGACTGAAGATGCAAGCTAAGCCTGTAGGTAAGCGTGAGACTTCAGCCGACCAATCAGTCCGCAGTGGGCGTGTAGCCCGGCGGAGTGGCCCCGGTCGGACCATCGAGGAGCAGGGTCGAGGAAAAGTATGGGCTCGGCTCCGAAATCGGACATGTGGGCCGTATGTGAAAGGTTTGAACCGGGCCGAGTAGAGTAGAGCGGGTACTAATGAGAAAACGACATTAGAGGATGCTAAATAAATAAATAATATATAAAATGCATAAAAAGTAAATTAATTCATCTACAAACAAAAAGCTCCCTGACCTTCTTCCTCAGTATAGCTACCATCTGGAATAGCTGTGGAAATTTTGTGCTACGGTTTGTGATTCTTTTAGTTTTGTGATACTTCATTTATGCATTTTTAAAAACCACTCACCAGAAGCTCTTATCTGAGCGATCCCGATGCAAACCAGCACACAAAGAGCCAGCATCTTCATGATGGAGGTGATGAGATGATGTACCCTCTGAAGTCAAGAGAAACAGACATAATAGCAATACTCACATCTGTAAACTAAAAGACTAAAGAAGATCAGAGAATGTACATCGTACCTGATTCAGAACAGTCTCCTCTCTCTGTGCAGTCTGCTCCTTCAGTCCTCACAGAGACAAGACAAGGTCTAAATCAATTTGTCTCATCATCTCCCTCATAAGGGGGAACGGAGATGACAAACAAATACAGAATTTGAGTTTTTTAAAGGAACTTTTGGCCAAAATATGCACCATCATTGACCACTAATCAAAATGTATTTGCTTATCTTTTCCACCAGGCATGATGCCAAAGTGTTGGGCGTCATCTAGGACTGTCTGTGTCTGTGTGCAAATCTTTTAAAGAAACTAGTTCTGGAAGTAAGGGTCTTAACACCACTATGGGTCATGAAACACCAAGATGGCATATCCGTGCGTGTGTGTGTGTGTGTGTGTGTGTGTGCGTGTGTGTAGTTACAAGGTTTTTCCAGCCTTTCTGGATGAATTATATTTCACTAAACTCTCATGCATATTCACATCATTTTGGGTTATGATAATTACAGTATAGTTTAAAAACACACTGTACGTCAAAGAAAATACATTAAGAACCAAATTATCTTAGCTTTATATTTCATGACAGATCATTACAGTTTAAACATGTAATCAGCTTTCTGCCTAAAACATTGCCCTATCCTCCTGACTACCTGTAGTCCAATGTGTCCTCTTCGGAGGACATTTGCACACCCAAATATCTCCTGCCCATTTCATGCTACTGAAGTTTTGTGATCTACAGAGGACATTTAGAGCTTTTGAATGACATCACATGTGTGGGGGTGGGGTTTTGGGAACTTTTTAAAAGGAAAATGGCATCCATCACTGCAAGCACATTTTAAGACAAGAGGCACACAAAAGCATTCTTATATTTATTGAGCAAATTCAGACTTGAAATGTTGTTTTTATGGTTTACATGAGTGTCTTAAGAACACATTAAAGTTTCTGAAATAATGTAACAATATTTTACCAAGAATTGTCAGAGTTTAGAAATGTTCTCCATAGTGGACATTGGTATTATTGGTAGTATTTTTTTAAAGATAGGGTTTCATGGTCAGGCAGAGAGAATTTTGCTGTAATTTATTGATGAAAATCCAGTTATTGAGCTGTCTAATGAGGAAGATGAAGATGTAATGTTTAAGAAGAAGCTTTGTCAGAAAAATCTGAGAGCTCTAAGGATGAAATAGAGGAAGTGAAAGCAGAACCGTCCCCATCTGGGTCCAGTTGCTGTCCACTATGGAACAGGACAATGTACATCATGAGTTTGTATTCCAAGAAAAATCCCTCATTTCCTCAATTAATTATGAGAATCCTTTACTTTTTTTCTTTCTTTACTGTTTTTCTTAAAGCGGCTCTCTGGAGCATTTTTCTCTGTATCAAAGTTTTCTAAATGTTTTAAATGATATTTCAGGTCTAAACTATGATCTATGGGTTGAGTTCCACAACATCTGTCATTCTGATGAAGACCCTCCTTCCTCCTAGAGACCCCTTTCCATTATTTCTTGCCGCCGACATTTTTCAGCCAATGAAATTCAAATGTCTGCATTCTCTCAACATGCACGCGCATCGACCAAACCTGTACCAGTAGGGGGCGCTGTCGTACAGGACGCTCCGTGTGTTTCTCTGCCGTCTCAGCCGTTCACCGACTCACAGCTCATTTCTACTAAAAACCTACCCATTCCCCAGATAAAGACGAGTTTATTTTTATTTTTAAACCTTTCACCTCACAGAATGGCAAGGCTTGACAGGATTACGCGTTTATTTTGGTCAGAAAGTTCATCCAGGGCCGAGTCAAGTTCAGCTTCAGAGTCCAGCAGCAGCTCTCTGCTAACAGAGCTAATATCAGAAGCAGCAGGGACAGAGAGGGCTCTTCAGACCCTCGTAGTGTTGGAATAAGATTGTGAACTGTGAGTGATTAAACCCTACACATTGAGCTGTACAGTTCATGTCTGAAGTATATGCGCCGCGTGCACGCGCGCACACGCGACCGGACTCGCGTGTCGAGATGTTTTGAGGAGGAGCCTTTGGACGCTAGATTCAAAAACTGCTCTCCTGATGAAATCCTCCGGAGTGCTGCTTTAAGGTTCAACCAAATACTGGTTGATCCTCCTGTTATTCAGAGTAATGATGCTGCATCAGGCCAAAACTGGACGAGGTTTAGTTACTTTGAGCAGTGAACTGATGGTTCTGTGTTTGAAGAAATGGTTATGTGCACAAATCAGCATGAAGGTTATGTGTCTTGAGCATCACTTAAACCCATTTCTGAAGAAATTACGACATTCTTTGGGAATTCTATTTATCCATCATGGTAGGGTGACCATATTTGCAGTGGAGATCGCTCAAAGATCAAAATGTTTAATTCCCAAAAATGTTTTTAGTGTTCTCATTACATTTCAAAGATAGTAAATGGTAAAGTTTTTAAAAATTGGGATTTTGCGACCTTTTAGTCTTGTAATCAGGTGGCATTGTGCCCTTTTAAAAATTTGAGCACCTGCTCCCCCGAAGGTCTCTGCACAGCCCTGAAGAGGTGTCAGGTCTGCAAGTCATCTGATGATGTCAGACAAGCATGACCTGTGTAAAATGTGCACAATTCATTTTCACAGAACACACTGTGATGACATGTCCCTCCTGTGCTGTGTAGACACTTCACCTTGTTCTTGTCCACCTGTTCATTTCTGTGTATTTCTGGTTCTGAACACTGCAGAGTGTTACTATCACAACATGTGACAACATGTCACTTGTGTGCTGTGGAGTACATATTGCTGATCATCTTATTTTGTTATTTTGTTCCAAATCAGTGCTTGAACACAGTTTACTTGCAAAACAAATCCTCTTGAGTCATTAGTTTTGATTTTAAGTCAACGGGTCAATTTGACACAGAAGAGATGTTGCATGTTGTTACGTCCCCTGGTTTTTACCCCTGAGGGATCTGGCTGCTACCTGAGGGCTGGGCCCTCTTCTCCTGCTGCTGCCTCCAGCGACACGCCCACTCGAGCGCAGCTGCAGCACATCACCTCACCAGGGAGCAGTTTTGCAAGAGTTTTCATTAGACATCCGCCACATGAGGGGGGACAGAAAAGGTTATGGCTGACTGTTTGTCTTGCATCAGTGAGGATGACGAGACCCTGCCTGTTTAACTTCCCTGGGAAGAGTGTATTTTCTTAAATGGTCATCTTTTGAGTACTATCCCCTTTGTTATTGTGTTTTCACCCCCTTTGGGTGGCTTCTGGTTCATTGTTCTGTCTTCCAGGATGTGGCACATGGGGGTTAGCGTTGTTAATTCCCTGGAATCACCATCTCGGGGACTCTCCAGGAGGTGAAGGGAACGGCTTCCGTCATGGGCCCCTCTTCAGCTTCCATGGGTTTGTGTTTAATACGCCCACTCTCCGCTGCATGGAAGGCAGGCTATGAGTTGGGGCTCTTTTGTCAGGGACGTTCTCTGAAGATGGTGCCATTGTGAGAAAAAGTAGGGTAAAATATTTGTTGTTGTATGTCGCGGGGTTCCTTCCCGAGCGTTGAAAAAGAGTCGGCGAGTCGAGGCGTAGGCAGAAAAACACCTTCTTTTATTTATTTATTTTTTGTGTAGTCACCTCCATATACAGATCCCCACAGTGCAGCTCCAGCATGGATGTTACCTCCTCTGCAACCCCAGTAGAACTGATCTGATACGAGGCAATCAGTGCCCTTTTATACCCTTGGCCCCTCCCAATGGGCGTCACCCTGTCTACTTCCTGCTTGTCGTTTTCTCATTTATACACACAAACTCTGATATCCCTTTAACATAATATTCCCAAATCAAATACATTTCCCACACTACAATAATAAACACAAAAACATGAATTTGAATGATAAAATAAACAAATACCAAATAATCATGACATGCGGTCACCTGACCGTGAAATCACATGACATGAGTTAACGTCACACCCACTTTTGTTCAGCGGCGCGGGAAGCGGCCGGCATTCCACACAACGCGACAGTGGTGAGTGTGTCATGTTTATGTATGAGTTTACCGCAGGTTTACCAAGTGTGCACCCTTGGTTACTGTGTTTAATGTAGAATGAAAGCGCGACCGTAATAGGAAACAAACACTGAAGGGATTGGTGTGCGACGTGGCTGAAGGTGTGTGCGTATGTATGGGTGTGTGTGTGTGCGCGCGTTGAACGTGACGCTCTCAGCTGTGCTCACAGGCTAAAACGCGCTGCGTGAGACGGAGCTGCGTGATGCTACTATCGGACGGCTGATCGGGGTTGCTCCGTCACATTGTATTTACCCTCTTTATCTTTTTAAGGGGGAGGGTGTTACGTCCCCCTGGTTTTTACCCCTGAGGGATCTGGCTGCTACCTGAGGGCTGGGCCCTCTTCTCCTGCTGCTGCCTCCAGCGACATGCCCACTCCAGCACAGCTGCAGCACATCACCTAAAACCTGCTCACCTGGCAGATCAGGGAAGAAAGGATCCGTGCCTCTTCTCCCCCGTTGTCTGAGCTTTTTGTGGCTTTTAGATAATATCTGATTTAAAGAAAATAGAAAAAGATAGTTCTCTTAGTTTAATTTAGAACTTTAAAAATAGTAGTAGTTTTAGTTTGGCACTTGTTTTGTTTGTTGTTTCAGGTTCTTTTGTTCAGGACTGTTAAAGCAGCACTCTGGAGCTTTTTTCTCTGTATCAAAGTTTTCTAAATGTTTTAAATGATATTTCAGGTCTAAACTATGGTCTATGGGTTGAGTTCCACAACATCTGTCATTCTGATGAAGACCCTCCTTCCTCCTAGAGACCCCTTTCCATTATTTCTTGCCGCCGACATTTTTCAGCCAATGAAATTCAAATTTTTGCATTCTCTCAACATGCACGCGCATCGACCAAACCTGTACCAGTAGGGAGCGCTGTCGTACAGGACGCTCCGTGTGTTTCTCTGCCGTCTCAGCCGTTCACTGAGGACTCACAGCTCATTTCTACTAAAAACCTACCCATTCTCCAGCTAAAGACGGGTTTATTTTTATTTTTAAACCTTTCACCTCACAGAATGGCAAGGCTTGACAGGATTATGCGTTTATTTTGGTCAGAAAGTTCATCCAGGGCCGAGTCAAGTTCAGCTTCAGAGTCCAGCAGCAGCTCTCTGCTAACAGAGCTAATATCAGAAGCAGCAGGGACAGAGAGGGCTCTTCAGACCCTCGTAGTGTTGGAATAAGATTGTGAACTGTGAGTGATTAAACCCTACACATTGAGCGGTACAGTTCATGTCCGAAGTATATGCGCCGCGTGCACGCGCGCACACGCGACCGGACGCGCGTGTCGAGATGTTTTGAGGAGGAGCCTTTGGACGCTAGATTCAAAAACTGCTCTCCTGATGAAATCCTCCGGAGTGCTGCTTTAAAAGCCTGTTTTTAGTTTAGTTAAAGAATCTCTTAGTTTTAAAAACAACTTTAGTAAAAAAAATATTCTTAGTTTTAAAACAAACTCTCTTTTAATCTCATATCGATCCTTAGTTTAACAGCCATAGTGCTTTATTTCCCGGAGGTTTATCTTCCGGTGTTTTCAGTTTAGATCGTTAGTTATTGTACTTCATAGAGCTATTTTGTAAAGTTTTCTTAACCATAGTTTTTATAGCTCCTTCCTTTGTTGTAAATCTGTTTATATGATAGTAAATATCATTTTTGTTTTACAACTTACACAAATCTCCATCAACTTTTTGTTAGACCTCCTTTTTCCTCCTAGACCTAGTGGAGGTCATAACACATGTTACTTTATCATCAATACATGAAAAGAAAAAAAAGTATTGTAAAGTACAATTTTTAAATGATCAAAGTCATGTAAAACAATTGTTTTCTAGACCTCTCTGTTGTCATGATTCATTATGAAATGCCAGAAATCCACCGGATTATGAATATACAGAATATTAATGAGGTACTTTACATTGATCATTTATGACAGAATGTGGGTGTTTAGGAGGCGGGGTCTGATCCAAAGACAGCTGAGAACATTTCTAGGAAAAGGAACGATTTATAGAGTAGAATTGCTTGCAGTTGTGTATATGCACACACACACACACACACACACACACACACACACACACATGCACGCAAAAACGCACACACACTCATGTGCAAACTGGGTGTTAAGACCCTAACTTTCAGAACTAATTTTCTTTGCCATTATAAAAAATTTAAACACAAACAGAACGTCTTCTGTCTCACACTCCTAGGTATTGCTCAACACTTTTTCAATTTGACCTGTGTGCTGAAACTACTACAGTCATGCCTGGTTCAACAGATAATAGCTTTTTGATCAGTGGTCAATGATGGTGCTTAGTTTGGTCTGAGGTTTCTCAAAAAACTGGTTGTTCTCATCTCAGTTCCGCTTTTAGAGGAAGATGATGTAGCGTTATGAAATATACTACACTTTAATAAAAGTCAATAACATATTATTATTATCAAACAGAATATAATGTCTCATAAATGATGAGTCATCAATATTCTTTGATCATTAATATCAGATTGACTCAAAACAGGTTCTTTTGGGTATCAGTGAATCAAACGTATTACTAATTTGACACAGAGGCAAAATATAGTTTATATAAAATTAATTTATTACTATATTCTACTAATTTATTTACAAAATAACTCAAACAAAACATGAATAAACATTTGTCAAAATGATTAAAGATGTTAAAGAAGGGTCTAGTTTAGTTCCTGAAGGAAAGTCAAGTTGAGTAATTATAAAATTATCCTGCTGAGTTGATCTCAGTAATTACTGATAATTCATAAATTATGATAAACAATCTGACATCATACTGGCCAAGGCTCACTGCACCAGGTCAGCTCCTGAATGGATCCAGGCTGTCTTGGAAGTCTGTTTCAATGAAGGAATCAGCAAAAATCCTAGTAATCATCGTCCTCTTCTTTATTTGCTGCTGTGGGAAAAAAGAAGAGGAAGAGGTGTCAGGTCTGCAAGTCATCTGATGATGTCAGACAAGTATGACCTGTGTAAAATGTGCACAATTCGTTTTCACAGAACACACTGTGATGACATGTCCCTCCTGTGCTGTGTAGACACTTCACCATGTTCTTGTCCACCTGTTCATTTCTGTGTATTTCTGGTTCTGAACACTGCAGAGTGTTACTATCACAACATGTGACAACATCTCACTTGTGTGCTGTGGAGTTCATATTGCTGATCATCTTATTTTGTTATATTTTACGAAGTTCATCATGTCTTCTTTTTACGTTAATAGTTAAGGTTCTTTTAATGCAGACATGTAATGTTTGGTAAATCTTATTTACCTTTTGCTTGACATGTTTGGACCCACTGCTCAGGTCTTCATCAGAAGTGTCACTGATGTTTGTGTGACGCGTCCTTACCAGCTGTTCGTCCGATGGGCGTGGCCGACCCAGATCTGTCAGGTCTGCTGGGTCGGTCACGCCCACCTCCGCCAGGTGGTTTCTGGAGAAGGGAATCCCAGGAGTGGGACAGCTGGTAGGCCCCCTCATCCCGGTTGATGGTCCACTTGTCCCGTTTCCTTATTTCGATTGCCTCCCTGATCCAACGTCTGTACCTGATGTTTTCCATGTGAATGATTTTCCCGTGCTCCCAGTCCATGATGTGGTTATTGCGCTCACAGTGGTCTGAGATGGCTGACTTTAGGTTGTCCTGTTCCGCTTGTTTCTTTATTGTTCTTGTGAACCTTTCTGTTGTTTCTTTCTCACATTAGGTTAAATAAGATTAGGTTAAATAAGATTTACCAAACATTACATGTCTGCATTAAAAGAACCTTAACTATTATCTTATTTCCTTATTGTGTTCCAAAACAGTGCTTGAATAAAGCTCACTGGCAACACAAATCTTCTTCAGTCATTAGTTTTGATTTAAGTCAGCAGGTCAATTTGACCCAGATCAGAAGAGACGTCGTATGTTACTTTATCTACATCACTACATGAAAAGAAAAAAATACATAAAATACAGTTTTTAAATGACCAATGTCATGTAAAACTATTGTATTTTACATGTAGGTATTTACAACATATATATAAAAAGTTTTAAATAACAGTTTTTATGAGTGAATTATCCTCAATGGACCATGATCTGTGAGAGGTAAAAAACATGATTACACCAAATATTAGTAATATTCATTAGTAATGGAGTTAATAATGTAAAATAAGCAATGCTTTTTGAAAATGTTTGTTTTCTGACACTTTTGGTTTAATGAAATCTTATCAGTCCTGTTTATTCAGAGCAGGTCAGGAGACGCTTCATGAGCAGCAGGATGGAGAGGACAATGAAATGGAGCCTGTGAAACAAATTGTCGTTGATACACAATTTGATATTTTGTGTACTTTAACCAGGTATGATGATTTGTTGCAGCAAAATGTAAATATTTTGGTATATTTTTTTCCTTTTGTTATAGTACATGGTACTTGCACTAACGTAGCCAAACGTGTGCTGTGTGGTTATTGATCCTTGACCAACAGCTCCATTAGCTGTTCTTATACCATCAGATTGAGCCTCATGATGTAATCGCTTTATTACTTAATCCATTAATACTTTACATAAGTGTTACACTTGTCTTAACAGAAAGAACTGAACAAGAATTTCCATGTGACTGAAGCACAAACAGACATAAAGACTGAAGAAGAGAATTTGCAGCAAATCTGATTCAGAACAGTCTTCTCCTTTCTCAGTGGAGCTGCTCTCTCAGTCTTCACAGAGACAAGGTATTAATCCCATTGTTTATCTCATCATCTTCCTCTAAGAGGAACTGAGATGACAACCAACCACAGTTTTTTGAGAAACTTCAGACCAAACTAAGCACCATCATTGACCACTGAACAAAAAGCTATTATCTGTTGAACCAGGCATGACTGTAGTAGTTTCAGCACACAGGTCAAATTGTAAAAGTGTTGAGCAAAACCTAGGAGTGTGAGAAAGAAGATGCTTGTGTGTAATTTGTTTTATAATAAGTTCTGAAAGTTATAGTCTTAACACCATGGGTCATTAACACCAAGTTTGCATCTGTGTGTGTGCGTGCATGCGTGTGTGTGTGTAGTGGGGGGGGGGTATACAATTCTGTAGTTTTTTTTCTGTGTGTGATTTTTTTACCTTTTGTGTTCCTTCATTTGTGCAATTTTGAAAACGACTCACCAGAAGCTCTTATCTGAGCGGTCCCGATGCAAACCAGCACACCAACAGCCAGAATGTTCATGATGGACATGATGACATGATGAAGACTTACACCCATGTGAGTATTTCTATTTGTGTTTGTTTCTCTTGACTTTAGGGTGTAAGTTTTCATCATGTCATCATCTCATCATGTCCTTCATGAACATTCTGGCTGTTGGTGTGCTGGTTTCCATCAGGACTGCTCAGATAAGAGCTTCTGGTGAGTCGTTTTCAAGATTGCACAAATGAAGGAATTGGGAACAGGAAAAACATACACTCTTAACCCAAATTAGTTGACTTTACTCGCAAATCACGTGGAAACCCGTTGCCTTATACCACTTTAGATTTTACACAAGCTGAAACTAAACATGTTTAGTTTAACTAACATGTAAGATTAACTTTTTACAAAAGGAAAGAGGTATTTGGGGCCACTTGCATTTATACCTCAGTACAATGTAGTGGAATTTGTTCTCTGCATTTAACCCATCCCTGAGGGAGCAGAGGGCACCTAGGAGGCAGTCATTGTCCAAGGATACTTCAACACATGGCTGGGCCACGGTTTGAACCCACACTCTCTGACATGGGAGGTGACCTCTCTTGCCACTGCACCACAGTTAAACTAAATATACTGAGTTGTATTAACACAGAACCTGAAATTTAGTATTTATATTTTTTAGTGTGCACTCAAAATGATTAAATATAACAAGCTATTACTTGTTATTGGTACTTATAGCTCATTACAATTAGTGTATTTTCCTCTAATATTGTCATATCAACCAGCTGACAGACAATGTTGCAGTCAGGTAAATTACAGGACATCTAAACATTTCCTTAGAACAAAATAATAGAACAATAACTGATTATTCAGTCAATTATGATGTTTTTAGTCAAATTAAAGCGGCTCTCTGGAGCATTTTTCTCTGTACCAAAGTTTTCTAAATGTTTTAAATGATATTTCAGGTCTAAACTATGATCTATGGGTTGAGTTCCACAACATCTGTCATTCTGATGAAGACCCTCCTTCCTCCTAGAGACCCCTTTGCATTATTTCTTGCCGCCGACATTTTTCAGCCAATGAAATTCAAATTTCTGCATTCTCTCAACATGCACATGCATCGACCAAACCTGTACCAGTAGGGGGCGCTGTCGTACAGGACGCTCCGTGTGTTTCTCTGCCGTCTCAGCCGTTCACTGAGGACTCACGGCTCATTTCTACTAAAAACCTACCCATTCTCCAGCTAAAGACGGGTTTATTTTAATTTTTAAACCTTTCACCTCACAGAATGGCAAGGCTTGACAG
Source organism: Callopanchax toddi (assembly GCA_006937965.1). Taxonomy (NCBI): domain Eukaryota; kingdom Metazoa; phylum Chordata; class Actinopteri; order Cyprinodontiformes; family Nothobranchiidae; genus Callopanchax; species Callopanchax toddi. The sequence continues at coordinate 933,662 of SSNR01000162.1, read as the reverse complement.
GGTTACGCGTTTATTTTGGTCAGAAAGTTCATCCAGGGCTGAGTCAAATTCAGCTTCAGAGTCCAGCAGCAGCTCGGTGCTAACAGAGCTAATATCAGAAGCAGCAGGGACAGAGAGGGCTCTTCAGACTCTTGCAGTATTGTTGGAATAAGATTGTGAACTGTGAGTGATTAAACCCTACACATTGAGCGGTACAGTTCATGTCTGAAGTATATGCGCAGTGTGCACGCACGCACACGTGACCGGACGCACGTGTCGAGATGTTTTGAGGAGGAGCCTTTGGACGCTAGATTCAAAAACTGCTCTCCTGATGAAATCCTCCGGAGTGCCGCTTTAAGATGCAGAAAAGAAAAAGGCAGAAGTTAGAATTTACTGTTAAAATATAAAAGTTCTTTTAAATGAAAATATGTATTTACTATAGTACACACGAGTATCACAAACCTAATACTCCTGTGTACTATAGTGATGTAGTATATATACTACATATACATGTAGTATATACAGGTCCTTCTAAAAAAATTAGCATATTGTGATAAAGTTAATTATTTTCTGTAATGTACTGATAAACATTAGACTTTCATATATTTTAGATTCATTACACACAACTGAAGTAGTTCAAGCCCTTTAATTGTTTTAATATTGATGATTTTGGCATACAGCTCATGAAAACCCAAAATTCCTATCTCAAAAAATGAGCATATTTCATCCGACCAATAAAAGAAAAGTGTTTTTAATACAAAAAAAGTCAACCTTCAAATAATGATGTTCAGTTATGCACTCAGTACTTGGTGGGGAATCTTTTTGCAGAAATGACTGCTTCAATGCGGCGTGGCATGGAGGCGATCAGCCTGTGGCACTGCTGAGGTGTTCTGGAGGCCCAGGATGCTTCGACAGCGGCCTTAAGCTCATTCAGAGCGTTGGGTCTGGCGTCTCTCAACTTTCTCTTCACAATATCCCACAGATTCTCTCTGGGGTTCAGGTCAGGAGAGTACCACAGTAACACCATGGTCAGTAAACCAGTTACCAGTGGTTTGGGCGCTGGGAGCAGGTGCCAGGTCGTGCTGAAAAATGAAATCTTCATCTCCATAAAGCTTTTCAGCAGATGGAAGCATGAAGTGCTCCAAAATCTCCTGATAGCTAGCTGCATTGACCCTGCCCTTGATAAAACACAGTGGACCAACACCAGCAGCTGACATGGCGCCCAGACCATCACTGACTGTGGGGACTTGACACTGGACTTCAGGCAGTTTGGCATTTCCCTCTCCCCAGTCTTCCTCCAGACTCTGACACCTTGATTTCAGAATGACATGCAAAATTTGCTTTCATCCGAACAAAGTCCTTTGGACCACTGAGCAACAGTCCAGTGCTGCTTCTCTGTAGCCCAGGTCCGCCGCTTCTGCTGCTGTTTCTGGTTCTAAAGTGGCTTGACCTGGGGAATGCGGCACCTGTAGCCCATTTCCTGCACACGCCTGTGCACGGTGGCTCTGGATGTTTCTACTCCAGACTCAGTCCACTGCTTCTGCAGGTCCCCCAAGGTCTGGAATCGGTCCTTCTCCACAATCTTCCTCAGGGTCCGGTCACCTCTTCTCGTTGTGCAGCGTTTTCTGACACACTTTTTCCTTCCCACAGACTTCCCACTGAGGTGCCTTGATACAGCACTCTGGGAACAGCCTATTCGTTCAGACATTTCTTTCTGTGTCTTACCCTCTTGCTTGAGGGTGTCAATGATGTCCTTCTGGACAGCAGTCAGGTCGGCAGTCTGACCCATGATTGCGGTTTTGAGTAATGAACCTGCCTGGGAGTTTTTAAAAGCCTCAAGAATCTTTTTCAGGCGTTTTGAGTTACTTAGTTGATTCAGATGATTAGGTTCAGAGCTCGTTTAGAGGACCTTTTCATGATATGCAAATTTTTTGAGACAGGAATTTTGGGTTTTCATGAGCTGTATGCCAAAATCATCAATATTAAAACAATAAGCATGGTGGCGCAGTTGGTTAGCACTGTTGCCTCGCAGCAGGGAGGTCGTGGGTTCGCATCCCGGCTCTGCAGCCTCTCTGCGTGGAGTTTGCATGTTCTCCCCGTGCGTGCGTGGGTTTTCTCCGGGTACTCCGGTTTCCTCCCACAGACCAAAAACATGACTGTCAGGCTAATTGGGCTGGTAAATTGTCCTTAGGTGTGAGTGGGTGTGTGGTTGTTTGTCTCGTTCGTCTCTGTGTGGCCCTGCGATGGACTGGCGACCCGTCCAGGGTGTCCCCCGCCTCTCGCCCCTTGACTGCTGGAGATAGGCACCAGCTCCCCCGCGACCCTCTGTGGAGGACTAAGTGGCTACAGAAGATGGATGGATGGATTAAAACAATAAAAGGGTTTGAACTACTTCAGTTGTGTGTAATGAATCTAAAATATATGAAAGTCTAATGTTTATCAGTACATTACAGAAAATAATTAACTTTATCACAATATGCTAATTTTTTTAGAAGGACCTGTATATGTAGTATGTATCGGGTACATCACTATAGTACACAGGAGTATGATAAGTATGTTGCAAGTTGTCTTGTAGCAACTGACAGAGAAATAGCTTGTGTGTGTGTGTGTGTGTGTGTGTGTGTGTGTGTGTGTGTGTGTGTGTGTGTGTGTGTGTGTGTGTGTGTGTGTGTGTGAGGGGAGGAGGGGGGTTTCTAAAAAATAATCCTTTTCCAGAGTGTGTTTTAAATTCGGTACATATTTAAGGAATACGTAGTTGTGGCCAGAGATTAGAAAGACAAGACCACAAATAGAGAAACCTTCCGTCATGGCTGTTGAAACTGTAGCATCGACCGCTGTCTGAGCCGGCGGGTCGCGCACCGGAACAGCTGACAGTTACGTGTACTACTGGTGCCTGCTTTCTGGTCTTCCCAAGAAGAATCTGTTCAGCCTTCAGCTGCTACAGAACTCTGCTCCCCGTGTGCTGACCAAGACCAGGAAGCAGGAGCATATTACTCCTGTTTAAAAGGCATTGCATTGGCTCCCAGTGTGTTTTAAAATTGATTTTAGGATTATTTTACTGGTTTTTAAATGTCTTAATGGTCTTGGGCCTTCTTGTCTTAAAGAGCTGCTTTTAACCTGCACTGGTTTATTAACAGTCCCATTAGGGGAGAGCGGGGTAATGTGAGACACTGGGTAATGTGAGACACTGGGAAATGTGAGACACTGGGTAATGTGAGACACTGGGAAATGTGAGACACTGGGTAATGTGAGACACTGGGAAATGTGAGACACTGGGAAATGTGAGACACTGGGTAATGTGAGACACTGGGTAATGTGAGACACTGGGTAATGTGAGACACTGGGTAATGTGAGACACTGGGTAATGTGAGACACTGGGTAATGTGAGACACTGGGAAATGTGAGACACTGGGTAATGTGAGACACTGGGTAATGTGAGAAACTGGGTAATGTGAGACACTGGGAAATGTGAGACACTGGGTAATGTGAGACACTGGGTAATGTGAGACACTGGGAAATGTGAGACACTGGGAAATGTGAGACACTGGGAAATGTGAGACACTGGGAAATGTGAGACACCACCTATATTTTGGCAACAGAACACATTTGTGCACATGTGACCATTTTGTTTCCAAGCTCCTCCCATTTCCTATTGGCCATAAAGTATAGAGACTCATTTTACACGTACACAATTCAATTGTATGCAGTAGGCTACATAGGCTCCTTGCATTTTTATATCAAGACTTTATACTGTACATAGAAAGAGATATTTTGTAGTGTAGGAGTTGAGTTGAAGCAATGTGATTTCAATCTCTCATTTGAATGTTAATACAACATTTTGAATTACATTGTTTTATTGTTGTTATGGTAGTTTCAGAGTGGAAAAAGTAAATGGATCAGTTTACCCCATTGATTTCTCTGGTCTGTGTCACTTTACCCCTAAGCTGGGGTAAAGTGAGACCACTTTTTTTAAAACCATCATATTTTTACTGCCCTTCATCCTGAATACATTCTGATAATTACCATTTCAAGGAAACATCCTGAATTAATGGGAAATGTGTAACTTTAACTGATATATCATTTTAGCTCGCTTGGAGGGGAGCAAATGTAAAAAGTGTCCCACTTTACCCCACTCTCCCCTATGTCACGGCATCACGCATAGGTCATGTAATCACTACCTGAAAGTGCAGGGCTCTGAGACTCACAGAGCTGATCAGTGACACAAAGGTTGAACCCTTATGAGATGAACTAGTGAGAAGATTGTGCGCGCTCCCATTCAGGGGTGCAGTTATTCGCAGCGCCGGGCGCGGTGCTCGTGAGGTTCGTTTCATGAAGCTGCCTCCTCATCTTTAAAATTACCATTTATTCCACACCAAATAGCTAATGCTAATAGAATAATGTTGAATGAGTGAAATAAAATTACACAACAAATAAAGACTCAGTTCATCTTCTTGTTTAATTTTGTAAAGTCAAAGAGGTCAAAAAAGTCAAAGAAGAGAAAACTTTTCTATTCATAACACATTCAGTCTGCTCTCATCAAACAGAAACAATCTGCTGTTTGTTACTTGTTTATTCATTCCATTGGTTGGGTCACAGAAATAGTAGAGATCATTCTGGTAATCTACAAAGTAGGGAACAAATATTAAAGCAAGCGACACACACATCCTCCACCGTTTGTGTGTCTGACATCATTCCTCTGTGTGAACCACGGAGTTAGCCCAATTTTTTCATGCAGACAAAAGGACGTTTCTTACTGCACTGCAGGTCATCCCAGCACTTTCCTCCTGTGTGAAGCAACAGCAGAAATCAGTGAAATGTCACCTAGGTCAAACCCTGTGAGAAGCACTGATCAACTGCAAGTCTTCACTAAAACCATTAAGCAGAAACATTAAAGTGGTATTCACGTTTTTCTATGAATTATCAAGAATATTTAAATTAGTCTCTCACTTGTTTCCGTTTAAATTATTGTAAATATCCTCGCATGTTGGACATTGTTTTCATTTACCTCCATAATTCATCTGCAAACACCTCTGATAGGTGTTACTAGGCTCTCCAGCACACCAGTAAGTGTAGTCGAACTTGCTTCCATCGGTCCACAACCAAACTGAAGTCTGGAAAACAGAATTCAATCATTATAGATGTGGAGGTGGGGAAGAGGCTGGGATTTAACCAGTAACCCTCCAGCTGGCAGTACAGTGGTCCCTCGCTCTTTTGCGGTTCACCTTTTGCAGCCTCATAGTTAGATTTTTCTGCATGTTTTTTTTTCTTTTACAGTGCATTGTGTTCTGCGTCCTGACCATTGTCAGTTGATCTCCTCCATGCCGCACCATGCCTGAGTGTTGCGGGGTGCAGTGTGTCCTGACTCGTCTCTGCGCTCTGGACAACCAAAGAGCTGCTGGGTGCCTCTCCACCAGACCGCATGCTTACCATGCTCCCATATGAGAGCTTCTTCGCCTGCAGTGCAGCATTTGGTGAGAAGCACAGAGCAGCTCTGCTCAATCACGCTTTCTCAGCAGGTTGTCATGGTGCTGCGGCGCAATGAAACACACGGTTTACAGGCCAGATTTTTCAGACCAGATCAATACATCAAATAAATTATTAATTCTGTTTTTCCCGTAGTGTTTAAACAAGTGAGAAAAGTGTGAAGATGTTAATGCCTGTCAGAGAAAAGTGTATAAAGTGTGTAGTGAACGGTTTTACAGCCTTAAAAAATCTGTGATAATTGTAAAAGTATAAAGCTGAGTACTTAGCGGATTTCGCATTTTGCAGGTTATTTTTAGAATGTAACTCCCGCGATGAACGAGGGACCACTGTAGTCCACCCCTTCATTAAGCCATAGTCAACCACAATAGATTTCATTTAGTGTTTTACAAAATATCTGATTCGTTTGTATAAAATACCTCTCCTGGATCTGAGCCTCCAATCCATGCTTCTGGATATCCGTTACTTGCTGTCACGCTCTGAATGAAATGGTAATCGTCCAGGCTATGGACAGATGCCAAGTGTGCATTCATGGTGTTGCAGCGTTGCTACATTAGACAGAAACAAATAGTTAGGAAGACAAATTAGCAGGACTCTAATGTCAGCGTCCTGACAGATCAGAAAGTGTGCATGAAACTGTAATAAAACATCATTTGAGATCACCTCAGCTTTACCCCAAGACATGTGTGTAGGAAAGTAGCGATAGCAGTAACCATTGTACTGTTCCCAACCAGCACAAGGTCCTGACATCCCGGCCGGGTCTGTCAACAAACAGAGACAGAGTAAGGAGCCTTACAGTAGTTCAGGGCCATGCAGACACCCTGGAAGGGGCAGGGCACATGGAACAAGATGTTTAAACTGTTCACATACAATCATTTTGCTGCTGTGAAATAAGTATTTGTCATCTTTGAAATATGAATTTAATATTATCTGGTTCTTAATGTATTTTGTTTGAAATACAGTGTGTTCTTAAAAAATACTGGCCCTGGCACTAAATCCCTCACATCAAGTTCAAACAGTCAGTGTCATTTTTGACGGCTTTCAAGTTTTCTCGTTTCGTTAGCTCATGTAAAGACAGGACATTTAAACTGGCTTCATACAAAAAGGGTTTAAAACGAACTTGACTCCTTTCTTTGAAGACATTTTGCTTCTCATCTGAGGAAGTTTATCAATTCTAACTGGAATATGGGAGAGTCATAGCCTGGCAAGCCAGACTATATATGTGGATACATAGTCTGGCCACAATCCATTGAAACGACTCATTCATAGGGGCGGGATCAACGGTTGTTAATCAAACTGTCTTCACATGCTATTGGTTAGCGCTAGGACCAATCAGAACTATTTAGCAACAACTGGAACCAGCTGGTAGATCAAACTTTTACTGTATCCTTTCAAAATAAAAGACTTAAGTGCCTCCGTCTGTTCGCATCTTAAAGAAAAGCCCAAATCTAAATGGTCCAAAGATGATGACAAAGCTGATTCAAATGAACATGGTTCCTGAGCTGCTGCCATGTTGTTTAATTTAAAAGTCGAAGCTCTGCCGTCATTGGCTAATCTCACTCACCAAACCATTTGAGCGTTCTGATTGGTCTGGTACCAGACTGACAAGACCAATCAGTCACTAAAATTCACTTCTAATAAAGTGAGTTTTAGTAAAACTGGGGGTCATTTTTATGTTGAGTAGTCAGCTGAATGCCACTAATAAAGTAACTAAAAAGTAACTAGTAATCTAACTTAGTTACTTTTAAAATCAATTAATCAGTAAAGTAACTGAGTAACTTTTTAAAGGAGCAATCAGTAATCAGATTACTTTTTCAAAGTAGCTGTGGTAACACCGATAAGTTACTTTATTTTGGCCTTAAAAATATTTTTCTTTATTTTTGTATTTATGTTTTTTTAATTTTCATACATGTATTACCCTTACATAATCTTTCTACATTATTGACATTCATAAAATAGTGTCTCCTCAGTTCAGTTCAGTCCTTCCACCTGTTTAAACCTTGACAGCTTCCTGTTGTTTTAAATGATCTTGTCTGTGGTTTGAAAAACCTCCGCAGGGAGTCGAACCCTGGACCTTCTGTCTGAGGATGCTAAATAAATAAATGAATAATTTATAAAAAGCATAAAAGAGTCAAATTATTCATCTACAAATAAAAAGCTCACTCTTCTTCTTCAGTATAGCTATGATCTGCAATGGCTGTGAAAACCTTTTGCTACAGTCCGTGATTCTTTTAGTTTTTTGATACTTCATTTATGCATTTTTGCAAACTACTCACAAGAAGCTCTTATCTGAGCGATCCCGATGCAAACCAGCACACAAACAGCCAGCATCTTCATGATGGAGGTGATGAGATGATGTACCCTCTGAAGTCAAGAGAAACAGACATAATAGCAATACTCACATCTGTAAACAAAAAGACTAAAGAAGATCAGAGAATTTACGCCGTACCTGATTCAGAACAGTCTCCTCTCTCTGTGCAGTCTGCTCCTTCAGTCTGAACACAGACAAGATCTAAATCATTATTGTTCTCATCATCTCCCTCAAAAGAGGGAACTGAGATGACAACCAAATACAGAATTTGAGTTTTTTAAGGAACTTTAGGCCAAAATATGCAGCATCATTACAAATCAAAATGCATTTGCTTATCTTTGGCACCAGGCATGTGCTGTGATTCTTTGATGTGAGAGTAAAAGTAGGAAGACACGTTCTTCCAAGTTTAACAGTTTAGCTACAGAATGGAATAACACTACAAGACAGAAAATAGATATTCGTAAATGTTTACAAAGAGACATAGTTACCCTGTCGTCCTCCCAGCTGTCTGTCTACCGTCTGTCCAGCTTCTGTTTAAGAACCCCTGAGAAAAGGGTCCCGCCCCCCTGTATCTGCCCGCTGGCTCCTTGTCATGAGTCAAGTTCTGGAAGTCCCAGTGCGTGGTGATGTCCTGTCTCTGCTGGAACCCTTATCTGTGTTTGGAGACATGCCGTGCCTGTTCCGGCCTTGATGTGCTGGACGCTGGTCTCTGCTGGTTGAATCAGTCCTGTTTGACCTGGTGGTTTTGAAACGCCACACAGGCTTATAGATGCAGCACGAAGGCCACATTGTAAAAGTGTTGAACATCATCTAGGACTGTCTGTGTCTAAATATTTTATTATTGGCAAAAAATTAGTTCTGAAAGTTAAGGTCTTAACACCACAATTACATATCCATGTGTTTGCGTTGTGGCCAGAGATTAGAAAGACAAGATCACAAATAGAGACACATACCAAGATGGCTGTTGATCGACTGCTGTCTAATCTACTCACCAGCCTTTTTATGAGCTCCATCTAGCTACTACCAGGTCGGAACATTGAGAGCCTTATGTTCCTGATCTGATGATGGGGCCTGTATCATCATTGTATGAGTTGATCCAGGTGGCAGCAGAGCCCCCTTTGGACAGAATTAAAGAACAGTGGCAGCTGGAGCTGGGCTTACCAATTACTGGGTCACAATGGCAGCAAATAGTTAAACTTATTCATAAGTCATCAATATGCATAAGGCATGGGTTAATGCAATTCAAGGTTGTCCATAGGCTGCATTTGTCAAACTTGCAAAGATGTTTCCTGGGTCAGATGCAACTTGCACGAGATGCAAATGATCTGTTGGCACCCTCGGACGTATGTTTGGGGGATGCCTTAAACTGCAGGATTTCTGGAGGGCAGTCTTTGATACTCTGTCTAAATCATGGAATATTAACCTACCTCCAAGCCCACTTACAGCACTATGTGGAGTTGTGCTGCAGCATGGCAATATTTCCACTCAACAAGCCTCAGCAGTAGCTTTCTCCACACTGATGGCCCATCGATGCATCCTCCATCTTGGAAAAAGACAACACCCCCCAATCACAAATGCTGGATGAAGGACTTACTCTCACATCTCAAGGTCGAACAACATAGACCTGTTATAAAGGGCTCTGCAGACACCTTTTATAAAATGTGGCAACTATTCCTAAATCATTTCAAGAGACTCTCAGTCAACTCTACATGATGGCTCTCAGATAACTTTTTTCCCCTCTTTTTCTTCTTTCTCCTCCACGATTATTTAATTCTGGTGTTAATGTGTGGTTGTCAAAACTGTATGTTGATGGATTTATGTTCTTAAAATTTAATAAAAATAAATAAATGGCTTTGATTGTCCCTGAAGGCTGAAGGTTAGAGGGGATGTTCCCCTTGCAGTGACAGCCCCTAAGCTTTAGAATCAACATCCAGCCTCTGTAAGACGGGCTCCTCCCCTCACCAGTTTTAAATCCAACCTAAAATCAAACGTTTTCAGAGGCTCTGTGTGAGAGATTTTACTGTATCATCCTTATCAGCTGTGGTTATTTATTTGAATTTGATAGTATTTATTAAATTTTATATGTTTTTTATCTTGTTGTTAAGTCTCTATGTTATGTATTTTATTTGTGCATGCACTGTACAGCACTTTGGTTGAATCCTAAATGTTTAAATAAAGGTGATGGGGTTGAATTGATTTGTTTGACGTAAAACCCCTAAAAACAAGACGAAGGTCAGAGTTCACAGAGGAACCTGACCCATAAGATCAGGACACGTTTTGCTTTGCTGAGGTCGATTCATTAGGAGGAAAACCAAACATCCTCAAAGTCTGCAGAACCTTTTCACATTAGGTTCCATAATATTTTGGATGGAGAAATTCTCTTCTAAGTAAATCATTTTGGAAGCAGAACAGATGGAACGGGCTGAACCTGAGGTCATTTCTCACGTCTTTGTTGTTTTGTATTGATCATTTTTCATGTTTTTCATTAGTTTAATGAGTTTAGTGTTACTTCAGCAGTGGATGCCTGCAGGTAAAAAGATGCTCTGATAGATTTTTTAGTCTACAAATGTAAACTAATAATGCAGGTTCGTCCACCTTTCAGTATTTCAGTGCATGCATTGTGACCAATTTGGCTTTCCATGCTAAGCTGTTACTGAACACAACAGCAGCAATAAAAAGACCCCAAACCATCATATAAATATAAAATTATGTAATAAAACAAATCACCACATCACTCATATTAGTTTTCAGATAAAATATATAGAATAAGCTTCTTGTCTAGAAGCATTTTTGTTATGTTATTTAATTTTTCCACATTTGTTTTATACAATTTTATGATTTCTTAGCATGTCTTGGGATTGTAGTTAACTTGTTTCTATATTTTTTATATTTGTTTTCTGTCTTTGGGGTTTTTTGTTATATAAACTGTATATTTGTTTGCATTTTGTTTGACCTCTTATTAAATGTATTAATGGGACACTTTTTATCCTATAATATTGGGAACTTCTTTATAAATTCATTTGCTTCACTGATGTTTTTATTAGTGTAAATAACATCTGAGGTTTTAACTATTAGATCATTTGTAAATTCATTAATTGAATCTTGTTCTCACCCTTTTGTTAAAGGTTTTTTGTTTGAATGATTTGACCTAAAACTGTTATCATGAATTATAAATACAGACAAATGATCACTAAATTCACTGATTAATATTCCACATGTTGTATTGAGGAGATCGTTTGTTAAAGCATCAACCGTCATGGCGGCGCCACTGGGAGTTATTCTGCTGAGTCTGGTTTGGGGGTCGAAGTTCATCCTGTACATGCTGTTAGTAAATTCATCTATTAGCTTAAACTAGGGATGTACATAGTTAACTGGTTAACTGCCGTTAATGACATAACCAGGTATAATATTTATGCCTGGTTAACTGAAATTTATGTATTTCGCATGGGTGTAATACATGTTTGTGCCACCAGAGGGCACATGAGCACCGTTATTAAAATACGTTTACCCGAACTGAAACCACAGATGGAGGTCAGCTCGTCACATAAAGTTCCTATTAGAAAACACAGTGTGGAGCATTTTAGTCTGGTAGTTATGGACCAATAAATCTAAAGTCTTTTTTTTTCTTGAACTCAAAGTGTTGTTGCTGTTCAAATTCATTCATGTAATCAGGTAGGCCAGTTCCACGCATCATTTATAGTTCTAAAATGGCTGATATTACCTATCAAGAGTAAATTGTTTAGTAAAAAGAAACATCAGTGTAATTATTTAGTTCACTGTAAGGAAACTCATGTGTTTAAAAAGCCTGGCCTCCAGAATGAGTCTATAAACACACAGGAAGCTCTGTGTGTCTGATGTCAGACATCCTGCTGCACAGCAGGTCCAGACGGACAGTTTCTGTCTCTCGTTCCACTCACGTCACTCGTTGTTTCTAAATGTTGGAATGAGCGCGCTGCTACTTTGTTTTACATTAAAGAAAGGATGAAAAAGCATTTGTGTTATTTGCGGATCAAAGCAAAGGTGAGTGTGTGTCGCGGCCGGTCAGTGGCATGACTTTATGGTAAACCGGTTATTAACCGTTAAGAGCTTCAAATCTTGGGAAATGTGCATCCCTAGCTTGAACCTTTTTAAATTAAACAGATCAATATTGAAGTCACCACAGATTTACAGTATAATATCTAAGGTAAAACCAACACATTTATGAACATTTATTCCAGATCAAATAGCTAATGCCTACACAGTCAGAAATGAAAGGACAAGAATTGTACCTTTTTTGTCACTGGGGTGGTAAGTACAGTTTTGTACCTTTAACTTCAGGGTTGTATCCTAAAGGTTGATTGAGGCAGTTTTGACTGGCGATCATCGTGTTTAGTCAGCAGCTGTAACATCATGTAATTAACGTTAGAGGCGTGGTATTTACTGACAGCATGTGCGAGGACGTCATTTAGCCCGCCTCGTTAAAAGACGCAAAAGACGAGTTTAGTCGTCTTTGGCAGTGAATGAGTTAAGGTACAAAATGGTACCTTTTGAGGGTACCATTTTGAACCTTAACTAGGGGTACACATGTTTACCCTTGTAGTTTGTACCTTTTACTATAGTCAAACCTGTACCTTAGGGTACAAATTTGTACCCCTTAGGGGACACATATGTACCCATATGTACCCTGTACCTATACTCCTTAGGATATAACCCCCAGTTAAAGGTACTTTTGAGTACAGTACTTTTGAGGGTACCACCCTAGTGACAAAAAAAGGTACAATTCTTGTCCTTTATTTCTGACAGTGTATAGAATAATGGAAATTAAAAAACAGTTTTTTTTTAATTGAAATAAAATTACACAACAAATAAAGACTCAGATCCTCTTTAATGCTCTTAACGTTTAATTTTGCAAAGTCAAAGAAGTGAAAAAGAAAGAAAGTTATGTTTTTCTATTCATAACACATTCAGTCTGCTCCTATCAAGAAGAAGCAGTCCATCTGCTGTTTGTTACTTGTCTCTTCATTCCTTAAGTTGCATCAGAAAAATAGAAATGATAAGAACTATAAAATGGCAAAAAGAGAATTCTGGTTATCTACAAAGTAGACAACACATATTAAAGCAAGCGACACAAACATCCTCCACCGTTTGTGTGTCTGACATCATTCCTCTGTGTGAACCACGGAGTTAGCGCATTCTTTTGCTGCAGACAAAAGGACGACGTTGGTCGCACTGCGTGTCATCCCAGCACTTTTCACCTGTATGAAGCAACAGCAGAAATCAGTGAAACGCCCTGTGAGAAGCACTGATCAACTACAAGTCTTCACTAAAACCATTAAGTAGAAACACTGAAGTTGTATTCATGTTTTATCAGGAACATGTCCACCAGTCTTTTACACTTTGTCATTCAAATTATTGTAACTATCCTGATATGTTGGAAATACATTTCATTTGCCTCCAAAATTCATCTGCAAACACCTCTGAACGTCATGCTTCGGCTCTCCAGGACACCAGTTAGTGTATTGAAACATCCTTCCATCAGACCAGAACCAAGATGAAGACTAGAAACAAAACAGAATTCAGTGAATCATAGATGTAGAAGAGGCTGGGGTTTAACCAGTAACCCTCCGGTTGGCAGTAAGTCCATTGAGCCTCTTCCATTGAGCCACAGTCACCATTATGTAGATTTCAGTGTGTGTTTTGCAAACTATCTGATGGTGATTAGTTTGTATAAAATACCCCTTCTACATCAAAGCCTCCAGTCCATGTTTCTGGAAATCCATGACTTGCTTGGGATATCACATTCTGAATGAAATGGTACTGGTCGACGTCGTGGACGGATGCCAAGTGTGCCTTCAAGGAGTTGCAGCGTTTCTACATTGGAGGGAAACAAAAAGTTAGGAAGACAAATCAGTAGCAGGACTCTGATGTCAGTGTCCTCTCAGGTCAGATCAGTGTGCATGAAACTTCAAGAAAACATAATAAAAGATCACCTCAGCATTAGCCCAACTCATGGCTGTAGGAATGAAGCGATAGCAGTAACCGTTGAACACAGCCCAACCAGCACAAGGTCCTGACCTCTTGATCAGATCGGCCACTTCTGACAACAAACAGAGACACAGTAAGGAGCCTCACAGCAGTTAACTTCCATCCATTTTCTCTACCCGCTGCATCCTCCACAGAGGGTCAGCAAGGAGCCGGTGCCTATCTCCAGAGGGGCGAGAGGCGAGGACAGTAATGCACTTACTTTATGAAACATGCATACACAATATCTCTCTGATACACAGAGAGACATACGCAGAAACACTCAGAGCTCTGGCAATAAATCCATCAGATCAAGTTCAAATCCTCAGTGTCACTTTTGACTGATTCAAGTTTTCTCATTAAGTTAGACAAGAGATTTAAATTAAGTTAAATTATTTTTAAATAAACACAATGGTAGAAACTGTATTTTATTGAAACAACTTTATAATTATATATTTTTGTATCTAAAGTTTCATACATTTATTACTTCTACGCCAACCTTTGCATAGTGTTTCCACATTAATGACATTCATAAAATTCAGTCCTTCCACCTGATTAAACCTTGAAAACTTCCTAATAGTTTCAATTATCTTCTATGTGATTTGCAAAACCTCAGCTGGGAGTCGTACCCAGGACCTTCTGTCTTTGAGGATGATGAATAAATAAATAAGATGGACAAATGTAAAAAAGGACATTTATTAATCTACAAAACAAAAAACTCACTGACCTTCTCCCTCTGTGGAGCCATCATCTGGAAGAGCTGTGGAAAATTTGCACTACAGTTAGTGATGCTTTCATAGTGGGGGGGGGGGGGGGGGGGGGG
>SSNR01000162.1:895567-919058 GCA_006937965.1 Callopanchax toddi | reverse complement strand
GGGGGGGGGGGGGGGGGGGGGGGGGGGGGGGGGGTCTCCTGCACTTTTTAAAATGCAGTTTGAGCCCTGTAGATTTCTATTCTGAAAACAATGTTACACTATATTAAATGGCTACTGGCTGTTGTTTTTAGGGGTAGAGTTGATATCATGGTACTGTTTAAACAGTTCAAGCCCCCTCTCTCCACCTTCAGCCCTCCACCCTTCTATTCTAGCCTATGTTCTACACCCCCACCCCACCTTTGTGTTCCTTCATTTGTGCAATCTTGAAAACGACTCACCAGAAGCTCTTATCTGAGCGGTCCTGATGCAAACCAACACACCAACAGCCAGAATGTTCATGATGGACATGATGACATGATGAAGACTTACACCCTAAAGTCGAGAGAAACAAACAGAAATCCTCACATTACAGTGGAGCTCATTTCTTCAGACATAAAGACTGAAGAAGAGAATTTACAAACCTGATTTAGATTCTCCTTTCTCAGTGGAGCTGCTCTCTCAGTCTTCACAGGGACAAGGTATTAATCCCATTGTTTATCTCATCATCTTCCTCTAAGAGGAACTGAGATGACCACCAACCACAGTTTTTTGAGAAACCTCAGACCAAACTAAGCACCATCATTGACCACTGATCACAAAGCTATTATCTGTTGAACCAGGCATGACTGTAGTAGTTTCAGCACACAGGTCAAACTGCAAAAGTGTTGTGCAATACCTAGGAGTGTGAGACAGAAGACGTTCTCTTTGTATGAATCTTTTTTTATAATGGCAAAAAAAATTTGTTCTGAAAGTTAGGGTCTTAAGACCAAGTTTGCATATGTGTGTGTGTTTGTTATGTGAGGGGGTGGGTGGGGCTGAGCAGGGTGTCTGAGATTATAAGATCTAAGGCCAAATTCATATTTAAGCTAAAGTTGTTGCCAGAGATTAAAAGGACCAGATGTCAAATAGAGGAAACTGTCATGATGGTTGTTCATTCTGAAGCACTGACTGCTGTCTAAGCTACACTCAGCAGCCTTTGATTAGCTCCATCTAGCTAGTACCAGGTTGGATCCACATTTTCCTTCAGAATGTTCTGTATTTTATGTGTCATCATTTTAACAAGGTGTTAGAAACATTCCTTATAGGCATGTTGACATGACAGCATCTGTTGACATGACAGTTGCTGTGAATCTGTTGGCTTAACATCCATGAAGTGAATCTCTCATACCATCGCATGCCAAAAGTTCAGGGGCCTCGTTTATAAAACGTTGTTTAGAATCCTCAGCAAAAAATTAACTTGTGCAACGGAATTTTTGAACCTCTAAAACTCTGCATATGCACAACTGCAAGCAATTCTACTCTATAAATCGTTCCTTTTCCTAGAAATGTTCTCAGCTGTCTTTGGGTCAGACCCCGCCTCCTACACACCCACATTCTGTCATAAATGATCAATGTAAAGTACCTCATTAATATTCTGTATATACATAATCTGGTGGATTTCTGGCATTTCATAGTGAATCATGACAACAGAGAGGTCTAGACAACATTTCACAGAGACTGAAATCGAGGCGCTTGTGAGCGAGTTAGAGCAGTGATTCCCAACCAGGGGTACATGTACCCCTAGTGGTACGTGAGCGTATTACAGCCCAGCTGTTATCCTGATCCGGCAGGCGGATATTTGCCTCCATTTAGCATTAGTTTAGCGTAAAACACTGTAAGTGAATGGTTCCTACTAGCATGCTAGTAGATACCATTCACTTACAGTGTTTTACGCTAAGCTAATGCTAAAGGAGTATCTCCGGAGGCGAATATCCGCCTGCCGGATCAGGAAAACAGCTGGGCTGTTTACAAATTGTTTTTGCCCACTTATCTAACTCTGAGGAATATGTCAATAGACAAAAAATAACTTACTGGTGGAGTATCCCTTTAAGATTGAATTTCCCAGATGGTGGGTATTGGACAGCATTTGCTGTGCCCTGGTAAAATACTAAATAAAGAGCAGGAATGTGTATGCTTAATGAATAATAAACCCAGCTATCATCAATGCAAAGAGCAAAAAAAAGGCATAAATAACAACTAGATGAAGGACAGACTAGAGTCCATCTGTATGACGCTCCACTCCGAGAGAGGGCGTAAGCAATGAGACAGGCACAGACAGAGGTCAGCTTCTAAAGAGCTCCAGTGTTCGTTAAAACAAAAGGAGGTTTATTCACTTTTTTATTTAGTATTTATTTTCAGATTGCTGATTAGCTTTCATGCCCTGATTGTTTCTGAGCTCTATATAAATTGTGAAAAGAATCAAATGCTTGAGAATTAAATGTTCAAGTTAGGGAGAGTCAATAAAATGATTTGACTAAGGGGGTACTTGTGGTCTGAGAAAATGGCTCAAAAAAGGTTGGGAAACACCGAGTTAGAGGATGGAAAATGTTTTATTAGGTGATCACATGATGACATCACAAATATAAGAAGTGCTCCACGTGTCAGAGAGCCGCATTAAGTTAACGCTGTCAGCAGACCTGACTCAGAGGAGTTTATCTGGGGGGCGTGGCTTATTTTGGGGGGGGCAGTAAACAGTCTTTTTACATAAACATTTACCTTTCAAATCACCATGTTTTTATTAATAAAAATACAATAATGACTTAAACAGTGACTTGTTATTGTGCATCAGTCACATTGTTCAGTTCTTTTTGTTAAGACAAGTGTAACACTTATGTAAAGTATTAATGACTTAAGTAATAAAGCGATTACATCATGAGGCTCAATCTGATGGTATAAGAACAGCTAATGGAGCTGTTGGTCAAGGATCAATAACCACACAGCACACGTTAGGCTACGTTAGTCCAAGTACCATGTACTATAACAAAAGAAAAAAAAAGAGATATATCAAAGTATTTACAATTTGCTGCAACAAATCATCATACCTGGTTAAAGTACACAAAATATCAAATTGTGTATCAACGACAATTTGTTTCACAGGCTCCATTTCATTGTCCTCTCCATCCTGCTGCTCATGAAGGGTCTCCTGACCTGCTCTGAACAAACAGGACTGATAAGATTTCATTAAACCAAAAGTGTCAGAAAACACATATTTTCAAAAAGCATTGCTTATTTTACATTATTAACTCCATTACTAATGAATATTACTAATATTTGGTGTAATCATGTTTTTACCTCTCACAGATCATGGTCCATTGAGGATAATTCACTCATAAAAACTGTTATTTAAAACTTTTTATATATACGTTGGAAATACCTACATGTAAAATACAATAGTTTTACATGACATTGGTCATTTAAAAATTGTATTTTATGTATTTTTTTCTTTTCATGTAGTGATGTAGATAAAGTAACATACGACGTCTCTTCTGATCTGGGTCAAATTGACCTGCTGACTTAAATCAAAACTAATGACTGAAGAAGATTTGTGTTGCCAGTGAGCTTTATTCAAGCACTGTTTTGGAACAAAATAAGGAAATAAGATAATAGTTAAGGTTCTTTTAATGCAGACATGTAATGTTTGGTAAATCTTATTTAACCTAATGTGAGAAAGAAACAACAGAAAGGTTCACAAGAACAATAAAGAAACAAGCGGAACAGGACAACCTAAAGTCAGCCATCTCAGACCACTGTGAGCGCAATAACCACATCATGGACTGGGAGCACGGGAAAGTCATTCACATGGAAAACATCAGGTACAGACGTTGGATCAGGGAGGCAATCGAAATAAGGAAACGGGACAAGTGGACCATCAACCGGGATGAGGGGGCCTACCAGCTGTCCCACTCCTGGGATTCCCTTCTCCAGAAACCACCTGGCGGAGGTGGGCGTGACCGACCCAGCAGACCTGACAGATCTGGGTCGGTCACGCCCATCGGACGAACAGCTGGTAAGGACGCGTCACACAAACATCAGTGACACTTCTGATGAAGACCTGAGCAGTGGGTCCAAACATGTCAAGCAAAAGGTAAATAAGATTTACCAAACATTACATGTCTGCATTAAAAGAACCTTAACTATTAACGTAAAAAGAAGACATGATGAACTTCGTAAAACATAACAAAATAAGATGATCAGCAATATGAACTCCACAGCACACAAGTGAGATGTTGTCACATGTTGTGATAGTAACACTCTGCAGTGTTCAGAACCAGAAATACACAGAAATGAACAGGTGGACAAGAACATGGTGAAGTGTCTACGCAGCACAGGAGGGACATGTCATCACAGTGTGTTCTGTGAAAACGAATTGTGCACATTTTACACAGGTCATGCTTGTCTGACATCATCAGATGACTTGCAGACCTGACACCTCTTCCTCTTCCTTTTTCCCACAGCAGCAACCTAAAGAAGAGGACGATGATTACTAGGATTTTTGCTGATTCCTTCATTTGTGCAATCTTGAAAACGACTCACCAGAAGCTCTTATCTGAGCAGTCCCGATGAAACCAGCACACCAACAGCCAGAATGTTCATGAAGGACATGATGACATGATGAAAACTTACACCCTAAAGTCAAGAGAAACAAACACAAATAGAAATACTCACATTACAGTGGAGCTCATTTCTTCAGACATAAAAACTGAAGAAGAGAATTTGCAACAAACCTGATTCAGATTTAGGTCTTCTCCTTTCTCAGTGGAAGCTGCTCTCTCAATCCTCACAGAGACAAGGTATTAATCCCATTGTTTATCTCATCGTCTTCCTCTAAAAGATGAACTGCGTTGACTACCTACCACAGTTTTTTGAGAAACTTCAGACCAAAGTAAGCACCAACATTGACCACTGAGTCGGTGTGGAGACTCTGATTGGAATAAATGGTTTTTAATCCTTGCGGAGTCCGCACCGCAACCGCATCTGGCGTGAAGTAGCCTTTAGAATCTCGCGAGAAGGTAGCATTTCCTCCACTTTATTTTGTTCAAAGTGATTACTTGTTGCTGATTCTAAATTATTTTGAGCAGCAAAACAGCAGAAACAGCGACTGGCTGCTCCATTTTGAACAGTAACACAAAAACAAATGGTTTAACAATAGGATAACAAATACGCAGTTTTTAAAGTGTCCTATTCTCCCCAAAGTTAAAGAAATGACATTTAAAATCATTAAAGGACTCACCCAGCAGCAGCAGCAATGCTTAGAAAGAGATTCAGGTTTGAGGTGGAGCCTGACTGTGGATTCTGCTGTAAACAGGATGAAAGCATTGATCATCTTTGTTTTTTTCTCCTCAAACTCTGTCAGGACTTGGTGGATTGGATGAGAATAAAAATAGAAGAAATGACACTGATGACAGCGGTACAGATTTTAGACATCAGTTTGTCAAAACATCTTTTTATGCTGTAATATTGTAATATGGGTAAATATCATATTCATAAATGTAAATGAAAAACAAGAAACCCTCTATAAATGATTTAAAAATTGAATTCATTCATCACATCTCTGGTGTTTATGAGAAATTCATGTAAGGATATAGTCTAAAGAAATATTTGTCTTTTTGAGTCATGTGTGTTACATTTGATTAGTAGAGCCTTATATATTCACATGTTGATGCTCAAACACTTTATACCAGCTGACAGCCCTGGTAATGCTTCTTTTATGTTTTATTTGGTTGTATTGCAGTTCTTGCCTCCCATTGAGAGTTTGGACTTTTTTGGTGTAAATAAAGATTTGGGAAAAAAAACTCATTCGAAGCTGCGGAGACACGTCACCGGATCACTGTCTCAATGCTGCGGTTAAGTGCGCACTTGTTCACTACGCACTCGAACCCTTATGTGCACTTCTACCAAGTGCACGTCACTGAAGACCGTCAGGTGGAAGTGCGAGTATTGGACAAGAGGTTTGAAGAGGAGCAGAAGGAGGAGTCTCTTCAGACCTACAGAAGGTCCTTCCTGTCCACAGCTAGAACAGCTGACTGGGACTCTGGAGAAACTTGAATGAGTTACTGAAACATTGCATTTCTTTGTAGGATTAATAAAGTATTTTAGATTTGAATTGATTAGAAATAGAAATAGTTGTAATGTCAGGAACTTTAGCAAGAGGAAAATATTATTGAGTTCATGAATCAGTTGACCTCCTGGGTAAAGGGTTGGAGATTTATTATGGATAAAAACATTAAATTAGCAAAAGGATCCAGTCAAAAGACAATAAACAGAAAATAAGTAAACATCAAAAACATACAGCTGATTAAGAGATTCCCAAAACACGATGCCTCTGATCTGGAGGTAAAACGTGTTTTTATTCTTTAATGACTTTAAAGCATAGAAGTGAGAAAAGTTCATTTATAGAGTGTTTTAACAGACATGGAGTCACAAGGTCCTGTATAATCATATAAAATAAAACAAGAGATAAAAGACAAAAACAAACCAGAACATTTCATATCAACAGTAGCGTTTAGTGAAGTAGCTTCCTTTAAAAAAAACATAAATCCATGCTAATCTTGTCTTTGTTTTGTCTAATTGTAGATTTGTAAGTTCATGTTTCCAGTTGGATCCTGCATCAGTCGATTACAGAGTATGGATCCTCTGGTGATGGATGGATGACAGTCCTGGACCTTTCTGGCTCTGAGGAGAACAAACAGGAAGTTTAGATCACAGCTGAGTTTTTATTGTGTAGCAGCTCTTTGGGTGGGATTTACTTTACTGTCGTTGTTTTTGTGTCTTTTGTTGTCTTTTAATTTCCAGTTTGAGCAGCAGCTTCATTTCTGTGCTTCATTATTTCTGTCTGACTTCTACTTTTGTCCAGATAAACACTGACGATCATTTTGTTCCAGTTAGTGGTTTTTGGTTTGGTGACTTTCCCCTTCAGTTCTCTACTGACGTGTTTCTGATAATAGTTTAGATCTAGTGTTTATAATTAACACAAAGCTCTACTAACGTCACTGTGTCGATTATTTCAACTCCTGGTTGTTTAAAACATAACTTTTCATGACTAATTTGTCTTTTGACCTTGGTATTAGACTAATAAATACATTAAAGAACATTTAATTCACCACAGAGCTGCTGTTTTATACAATCAACATATTAAAAAAATCTAAATTTTAACAAAAAGGTACCATTTTTCTTTTTGATGACCACAGCATAGACCTCACAAACACGATTATCTTCACCTGATAAAACAAATCAATAAATAGAATTGAAATGAAACAATTTCCAGATTCTTTTATTTCTGAGAAAAAACCAAGCACTTGCCTTTAACACTTCTTCTTGTTTCCACTTCAGCATCCGGTGTGTGTAGAGGATCAGTGACCTTGTTTTTCCAGACTGAAGTCAAATAAAAAGATTAATTCTGATAAAGTCTCATATTTCATACATGCTTTATAACCATTAGTCCTGTGAGGCGTTAATCCAGGTTTATTATAAAAACAGATTTATAGACGTTTGAATCTGAGCTCAGGTCAGATCAGGGTCTGATCACTCATCTCTATCAGGTCTATATGGAGATTATTGGATCCTGGCTCTGGTTTTATGTCAGCTGAGCCAAAACAGCACCAAGTTGTAACTAGATAGAAGGAAAACTATTCATTCATCAGGAACAGGAGGTGGTGCTCAAGGAGACCAACAGTCAGTGAAAATGGAAAAAATCTATGAGTTATTTTGATTTAGAATGAAATCCTCCAAATAGAAGGAAAAGTTACCGCTGGAATAATGTGAGATGACTGACTATGGTATTCTTAGAGTTTGAGTGTTTTATTCATCGGCCACATGTGTAAAGAGTCCAGAACAAAGTGGGTCAGAACTCTACGTAGAGCTGCCTTCAGTCACTGTTGGAACCAGTTGAAACCTTGTAAAACTATTTGAGCGTTTTTACATCAACAGCAGGCCCGGATTAATGCACAGGCTAGGTATGGCTTGAGCCACTGGCAAGTCAAAATTAAATGATTTTATTTGAATTTACATGCAAGAATAATCTTAAAGTGAATTGTCCCACAAAATTGTAAAAGACATAAATTTTTCGCAATCTTGAGTCGTGTCACGTGACACGTAATGTTCATGTGTAGAAACAGCTATCAACTTATGAGCTGAGGCCGCTGTAGCATGGTGGTGTAAGATGCTGCATTTGTAGCAACCCAAAATGTAGTAACAGCCAATAATGTAACAAATTTGGCTATTTTAAATGTAATAAAACCAATAATGTAATAATTTGGCAATAATGTAATAAAACTTGTGAGCCAATAACATAATAACCCTTTGCCAATAATGTAATAAGTTATTAAAGCATTGGCTGGTTATTACATTATTGGTTTAGTAAAAAAACATTTGAAAATGTAATAACTGATGCCAACAATGTAATAATACGTTAATATGACTGCAGTTTTGCAGTGACTTGATCTCTAATATATATATATATATATATATATATATATATATATATATATATATATATATATATATATATATATATATATATATATATATATATATATATATATATATATATATATATATATATATATATTAGAGATGCACCGATACTGGTATCGGTATCGGTTAAAGTTACCCGATACCAGGAACTGATACCAGTGGCTTCACTGTCTGTGACTTGTGATTTCTGTTGTGGTTTCCTATATTGAACACTAGGGGGAGCTATTGAGCTAAAAAGGAACAGTGTGGGCTGAGAGCTGGAGATGGTGCCAAATAGTTCATTTTATTTGGTTAAAATGTGGAAAACTGCAATAATTTCACGGTGAAATCACAGAAAATGGTTATTTTTCACCTTATATTTTAGTTTTGTGATCATTTTTATTAATATATTTTATTTTTTATCTAACTCAGTTATTTGTTGTAAAAAGCAGAGAAGAAAAAATAAAACCTGTATTCCAATTTGTTGCATTTTTTTGTGTGGTAGAAGTATCGGTACTCGGTATCAGCGAGTACTCAGATTTAAGTATCGGTATCGGATCGGTTTTGAAAAAAGTGGTATCGGTAAATCCCGATATATATAATTAATGAGAGATGCTAGCAGTACCTTTATGTTTCCTGAACAGAATCAGTCCAATCAGCAGCAGCAGAGCCACCAGTGAAGCACAGATCAGAATGAGGGTTGTAGTTAGGTCACCTGAGAGGAAGGTTTCAGATATGAAGCTGTAGGATTTCCTTTATTTACATCAACGATGGAAAGCAACTTCTGTCTGAAGGTGTTTCTTTTCAATTTTAACAATGTGTGTATTTTATACATAAGACAAGAAACAAAACATGTATAAAGCCATGTGTTGACCTTGTCTTGGTTTGACGACAGCCAACCAGCCTTCTGGAGACTCTCCTGTTCCAGAGATGCTGCATTTGTAGCGTCCTTCATCAGACTTGGAGATGTTTTGAATGGTCATGACGTTTTTATAGCCAGTTGTGAGACGGAGACCGTCTTTGTAGAAATCACTGATGTGGTTTGACTCAGTGTTCTTGTTTTTACAACGAAGAATCAGGTCAGATCCCTCAGTCACTGGTTGGGCAGGAATCCCCAGGATCACTGAACCATCTGATGAGCATGAAGACGATATATTTCATTATACAGGGAAACTGCTTTCAGCTGTGAACTAATAGATGTAGGCTTCATTCAGACATTTATTTTCTATCACAGCTTCTTGGTGTGGTGGTCATGTGGAGCTGGTGTCCAGCAGTCACTGGACACGAGGCGGGCGGGGACATTGGGTCAGCTCTTTTTTAAAGTACTATATAAATAAATTGATCTTGAGTTCAGGAAACAATTTTAAATTTTCCCTCAAGAAGAATCAAAATGAGCTTTGTTGACCAGGAAAGCGATGTCTCACATTCGAGGAATCTCAAGGGGGGGCGGGCTGATAAGCGGCAAAAAACAAAGGGTTCCATATTCTGCAAAGTTCCCTTTCTAAAGATCTTCTAACAGACATATCAGTCCCAAAGACTGTGTCTGAGACCCAAAAGTGATCAAATATTTTCACCGTTTTCACTTCCTGATTCTCATTTTTGGGAAATGTGTTTTGAGCTAATGCTAAAACGAGTGGTTTCTAAATCTTTCCCCTGCTGATGTCAGGAAGGGAAAAGACGACCCCTCTCTAGAGGACAGAGCCAATCACGAGCACCATTGGCTACCTGAGCCCACCCCCGCCCTTTAAAAACCACGAGAGCGCTCATCCTCACAAAGACCCACCAACGTCTCTCCAACGCGTGGAAAAGATAGATGGGCGGGGCTTAGAAAAGCTTGGCTCCCCAACTGCCCCGCCCATTTGAAAAGAAAGTTTAGCTTCAGGAGGTTGGAAGAGGGGGTGGAAGAACAACAGCTGACCTTAAAGTAAGGGTCAGTTTGACCAATGCAGAGCTTTGACCTGTTACTGAGATGAAAGTGAAATGATTCAGAGTGGATAGAAAGTGATGAATATGAGACCTTTAACATAAATTCACTACAAACCAGAGACCAGTTTGTTGAACTTACCAGTAACTGAGATGTTGACGGCACCACTTTTCCTTCCATCATCAGTTTCACACCAGTATTCTCCACTGTGTTTGTCTCTGGCCAGTTTAATAGAACAGGATGGAGCTGGTGAGCTACAGGCTTCAGAGGAACTTTCTTTGTGGAGTTTTCTCATCACTCTCCACGTCTCCAACCCACCAACCCCCTCACAGCGTACAGAGAAAGAGTCGTATTCAAAGAACTGGAGCCTGTCTGGATCAACCACAGGGAAAACTGCGTCTGAATGGACAGAATAGAAAACATTAAATAATGTAAATCCTAACTTTAAACATAAAATTGCTGCCATCCTCTAAGTATGTTTTTAGTGTTTTAACTATATACAGTCGTTCCAACTCACCATGTTCCTGAGAACTTTGACTTTCTTCAGTTAGTGAAGCCAACAGGACCAGTAAACCACTCATCACTGCAGAAACAAGAAGCTGCTCATCTGGTGTCAAAATGTTCTGACAGAATAAAACATCCTCTGACATCAGGACTCACAGATCTGGCTGCAGAGAGCTGGGACCTCCATGACTGCTGCTCAGTACTGACTGATGAGGCTTTCGCTCTGACATGGAGGTCATCTGTAGGTCAGGACCTACTTCCTGTTTGAACCATTTCTGGAGTTGATGAAGTGTGTTGTAGCCTCCCACCATGCAGGAACCCAAAATACCATATATATATATATATATATATACATATATATATATATATATATATATATATATATATATATATATATATATATATATATATATATATATATATATATATATATATATATATACTTTTAATGACTTTATAGTCACTTTCTTAGTAAATAATGTTAGTTTACTGCTTCAGTTATGTACATTTTGTGATTTTATTACTTTTGGATCAATGTTGCCTTAGACCTCTCAAAGCAGTAGTCTAAACCAACATCTAAACATCAACCCAGATGGACGTCACTGTGATGTTTATTCCTTCATTTTTCAGCCTTTCTCTACATTTCCTGCTTTGCCACAGCTGCAGATATTCCCACAGCTGATTTAGTCTTCAGTGGTGGTTTTCACACATTTTAACACATAATATATTATTGCTCCATGCTGTGATGCCTATATAATGAGTTTGCTCTAGTTTATCTTTACATTTTTACATGCTGAACATTTCTTGGAGTATTTTTATTTACTATACATCAATGCAACCCTTTTAAATTCAAACATTTTATTCCAGCAGAGGAGCTGTGACACTTTCTGTACGTCGGAGTGAAGACCTCCTGGACCAGCGTGCTGCACTGCGGGACAAACGCTGCAGGTTTATTATTAAAGAATAGGAAACGTAAAGACAGCAGGTGAATATTAACCATGTCTGCTGTTCATATGGTTTGTAATTAGGATGAAGAAAAATATCTGTTGAGTATTTTACCACAAAATTGTTTGACAGAGTTGATTTGGACAGCCAAAACTCTAGCAGGTCCACCAGACCCATGAACACTGGCTGAGTGACAAAAATATGAACACCACACAAGGGTTAACTCAAAGTTCAGAAGCCTGAGCAGAGTCAGGAGGTTGTTTAGACCAGCAGGAACAAGGTCTTCCAGTTTGTGGAGACTCAGGTGATGTGAACATGAGACTTTGTGTTGCTGCCTAACGACACATAGTAGCTGAGCAAGATTATACTAAAGCATTATAATTTTTAAAATGAATAATACCTGCCTGTATTTCAACCTTTTGGCGTTATTCTAAGGTAAAAGGATTAGGTAATCCTTATAGGCTTTGTTCTGCCTAAACCCTTTCAGATACAGAAATCCACTGGATTCAGTTGTTTGTTTATATTGTTTAGTTGTTTATATTGTTTAGTTGTTTATATTGTTTAGTTGTTTATATTGTTTAGTTGTTTATATTGTACTATACTGAATAAACTACGTCAAACAAACAAACCTTCCAACCCTGGGGAGAGAAAAAGGTAACTTTCCTCCTGTTATTGAATAACTTTGAACCTGCTGATTCTGACGATATGAACAGAACAGATCATAAAACTGTACCAGCAGCTCCACACTGCCCCCTGCTGTCAAACTAAGTGGATTTTACTCTTTATGACCAACCAAAAGAACTATAAGTACCCTGATAAAGTTTATACTTAAAGCCAAACGGATTCATTCAGATCAGGCTAAGGTTTTTGAAATCTATGAAAAATACCAGATATTTGATTTTAAATTAACCATAAAATATATATTTTTTTACTTTAACTATTTGTACTTTTTCACATGAATGAAGTGAAACAGTTTGATTTACTGGAGTATTTTAAAGTGTGTGTGGGTGTGGGGGGGTACTGTTTAATTTTTTAATGGAATTATTGTTTTATTTTAAATCTGTATCTCTGCACTTTGAGCTGCCCCTAGCATGAAGAGTGCTTCATAAATAAAATGTGATTGATTGATTGATGATTGACCTGACGCTGATCTGACTCTCAGGTCAATGGATGTAAACAGGTTCATTATCTCTGTTTAGCTTCTGATTATTTTACAGATGTCTAAGTTTTATTTAAATACTTTATGACTTGCTATTTTAATGTATTTTTTACTAAACTGTGTAGCGTTATGAAGTATGCTACACTTTATAAATTGGTCAATAAAATATTCAGTCAATCAAAGTATACTGTCTCATAGATGATAAGTCATCAAAGTTGTTTGATCAAGACAAGATTGACTCTCAAAACAGGCTCTTTGGAATCAGTGAATCAAATCTATTAGTAATTTGACACAGAGGCAAAATATAGTTTTTTATAAAAATAATGTATTTCTATATTTTCCTAACTAATTTATTTACAAAATATAACAAACAAAACATGAATAAACATTTATCAAAATGATTAAAGATGTTATAAACGGGTCTAGTTTCTTTTCTGAAACAAGTGAAGTTGAGTAATTATAAAGTTATCCTGGCTGAGTTGATTTTAGTAATTACTGATAATTGATAAATATGATAAACAATCTGACATCATGTTGATCAGGGCTCACTGTACCAGGTCAGCTTCTGAATGGATCCAGGCTGTCTTGGAAGTCTGTATCAACGAGTTCAGAGGAAGTCTTTTCCCACGACTCGGACGACGACTTGTTGGTCTTGGTGATCAGGATCACAGTACTGGTCCCAGGTAGCCCTCATCTGGTAAAGCTGTTGACCTTGGCATCTCAAAAGATGTTCAGTTTAATTTAGCAGTTCTGATAAACTTGGAGCTAGACTCAAAAATATGAATCTTCATGGATTAGATTAGAAATTGGTGTTGTCTCAAAGAAGGATAGTCCTCATTAGGCTGCTCCCCGCAGAGGCGGTCAGCCCTCCGGCGCCCCTAACTGAACCCTCTCTGCTCCCCGCAGAAACGGCCAGCCCTACTGGACCTCAGCCTCCTCTTCCCCCGGAAGAGCAGGTTATGACTTCTCTGTCACCGACAGAGCCCATCACTTTTCTTTGCAGTCCTCCTGCAATTAAGGACAGACCTCAGTCCACCCTTTTGGGTGTGACCTCTTCTCACACACCCCTGATGGTTCCCCCAAAGGGACCTCAACCACTCATTCTAGCACGCGGGGGGTGCTGGTGCTTAAAGTAATGAGACAGATAGAACCTGACATTAAAGGCAGAGAGCTGATGATGTTTAAACTGTTTGAAATATAAATGTAACTCAGTCTTCTTCTCAATGTGTTAACCTGGAAAGGCTGAAAAAGAAAAGTTATAACCATCATAGCTTCAGTAGTTTCCTTTCAGACACTGTAGTCTAGTGGTTAGTGACGCTGACTTCAGAGCAAGAAGGGTCTGGGTTTGATCCCTGGCCCAGACCAAATTTTCATTATGTGTTTAAATGTTACTGATAGGGCTAAATGATAGGGCATGACCACATGCACAATACCTCAGTCAGAAATAAACACAAATTCAGGGAAACACATGGATCAGATAAATGAACAGTCGGGAAACACGTGGCCCGTGGGCCGCCAGTTGACAAGCCCTGCAGTAGAGATTAATTTCTGTGTTTAACACACGGCCTTAGGTTATGAGCACCCAGTTATGACCTTAGACACTGTTCCCAGAATTCCTCCTGATTATCTGAATCTTTTAATCTTAACCAAATTTAAACAAACTCTTTGTAAATTTATATTAAGGAACATTTTTCTGAAATGTTTCCAGACTTTGTAGACAGTTTGCCTCAGATTGGTGACCCTCTGCCCATCGTTACATGTGAGAGACTCTAAAATCCTCCATTTATTCCCAGTCAGGTCACTGAGTCCTTCATTATAACGAGTATTTCTGTTTTTTATTTACATTTTACACACAATCCTGACTGCTTTGAAACTGTGGTTTTTATAACGCTATGGAAAACCTCTTTGCTTCTATTTAAAAAAAACCTGCAAATTACAGTTTAATTTTATGCAATAAAATTCTCAACCAGCTGGTGTCATTTATTTAAATATTTATATGTGCATGTAGTTATTTATTTATTTATTTAATATTTTATTTATTTTTGAATGTTGGCACACTGCCAAACATCAAAGGAAGAGTCACTTCCTGTCACGCCCTTTGGGAATTCCCCTATGACATCACAGGGACATCAAAGCCAAAGGGAGTCTATAGAAAAATCCCTTTGTCATTTCAGTTGTGTGGCGTCACTCACCGAGGTAAGACACGTTTACTCATCCAGAGCTATTTTCTGAGTTGATCATTGCGTCTACTAGTGAGTGTTTACTGATCGTATTAGCGTTGTTTACTGTAATTTATTGATTTTCTTTATTGAGTTATTTTACTCATCTATCAAAACCATTTTCGCATCAATGGCTCAAAGAAACCAAAGGTTCCCTAACCAGCGGAAATCCAAAGGCAGAACCCAGGAGGCCTGCATGGAGCCCAGTATGCTCCAAAATGAGATCACCAAGCTCAATGCTCTCCTTACGGAGGAGCGAGCTAAGTGGTCTACTGAAAACCAGCGGGCCTGCCAGCTGAGTCTTGAGTTAGAGCAAGCGAAGGAAGCTTTAGCTAAACAAAAGGCCCTGAAAGAAATGTATATTAACCAGGGCAAAGAAACAAAGAGGGAATTGGAAAGGCTGCAAAAATACAGCAATGAGGAAACTCTTAGCTCTGCAAACATCGGCTCTCTCGTGCAGACCACCATTAAACACCGTAAGAAGAAACTTCTTCAAAAAGATTTTGAACAGCTGCAGGTGGCGCATGCTAAAAGTCAAGAAGAGTTTAATGCCCAACTGCAGGTGGAGAAACACCAGAACAAGTCCCTCCAGGAAGAACTGGACACTCTCAGGACCTGCCTTCAGGAGCTGACTGTTAAATACGACCAAGACATTTCAGCCAGTCAGCAAGCTGCTGCCGCCCTGAAAGAGCAATCTGAACAGGAAATCCAGGCTCTGACTGAAAAGACCCAGCACGAGCAACAAGTCATTAACCAGCTCAGAGCCCAGCAGCAAACTTTGGTTGAGGAGCTTGAAACTCTGCAGAAAACATGCCAGCAGAAGGAGGCACAGTTAGAGGCCGATCTGGAAAAGACCCAAACATCTTATCAGGAATTCAGAGCTGCTTCTGAGGAACAAGTCATCGCCTTGAAGCAGCAGAAGGAAACCTGTGAGGATCGGCTGGCAAAGGAGATAATCGCCCACTTTCACACCCAGAGCGAATGTGAAAGTCAAGTCACCAACTTGAGGGAGGAAAATGGATCCTTACTGCTGAAGATTGACTTCCTCCAAAAAGCCTCCTCCGACACTGAGAACGGTCTGAAAGCAGAGGTTGAAGAACTCAGAACCCTGCTTCAGAACCAAGTTCCGCTGAATCAGGATCCCGTTGACCAGCTGGTGGATACTGAGGAACTTGGTCCTGGCAAAACAAAGATCGACCACCATCCAGAGCCAGGTCAGGAGCAGGTCGTCATCCCAGACGTCCTCCCTGGTCCCGACTCCGAGAGGGATTACATCATCCTGGACCCTATTTCAACAACCCCCAGCCTGGTCTCTGAAGCTGAAAACACCACCTCAGAGACACAGAGGAAGAAGGCTTCAGTTTGGAAACAAATGAGGCACTTCCTTGGACTGAGGAAACCTAAGAAGTGGAAGAAGAAGAAGGGCCTGTCCAACGAGGCCATCTAAAATGACCCCCTTCCACTTCCTCACTGAAGACCACCTCCAGAAAACATTTCCATCTCACACAATGATTGGACTTCACATCGCACTCCAACCACGGTTTCTGGCTTTTAAAAAATGGGCAGCCTGATGGAGCATGGTCAACATCATCAGAGAGACACTCCCAGGTTCAGTTCTCACCTGGGCAGGTGTCTCTGTATGGACCTTGACTGTCCTTCATCAGTGCTGGGTGGTTTTCCCCGGGTGCTCCGGTTCCCCCACCTTCCAGATTCTCAGGTCCCTTTATGAGTGTGTGTAGTCCAACAAAACATCTCCAGAACCTCTCTGTGGGATGGAAATGTTCTCAGTTCAGTGAGAATCACATCCCCTTTTATTTCATGACCATCGTGATCAACCATTGAAGATACATAATGCACGAGCTGAAACAACTTCAATGGAAGATTTAACATCAATTTCCTGGACAATAGGAGATGCTCTAAATGGTTGATTGCATCAAATCATCACTAAGGCAACTAGAATCACCCAAACCAGTGAAGCACCATTGGATTAATCTTTTTCAAACAAACCAGAACGCCTTGAGGTCCTCCCGGAGGAGCTGGCCGAGTAGAAGACTCCCTAGTTGGGATGCTGCCACCAGAGCGAGTAGTTAAAACCTACAACTGGTCTATCTGTCATAATATCACCTCGATTGTCAGAAAGTTGACTAACAAACAACTAAAGATGGGATTTTTTTTTGGCCCACAGTAAAATATTCAGACTGGAATCTCCACACAGAAACTGTGTAATCACTTTTGTGATTTTGACTTTTGTTAAATCTGTGGACAAGCTTGCAGAAAACTTTAAACTCCGCCCTGTGTCATGTGAGGAGGTGACAGATTCTTCCACATCTTTCTACATCACACATGTGGCTCAAGATATGAAGAAGTTTTAAAACAGCTGTTGTGACCCCAATTTTTGAATCTGGAGCACATGATGTTCAAAATAAATATGGACCAAATCCCGGACAAACCCCCAATTAGACCCATTTCAATTGTACCAGTAATCTCTTAAGTCATTGAAAAGTTAGTTACTGAACAATTGATGAGTCATTTGGACGTCGATCACCATCTTAATCCTAAACACTTTGAGTTCAGACCAAAAACGTAACAAAAATGGCCGACTGAATTTTTGCAGAGGCCACTAACGGTAGTCTCGATCAAGGTAAAGTTGTTTTTAGACTTTAAAAGCCTTCGATACTGTAAACCACAAAGTGCTTCTGTTGAAATTAAAACATTTTTCTCAACAGGCATTAATGTGATTCAGATCTCATCTTGAATCTAGAGAGCAATGTGTAAAAATAAACAAAGTTAAATCTATAATGCAGAAATGTAAGCTAGGTGTACCACAAGGATCGATACTGGGGCCTCTGCTCTTCTGCAAATATATATATAAATGACCTACCACTAACCTGCAATGATGCAAACTGTATGCAGATGATACAATAAATTATGTAACTGCAGACACTCCTATTCAAGCTGCAGAGTTATTACTAAGCAGTTTGTTGGAATATCCCAATGGCTGCAGGAAAACTACCAAATTTCAAACTGTACAAAAACAGTTTGATTGTGTGTTTTTTTTGGGTGGGGATACATGGTATTGTTTTCAAGCAGTTGTTTGACTTTGTTTTCTGTTATTATGGTTTAATTCTATGTTCATTCCTTTCCTTGTTTACCACTTGTTTTGTAATGCATATGTATGTTAATAAAAAAACATAAGATCTTTATAAAAAGTTATAAAAAAATCTTAATAAAAAATATCTTTAAAAAAAAAATCCCTTCCGCAGAATCGCCACCTTATCGTGGTGGAGGGGTTTGCGTACCCATGATCCCGAAGCTGTTTGTCTGGGTGACCAGTCCCTGTTGGGGTCTCCCATGGCAACATGGCCTCAGGTGAGGGGTCAGACTAAGAGCGATTCAAACACCTGAGGAGGACCTGTAATATGGAGGCAGACAGGGTGGACCTTCTGGGACATCCTGATTCTTTAGCTTCTCATATTTGCTTTACCTCCTCAAAACCCAAAAGGCACTGGTAACGGTACTCTCAGAGTAATGAGATGGGGTTCGATTCCCTGCAGTGTCGTTCTCACTGTCTTGATTATTATTAGAAAATTATCTTATTAGTTTCACGTTTGTTCATGTTCTTAAAGTTTGGTTTTCAGTTTTTAATAAGTGCTTGAGTTGAACTTAAAGTGTGGCTGTGTGTGGATTTTTTTCAACCTTCATTAAAAACCACTCAGTTCAGGTCGGACTCGGGTCCAGTGTTTAATATGATGATGTCGGGTCATTTTGGGCTTCACGTCCTTCGGGTCATTTCGGGTTCAGGTTAAGGTTTTGTGCCCATTGAGAACCCTAGTTTTAATCACCACTAAACAGCTCAACTCTGCCACCTGCTGATGTAAACCAGTGACTGCAGCTCACTCAAAATGTGAACTCTGGGTTGTGTTTTCTAACTCAATGTGTGTTCAATAGACTTTATCTACCAGCTCTAACATAATGTGATTTCAGTTTAAAACCCCGTCTTTACTGCATTTAATGAATCAAACTATATTAAAGGAATAAATCGAGGCGGTACCTTGACGTTGGTGGAGTTGAGGCTTTCGAGCAGCAGCAGGACAAACGGATCCAGCATCTCTAGAGCTGACGGCTTGGAGGAATTCACTTTAGATTTCTTCAGACTCAGGTGGAGCACCTGAGAAATTAACAGATTTGATTTAACCCTTTAACCACTGAGTAGAACACATTCTGATCCCTATTTTCACTAAAAAACAAACATTTTACATTAATATTATCAGACAAAATTTAATTTATATATCATAGCCCTAAATAATCCTGAAATTAACTTAAAAATGCATGAATTAAAAGTTCCCATTGCTTTTTTTCTTGATAAAGAGCAGTAACAGGAAGAAAGGAGTGTGCACCTTGAGGCCAGCGTCCACCAGGACGTGAATGTTGGTTCGGCTGCTGACCAGCGCTTTCTGACCTCCTCTGTTTGGAGCTGGAAGCAGGAAGAGACAGCTGGCAGGAGGCAGCCTGGGGTCAGGAGGAAGCTTCGTTGATGCTTTCACTCTACAAATGACACCAGACAGGTTAGTGAAACTAGAGCAGCTCTGACATCAGTCGGAGTGAAGCTGTACGCTCTTACCGATCTCTTTTGGTGAGCAGCGGCAGGCTCTGACTCACCAGACTGTGGCTCAGCAGCAGGATGTCTAGAAGTCATGCCGCTGTTGACAAGCAGACCCAGGTTCAGCCGCAGAAGCACAGCACCAACCCGGTTACACATTTTCAAACTGGATGAGGTCTCTAGGATCTGGTAGAAAGGAGACATTAAAGTGTCAACATCAAACCTGTTAAATACTCAAAAGTCAAACTGGGAGTTTTCCTCACATCCTTGAGTGGCAGGATGAGCTTGGTGATGCTCTACCTGCTGCAGAACTGAGCCAGCAGCATATATGAGTCCATGCTCTTGCTGTGCCGCGCCTCCATCAGCTTAGAGACGATGCCCCTCACCTCCTTCTCCTCCGCCACGGCGCCGAACAGCTCGTTGTTGAAGATCTGATGGAACGGAGGCAGAGAGGTCAAACTAAAAACTTATAAAATAAAGTGCTTTGGTTTTATTTAAGAAGTTCATACATCGATGAGCATGTTCATGCAGGGGTCCAGATCTCCACTCTTCAGGGTCAGACTGAGTGCTGACAGTAGCTGGTAGACTGTATAGGTCAACACGTGGACCTGGATGGAGAAGGACAACAAAGTCATACCTGATAGGATCTGAAAAATGTTAGAGATGATTTGAATCCGTGTACTCTTCGTTCTTTCCATTTTCAATTAAAACCAAAAATCAAAAAAGGAAATTTTTCTTTTATCTTTTGTTTTTGAAACGGATACAAAACGCCAAAAAAGGTCTTGTTTTTCATATTTGAATCCTAGTCTCGGATCAAAAAAACTAAATGGAAAAACGGGCTGTAAGAAAGAATTCGATTTTAATATTTCATTGCTCCGGTTTGCGAGTTTGGTCAAGTTAGCAAGAAATTGGCTGATTCGAAGTTTGCCGTTCAATAGCTTCCGATCAAATGGGTGTAATAACAAATACTGCATCTCATTAGAATCGTAGGAAGGTGGTCTACAAGCTACAACCTCGTTTTTATAAAACCATCCCTCCTCCGCTGCAGTTTTACATTTTTGATAGCTGGTCCAGTCAGCCGAAGTGCTGCTGAGCGGGCAGGAACCGTCTACAAATTACCACTCTGTTGACAGCTCTTATGTAAAAATTAAATAACTACACTCTTCTACACTGTACTTTCACCAAACGTATTAAGAGCCTAGAAATTCCTGCATAAACCATTAGCATAATGAAGGTATCTGATCAAACAGCTTAGTTTAAAACTGACAAAGCTAATAACCTTGCAGAAGGTGCAGCTACAAACTTAAACAGTTTTAAAACGCTACATAGGCCAATTTCACGCATCATTCATAG
Organism: Callopanchax toddi; assembly: GCA_006937965.1. Taxonomy (NCBI): domain Eukaryota; kingdom Metazoa; phylum Chordata; class Actinopteri; order Cyprinodontiformes; family Nothobranchiidae; genus Callopanchax; species Callopanchax toddi. Next base: position 898,044 of record SSNR01000162.1, on the reverse strand, counting down.
TTCTAAAATCGCTGATAATACGTATCAAGAGTAAATTGTTTATTAAAAAGAAACGTCAGTTTAATTATTTAGTTCACTGTAAGGAAACTCATGTGTTTAAAAAGCCTGGCCTCCAGAATGAGTCTATAAACACACAGGAAGCTCTGTGTGTCTGATGTCAGACATCCTGCTGCACAGCAGGTCCAGACGGACAGTTTCTGTCTCTCGTTCCACTCACGTCACTCGTTGTTTCTAAATGTTGGAATGAGCGCGCTGCTACTTTGTTGAGAATCCAAATTATATTAAAGAAAGGATGAAAAAGCATTTGTGTTATTTGCGGATCAAAGCAAAGGTGAGTGTGTGTCGCGGCCGGTCAGTGGCATGACTTTATGGTAAACCGGTTATTAACTGTTAAGAGCTTCAAATCTTGGGAAATGTGCATCCCTAGCTTGAACCTTTTTAAATTAAACAGATCAATATTGAAGTCACCACAGATTTATATGTTTTTATATAATATCTAAGGTAAAACTAACCCATTTATGAACATTTATTCCACATCAAACAGCTAATGCCTACAGAATATTGGAAAAGTTAAAAACTGTTTTGTTTTAAGTGAAATAAAATTACACAACAAATAAAGACTCAGATCATCTTTAATGCTCTTAACGTTTAATTTTGCAAAGTCAAAGAAGTGAAAAAAGAAAGAAAAGTTATGTTTTTCTATTCATAACACATTCAGTCTGCTCCTATCAAGAAGAAGCAGTCCATCTGCTGTTTGTTACTTGTCTCTTCATTCCTTAAGTTGCATCAGAAAAATAGAAATGATAAGAACTGTCAAATGGCAAAAAGAGAATTCTGGTTATCTACAAAGTAGACAACACATATTAAAGCAAGTGACACAAACATCCTCCACTGTTTGTGTGTCTGACATCATTCCTCTGTGTGAACCACGGAGTTAGCCCATTTTCTTGCTGCAGATAGAAGGAAGAATTGCGTCGCACTGCACATTGTCCCAGCACTTTTCACCTGTATGAAGCAACAGCAGAAATCAGTGAAACGCCACACAATTCAAACCCTGTGAGAAGCACTGATCAACTACAAGTCTTCACTAAAACCATTAAGTAGAAACATTAAAGTTGTATTCATGTTTTATCAAGAATATGTCCACCAGTCTTTTAGACTTTATCATTTAAATTACTGTAAATATCATCACATGTTGGAAATACATTTCATTTACCTGTATAATTCATCTGCAAACACCTCTGCATGTATTTACTAGGCTCTCCAGGACACCAGTTAGTGTAGTGAAACATGCTTCCATCAGACCAGAACCAAGTTAAAGACTAGAAAAAAAAAAAAAGAAAATTCAGTGAATCATAGATGTAGAAGTGGCTGGGATTTAACCAGTAACCCTCCGGTAATTCACTTTTTCCTCCGCAAGCTCCGTGCCCTCTCCGTCACCCCAAAACTTCTCCTACTGCTGAGCACTAGCATCATTCAACACATCCTTCTTTACTGCTCCCCTGTTACTTTAACATGCTATCCATTAATAGAAATAAACTCATCAAGGTCACCAACACTGCATCAAAACTCATCAGGCTGCCCATCACAGACCTCTCCCAGCTAAACAATAAGGTCATCACACACACGGCCCTGACTGTCAGCGGTGACCCAGACCACTCCCTTCACAGTTACTTCTGCCTGTTGCCCTCAGGCTGCAGGTTCAGGACTCTGAGGTGGAAACGGGCACGCTTCAGTAAAAGCTTTGTCCCTTCTGCCATTGCTGCTCTTAACGGCTCAAAACATAAATCCTGCTCCTCAACACCTGTATATTCCATTGTGTGCATAATTGTTGATAATATGTTGTTTGTGTTTATATATTCTAGCAGTGAATGTAAAGAAGAATTTCCTTTAAAGAGCATATTTTAAGTTAGACACTCCCTTAAACAAATGTTTAGAGAAATATAATAGAAACTTTTTCTGAATAAAAATTTACACAAATTCAGCTTATTTAGGCTCTTGGATTCGTTTTTGTGAGAATTGTCAATTTTTTCACCAAACCGGAAGTGACGACAGTTCAGGGAGACCGTTCGTTCTCTATATAGAAAACTGATCCACTGATCACTACTTGTGACGAGCAAAACAAACCCCCAGAGTGCCGTTATTTTATTACTTTATTACTATAGTGAGCAGTTATTAAGATTTAAAAAAAAAAAGATAAAAACAATCAGTCCTGTAAGGCTGTACCCTGTCGGACCAGCTGTAGACCGTGACCCACCTCCTCACTCGGGTCTGGATAAAATACCAGCGTTTAGCACCAGGTTTTGATCATCAGAGCTCCAAACATTGAGCTGCGTTCAGGTGGATTGTTAAGAAATGAAAGAGTTTATAAAAAGTTTCACAGGATGCAGCTAAACGGTTTGAGGCTGACCGAAACAGTGTCGGGTCAGGCTGGAAACCCCGCCGTGAAGACCCTCTTGGTAGCCCCGCTGGGAACG
>SSNR01000162.1:883753-895539 GCA_006937965.1 Callopanchax toddi | reverse complement strand
GTGGGACTCCATCACATCCAGTCCTGGACTAGACCAGGACCACCGGGGTTTTTCGTCTCCAAACAGAAGTCACCGTACCGGTAAGGAAGCCGTCCCGTTGTTGACTCAGTGTCCTGACAGACTGGCGATTGGCATTCACAAACATAATAATTTAGCATTTTTGATTAAAATGAATTCACACCGACTGGATTAAAGAGCGCTCTAACCTAAAACTAACAACTCATCGCCGACAGCGAGCAGGCAGCTGGCAGACTAGAGCGGTGCCAGTCTGAGATGTTAAAGTAGTTTAGCTTTAAAAAATCTAACACAATGATTAAAACAAGCATCTGTTACACAAACTCCACACAACAAAGGGCTCAAATGATCAGATTTATGGGATTATTGATCGTACAGAGTGTTAAATTATCCTACAAATACTTTATTTATCTACATCTGACAACACTGTAAGCAGCGCCACCTAGCTAGGAGCTCCCTTAGCTGACGTCACAGGTCCACATATGAAAAAAAAGCGTTTTTAGAAGCTTTGCAAAAAGGGGCACTTTGGACTAGAAAAATGGTTAAAAAAAATGTATTGTAAAACAAAATACCCTCAATAAACATTTCAAATAGTATTTTTGGACAGAGTTTTATCAGAATAATAAAAAAAAAAGAACTTAATATATGCTCTTTAAGGGACAATAAAGGTCTGTCTGTGCGTCCATCCTTCCAGGGCCGTGCAGAGACCTTCAGTGGGGCAGGTGCTCAAATATTTAAAAGGGCACATAACCTCCTGACTACCAGAAAAAAAATGTTGCAAAATCCCAATTTTTAAAAACTTTCCCATTTACCATCTTTGGAATGTAATGAGAATACTAAAAACATTTTTTGGAATTAAACATTTTTATCTTTGAGCTATCTCCCCTGCAGTGGACATTGGAACGTCATAGAAGTGAAACTGTACTTTGATGCAGATTATTAAATTCCAAAAAAAAATGTTTAAAAAAAGTCAACACAGGAATTAGTTAAACTTCTACATCTCTGTTATTTACTGTATGAAAACTCAAAAAAAGTCCACAAAAGCACTTTGAGTGAAACTCCATCACTATTTTGTACATTTACATTGGGTTAGGGCAGTGGTTCCTAGAGGTGTGGACTCTAGTCACATGACTTGGACTCGAGTCAGACTCGAGTCATCATTTTGATGACTTTTGACTCGACTTGGTCAAATCTAGAAAGACTCGCGACTTGAACGTCAATGACTTGCAACTTGACTCGACTTGTGTGTGTTGACTTGATGATGACTTGAAGATATTTGATATTTTAGCACTGAAAACAGCTCTAGATCAGACCTATTTGACGCAAATGCAGCCTCATCCCTCACTGGTGCTGCTAAAACAGGGTATCTGCAGGTTCAAGGAAGCCAAATTTAAGACTTTTTAAGACCTGTTTTAAGGCAGCTTTGATCAAATTTAAGACCTTACATTCACAGAATGGGAAAGGGGATGTGACCACCTTACAAATAGTTCTGACTAAACCTTTATTGGAAGTGCAAAAAATAACAAACATCAAGATAATTGATCTGCATACCTTGCAGAAATGTATAGCATTCACCAGAAAATAATTTTTAAAAAGCTCCTTTTTACTGAATTAATGAGATAATAACAGCCTTAAGTGACCTAGACCCTTGCGGTCTGGTGTACTGCTGAGTTTCAGATCTTCATAACTCAGAAATCATAGGGGCCCTAGAAATTTAAGACATTTGGACACTGAATTTAAGGATTTTTTATCATTTTTAATGATATTTAAGGCCTTAATTTTGGAAATGCAAATTTACGACCTTTTAAGGCTTTTTAAGGACCCATGGATACCCTGTAAAAACCTCCCTCGCACCACAGCAATCAGCTGATTGGAAGAGAAACTCTCCGACGTTGAACATGTCTCTGAAGTTCAGTGCAGAAACACATTAAACCAGGAGAACTCAAATTCAGATCCTAAAGGACCCCTTCTATTAAGAAGCCCACGATCTGGAGGAGTCTGTAACCTCTCTGCTTCATGAGAGCCAGCAGGGTGACCTGCTGCTGCTAAAGTGAAACTAAACAGCAGCAGCTGATCGCCGTGCTGCTGCAGGGGCGTGATCATTACCGCGGGAAGTAGGGGTGCTGGGGGTGCTGCAGCACCCCCTATCCTGGTGACCTCAAAGACATATTCCCCACAAAAGGCGTTAAAGTGGATTTTAGACTTATTTTGGGAAGCCTCAAGAAAACAAAAAGAGATGCAGAAAAGTGCAGAAAGAGCTGCATGTCCAGCTCAGCAGACTAAAGTTCTCATGGATCCACAATTTCAACCCGAATCTGAACCGACCCAGCCCGACACTATCACGTGTAATTCTGCCTGACCAGACCAAACCCGAGTTTTACCCGCCCCCACCTTGGACAGAGGTCCGCACAGAGCCCCTCAAGCTGACTGCACAACTGATGTGTCCACTGGACAAACATTTCCCCAGTGGACCTATGGTGGCTCGCGCTATCTGTTTTGGACCCCCCCACGCACGCGTGCGCATACCCCCCACCCCCCCGCAGATTTTTTTTTCAGCACCCCCTGCTGAGAATATGTTCCCACGGCTACGGGCGTGATGGAATTTCTTGTAAACCCAATATCTAGTCATAGATTCTTCCACTACTTGATTGTTGATTCCAAAATTCTTAGTTTCCTTTGCTCGCCTGCTGCTGACCATTCCAAAGTTTCATAAAAGGAGATGGACACAAGGTTCTACGTGTTTAGGCCATTATAGCTTTCCCAGCGGAACGGTGAAAATTTTTTGGGACCACCATTAGGCACGTCTTTATTAACAATATTAAAACTGAACAGTCAAGTGGTGACAACACACACTGACCGGAAGTGCACCGGCTCCCTGTCTAGAACATTTCAAAATAAATGAAATGAATGGCTGAAATGAGTTTCCTCTGCAGGGTGGCCGGGCTCAGCCTTAGGGATAGGGTGAGGAGCTCGGAAATTCGGGAGAGACTCGGAGTAGAGCTGTTGCTCCTCCATATCGAAAGGAGCCAGTTGAGGTGGTTCGAGCATCTGGTAAGGATGCCTCCTGGACGCCTCCCTCGGGAGGTGTTCTGGGCATGTCCTGCCGGCAGGAGGCCCCCAGGTTGACCCAGGACACGCTGGAGGAAATACATCTTCAGTTTGGCCTGGGAACGCCTGGGTGTCCCAGCTGAGGAGCTGGTGGACTTGGCCGGGGAGAAGATGGCCTGGGCTGCCCGACTTGGAATGCTGCCCCCGCGACCCGGACCCGGATAAGCGGAAGAAGTCGAGGAAAACTCAAATGATAAATGGCACTTACATTGATCTTATGCATCTAAATGTTTGAATAACTTAGACAGCCCATGATGGATAAACAGAATTCCCAAAAATGTCTTTATTTCTTTAGAAATGGGTTTAAGTGATGCTTAAGACACATAAACTTCATGCTGATTTGTGCACATAACCATTTCTTCAAACACAGAACCATCAGTTCACTGCTCAAAGTAACTAAACCTCGTCCAGTTTTGGCCTGATGCAGCATCATTACTCTGAATAACAGGAGGATCAACCAGTATTTGGTTGAACCTTAAGAAAAACAGTAAAGAAAGAAAAAAGTTAAGGATTCTCATAATTAATTGAGGAAATGAGGGATTTTTCTTGGAATACAAACTCATGATGGACAGCAACTGGACCCAGATGGGGACGGTTCTGCTTTCACTTCCTCTATTTCATCCTTAGAGCTCTCAGAATTTTCTGACAAAGCTTCTTCTTAAACATTACATCTTCATCTTCCTCATTAGACAGCTCAATAACTGGATTTTCATCAATAAATTACAGCAAAATTCTCTCTGCCTGACCATGAAACCCTATCTTTAAAAAAATACTACCAATAATACCAATGTCCACTATGGAGAACATTTCTAAACACTGAAAATTCTTAATAAAATATTGTTACATTATTTCAGAAAGTTTAATGTGTTCTTAAGACACTCATGTAAACCATAAAAACAACATTTCAAGTCTGAATTTGCTCAATAAATATAAGAATGCTTTTGTGTGCCTCTTGTCTTAAAATGTGCTTGCAGTGATGGATGCCATTTTCATTTTAAAAAGTTCCCAAAACCCCACCCCCACACATGTGATGTCATTCAAAAGCTCTAAATGTCCTCTGTAGATCACAAAACTTCAGTAGCATGAAATGGGCAGGAGATATTTGGATGTGCAAATGTCCTCCAAAGAGGACACATTGGACTACAGGTAGTCAGGAGGATAGGGCAATGTTTTAGGCAGAAAGCTGATTACATGTTTAAACTGTATTGATATAATTTTGTTGCTGTGAAATAAGTATTTTGTCATATTTGAAATATAAAGCTAAGATAATCTGGTTCTAATGTATTTTCTTTGAAATACCGTGTTTTAAAAAAATATATATTGTAAATATAATAAGCCAAAATGATGTGAATATCAGTGGCGGCCTGTCAATAGAGGGCGCTAGGGTGCCACCCCACCAGTCTCACAGGAGGAGGAAGAAGAAGAAAGAGAATAGAATCACAAATTTTTTTTTTTAAACATGAAAATTAAACTAAACGATCTATCCACTACACATACTATAAGTGCTGTGTATAATCTGCATTTAGGTGTAGTTTTAAACTGTTCTTTAGCTGTTTTTTTACCGGACCGAAAGGTCGTGTGATGTACTTCCTGTTCCTTTGGGGTCTACTGTGCATGTCTCGGGCACACAAATCTTTACCAATGGGGTTTATGCACGGTCACTTCCTGGTTGCGATAGAGGCTGCCGCTCCCTTCCGGTTCAACGCTGTTCCCACACAAACTGGACAAAATGGATTTTTTTACCCGTTTTCTTCAAGACCTGCCGCGCATCACGGTAAAGGATGTCCACCGGATTTTTGAAAAACACACAGAGACGTCTGCGAGCAAGCGGGTGAAGGACTTTAAGCTGTATATAACCAGCTTTATTCATGAAATTGAAGGTAAGCTAACAGCGTTAGCTCGTAGCTTCCATCATCAAAAAACAGTGAAACAAATCTATATAGCCGTGATCGTGGGCTCCAACTGCTTCCCAACTTTCAACTTTCTCTGGTCTAGCTGTACGTTATCAAACACCAAGTCTTCATTCACCAAAAGAATAGTTGTTCCAGTGAAATAACACACGAACGGCGCCGCGCCTCCTCCATTAGCCTCGTCCACTCGGCTCTTTGACTACTGTGCTGCAAAGTGTGGACTGCAGACACGGTGTGGTTAGAAATGATCACGTTTTCTCTTCTTAAGTTCACAATCCTTCCTTTTTGTAGTTATTTATTCAGTGGAAATGTGTGGAAACGGACTGATGAATTATATTCAGCTGATGCGGTACACAACGGAACACAGCAGTGTTCAGCTGTCGAGGCTTCCCGTCCGCTGATACTTATATGATGGCTTCATTTCTTAGTGCTATAATATATATATCATACTGTACTATACTATACTATTACTCGTTTTGATTATAAACAATATCTTTAGCTGGAAATGCCCTCTAACTCTGGAAATCTTCACGTTTCAAATGGAACCGGAAATGGTCCCGCGAGGTAATTTTAAACCGGAAGTTCTACTAAGTACTCTGTGCATAAAGCCTATAGACCTACGCTTTGTTTTCTATAACTGGAGCATGCGCACTTAAACCCCCCTTCAATGCAAAGTATTGAAGAGCCCTGGGGTACTGAATTTAGCATCTGAAGGGACCGGAGTCTCAGCTCAGATCAGGAAGTTGACCCATAAGTTCTTCCTCATGGTGTTACTATGGTGGCACCAATATGTATATTATTCAAAGAATCCTTCTTGGTAGCTTGTGACACAAAGCCGTTTTATTCCATGGGTCCTGATTTAATCAACTCTATGGTGAGTGACTTCATTTGTTTTTAGGGTTCCAAGCCCGCGGAGGCAGAGAAGCGCGGCTGCAACGCTACTTGGATGAGCAGCGAAACGTCTTCAAAGAACCAAATAAGTCCCGTTGCCTTTATTTAAAACCCTTCTTTGGATTATCATGACCTGGATGACTGAGAACCTTCACCAGCATATTAAAGGAGCTACTTCTTCTTTGTCTGTGTTTACTACGAGCACCGGTGTGTTAGAGGAGAGGGAGGGGGCGAGGGGACATACAGCGAGCGGAGGAGGAAAACAGAAGAAAAGTTTTTGAGCTAAACTGTTGGAAAATTGATGATTTTTTATTTAAATGTTCAAGTGAGGCTGTTAAAAGACCCGCTTCCCCACTGGGGGTGACACCCAGACTGGACCCAGTCAGCTCCACTCAGGTAGAAAAACACGCTGTGCTCCTTGCCGCTTGCTCCCGGTAACGCTGTGCCTTCAAGAACGAGCATTGGTTAATGATCAACAAGTGACTGACAGCTGTCAGATCATTTTAATAGGCTGGAATTGTTATTAATAGTTAACTGGTACTGTTTAGGGGCACAGGCAGGTCTACACACACAAATAAAAAACAAAAAAACTGAAAGGGGGAAAAAAGGGCACTTGGGACATCAAGGAGGAAAGGGACAGGTGCTCACGCCCCCTTATAGCCACCTCTGCACATGCCTGTATCCATCCATCCATCCTCCATTGAGCCACAGCCACCATTACTTAGATTTCAGTGTGTGTTTGTCAAACAATCTGATTAGTTTGTAAAAAAAAATACCTCTTCTGGATCTGAGCCTCCAATCCATGTTGCTGGATTTCCATGACTTCCTTGGGTTATCAGGCTCTGAATGAAATGGTACTGTTCGACGTCGTGGACGGATGCCAAGTGTGCATTCATAGAGTTGCAGCGTTTCTACATTGGAGGGAAACAAATAGGAAGACAAATTAGTAGCATGACTCTAGTGTCAGATCAGATCAGTGTGCATGAAACTTCAGGAAAACTTAATAAAAGATCACCTCAGCTTTACTCCAACTCATGGGTGTAGAAATAAAGCGATAGCAGTAACTGTTGAATTCGGCCCAACCAGCACAAGGTCCTGACCTCTTGATCTGTTTGGCCACTTCTGACAACAAACAGAGACACAGTAAGAAGCATTAAAGTAATTAACTTACTTTTTGAAAACACAGACAAAATGGATTATCTCTCTGATATACAGAGACATAAGCAGAAACACTCAGAGCTCTGGCAATTATTCCCTCAGACCAAGTTAAAATCCTCAGTGTCACTTTTGACTGCTTTCAAGTTTTCTCATGAAGTTAGACAAGAGATTTAAATTAGGTTAAATTATTTTAAAGTAAACACAATGGTAGAAAGTTTATTTTACTGAAAAAACTTTAATTCTGTTATTTTCAGTGTTGAGTAGTATCCCATTACTAGTAATGCATTACTGTAACGTCGTTACGTTTGTCAGTAACTAATAATGTAATGCATTACTGTTTAAATACAGTATCTGTCACTATTACTCTATGGTGCGTTTGTCCATTACCAGGTAACTTAATACTTTTGGTGAAAAAAGGTAGCTCTGTGCTTATTCCTATTTACAGCAGTGATGCATTGTGGGTGTGTTTGATTTGCAGACTTTCGTGCAGTCAGGGCGGATCAAAGCAAACCTAGTTTCTCTTCATGGAAATGTGCTCATTATTTCACATTAATCGAGCACTAAGAATAGAACATTCTAGTCAAGTGTAACCTATGCCTTTATGGATTGAAAATCCTTTCTGCGGCAACAAACAGCAGCTCCAGTTTGTCGAAGCACCTCCAGAAACGACATGCTTCCACAAAGCTAGTTGAGAAGGAGGCTAACCTGACATCTATGGACACACGCGAAACGAGGCACGCTCTGCCAACCAAATAACAATGATTAGATTTTAACTGAGGCTGGGACTTTAATGCGTTAATTATGATTAATTAATTATGAAAGAAATAACGCATTAATAACATAACGCAATTAACACAACTTGCGTTCAAAGCAAGGCGGAGCACTTGTCAGCATGATTTCCTGCTACTCAGATGCACAGACAGCTCCTTGACGCAGCCCGTGTCAAGGTCCTCCCTCGTATGGATCCAGACCGCCCCACCCACTTCGGATCTCATCAGTTCACACACTTCACCTGTCTGCCCGGTCACGGTAAAACTCAGCCCTCCACTCTTTCCACCGTGAAAACTGAAAGTAATCAGTGGTCAGGGTGTCTGCAGGTTCAAGGAAGCCAAATGTAAGACTTTTTAAGACCTGTTTTAAGGCTACTTTGATCAAATTTAAGACCTTACATTCACGGAATGAGAAAGGGGATGTGACCACCTTACAAATAGTTCTGACTAAACCTTTATTGGAAGTGAAAGTGAAAAAAATAAGAAACATCAAGATAATTGATCTGCATTATATCTTACGGAAGTGTATTGCATTCACCTGAAAATAATTTTATAAAGCTCCTTTTTACTGAATTAACGAGATAATAACAGCCTTAAGTGACCTAGACCCTTGAGGTCTGGTGTACTGCTGAGTTTCAGATCTTCGTAACCCAGACATCATAGGGGCCCTAGACATTTAAGACCTTTGGACACTGAATTTAAGGATTATTTATCATTTTTAATGATATTTAAGGCCTTAATTTTGGAAATGCAAATTTACGACCTTTTAAGGCTTTTTAAGGACCCGCGGATACCCTGAGTGGTGAAATTGGATGGTCTCTAGCCTTATAGGTTTATTCCTGCTCCTTCCTCGCCGTATGGTCCGGTTCAGAGACCGGACTCGGATCCTCATTGAAAACGAGCAGAAGTCTCCAGACCGTGGTTCAGTTGAACACACGGCAAAAAATGATTCTCTCATACCGTGTTTCCACAGGATGGAAATCTTTTATTATTATTTTAAAACAATACCTTCCCTGAAATTGTACTTAAAATGAACAAATAAAATTGTAAAGTACTGTATTTTAGGGTCTGTCCAGTTTTAGTCAGGAAATTTTTTTTTCAAATTTTTTTAACTGAAATGCAATTTAAATGCTGTTTTTTTTAAATAAATAAATTAAAAATGCTTGAGTTTATAAAATTAAAGTTCAGGTCTATTATTTGATTCTGTCCCAAATTAAAAATATTTAAATTTTAAAAATGGCTTTTTACAGCAAATTTCCTTGTTAGTATAAAATGCAATTAATTGCAAATAATTAATTAGAAAGTCTGTAATTAATTTGATTAAAAAATGTTTTAATCAAGCCCCACCACTAATTTTAACAGGACAGTTAGTGTTAGCCAGGGACAGATTAAAATGGCCGTCACACATTTTATTGTTGAGAACTTGCAGCCAGTTTCAACGGTGGAATCGCTCACTTTTCTGCAACTGATAAGTAAGATACCATGTCCAAGCGGCACACAGCAAGTAGGAGAAAAAACTTTTTCTGACTACTTGGATGAGGAGTATTTAAAAATGAAAACTAAGCTTAAAACATCACTGGATGAGATTGATCACGTTTCAACTACAGCTAGGGTGGCCATTTCCACAACACCAAAAAGGAGGACATTTTTCGGCGATGACCAAAGAAAAAAAAATAGAACATAATATCAAACCCACTACATAGTATGATTGTTGTATTCTCCAAAAATATAAGTTTTTTTTTAAAATGTTGTTCTTCCCAGGCTGCTTCTGATAGGTTGGGCTGCCTGCATCAACCTCGTCAACATGGCTAATCTGAGTAGGTTTGGGCTTTAACCAATTACATTTCTGATATTTATTTCACATTTCATCCAATAATCTGTTACAATCTTTTGTATCACTTTAATATAATTTGCAAATCAACTTTTAAAAAATATTTTCTGTCCCTTTTTATAAAACAAAAATATTCATAATCAGTTTCTATCATATTCCTTACCCCTCAGTTTGATACATTTTTAAATATATTAATGATTTTGATTCTTTTATTTCTTTGCCAAGGTTATATTATTTTACCCCATTTACAGAAATATTCAGTTCTTTTTGGTTCTAAATTGAGGCTTTTTACAAACTTCACTTCCTTTCCAATCATAACTACTAACTTTTTCTTGAAACATTTTCTGAATATTAGTTGGTACTATCTTTGGACATTGTAATATTTTCAAGTCAACTAAATCATGTCAGTACTTTATATTTGATAAATAACAGGTTAGAGGGATCTATTACTGATGATCTTTAGGGCTCTTTTTGTAAAATAAAAACAAAGTTTTACTTGTTGATCACCAGATTTGCTTACTTTAGGCGCATTAAATTTTTTCATTAGAGACCATAGGTGTGATTATTAGTGGGGATGTAACTCCTCATTCTGTGCTTCTCCACCCTGGACCCTCTGGAGTAAAACTGGTGCGTGTATCTTAATTAGTGCTGGTGTGGACTCGCGTTTCTGGGACGCGCTGTGGCGGTCAATGATTTTTAATCAAAATAACGGCGCGACATGGCACAGCTCTGAGGTCTCCGTTTGTTTTTCTCCGCTCCGGTTTCCTGTCGACCTGTTTTATGGTTCAGGTTTCAGCTGCAGCGCGAGTTCTCTATCCGGTCCAGGAGGAGGCGTGTCCGGGGCACAGCTGAGTGCGGAGAGCACCCCGAGTTACCTCACACACGCTGAGCAGAGCTCTCCGGGGGTTTCACAATTTGTTTCTCTGGACCAGAGAGTCTGGACCATGTGAAGAAAATAATTCAGCCAAAAGCCGGACAAATGGGCGTCCGTCTTAAGGGCGCGCCGGACGGCGGACACGCCTCCTGAAAACCGGACAGTCCGTCCAAAAGCCGGACATATGGCCACCCTAACTACAGCAGATATTTAGTCTTTCCACAACAAGAGTATTTAGTACAGCATTTTTAAGAATATCTTTTTAAAAAGCAACTCAAACTTTGTAACAGTAACTCATTACTTTTTGAAGTGAGTAATCGGTAAAGTAACTGAGTTTCTTTTAGAATTAGGTAAGTAGTAACTGTAACTAGTTGTTTTTTCAGTAATTAGCACAACACTGATTATTTTTTGTAACTACCGTATTTGCCCGAATATACGATGAGGTTTTTTCATTAAAAATAATTTTTAAAAGGGGGGTCGTCTTACTATCGCGCCCCAGCAGGGGGCACATGCTATAAGTCATTAACGGGAGAAGAAAATGGCAAAGAGAGGTCCAGAGCTGAGCTGCTCAAAAGCGGGGCAAATTAATAAGCAACTGAGGAGGAGTTATGACACAAATTTTAAAATGATGGTGGTTAATGCAGCTGAGGAATCAAACAACTGCCAGGAAGTTCGGTGTTACGGAGTGTAATGTCAGAAGGTGGCGCGTCCTAAGAGAACGTCTGAGAAATGCTAACAGCAGAAGAAAAGCTTTTCGAGGTCCTCAAAGCGGACGCTTCCAAGAAATTGACAGGAGGGTGTGTGAGTTTGTTACTGAGAAACGTAATGAAGGTATGCCCATTACCCGCGCTATCATCCAGCTGAAAGCCTTGGACTTTGCCAAGGAGTTAAACATCCCCCCCACGGAGTTTAAAGAGCATATTTTAAGTTAGACACTCCCTTAAACAAATGTTTAGAGAAATATAATAGAAACTTTTTCTGAATAAAAATTTACACAAATTCAGCTTATTTAGGCTCTTGGATTCGTTTTTGTGAGAATTGTCAATTTTTTCACCAAACCGGAAGTGACGACAGTTCAGGGAGACCGTTCGTTCTCTATATAGAAAACTGATCCACTTATCACTGCTTGTGACGAGCAAAACAAACCCCCAGAGTGCCGTTATTTTATTACTTTATTACTATAGTGAGCAGTTATTAAGATAGAAAAAAAAAAAAAAAAAGATAAAAAC
>SSNR01000162.1:800438-883746 GCA_006937965.1 Callopanchax toddi | reverse complement strand
GAGGCTGACCGAAACAGTGTCGGGTCAGGCTGGAAACCCCGCCGTGAAGACCCTCTTGGTAGCCCCGCTGGGAACGTGAAGCCCCTCTGGAGAGCATCGCGGCATGGATTTACTGTACCCCGCCAGCCAGGTGAGGGTCAGACACCTGAAGGAAATGCTCTCATGAAATCGCGGACCGGTACCGGATTACGACCCACCACGAACCGTACCAAACCTGGCATGGAAACGAGACTCAAGTCTCCCCGTTAGCTCCTGTTAGCTGCTGTGTGCTAACAGCGGTTCCGGTGAATGGATCGAAGTAACGGCGCCTGTTTAGAGTCACACTGAATGTTTTTCGCCGGTATGTGGGACTCCATCACATCCAGTCCTGGACTAGACCAGGACCGCCGGAGTTTTTCGTCTCCAAACAGAAGTCACCGTACCGGTAAGGAAGCCGTCCCGTTGTTGACTCAGTGTCCTGACAGACTGGCGATTGGCATCACAAACATAATAATTTAGCATTTTTTATTAAAATGAATACACACCGACTGGATTAAAGAGCGCTCTAACCTAAAACTAACAACTCATCGCCGACAGCGAGCAGGCAGCTGGCAGACTAGAGCGGTGCCAGTCTGAGATGTTAAAGTAGTTTAGCTTTAAAAAATCTAACACAATGATTAAAACAAGCATCTGTTACACAAACTCCACACAACAAAGGGCTCAAATGATCATATTTATGGGATTATTGATCGTACAGAGTGTTAAATTATCCTACAAATATTTTATTTATCTACATCTGACAACACTGTAAGCAGCGCCACCTAGCTAGGAGCTCCCTTAGCTGACGTCACAGGTCCACATATGAAAAAAAAAGCGTTTTTAGAAGCTTTGCAAAAAGGGGCACTTTGGACTAGAAAAATGGTTTTAAAAAATGTATTGTAAAACAAAATACCCTCAATAAACATTTCAAATAGTATTTTTGGACAGAGTTTTATCAGAATAATAAAAAAAAAGAACTTAATATATGCTCTTTAAAGCTAGCACCGGCTGGTGCAGAAGAGTGATGCGCCGAAGCGATCTGACATTACGGCGCAGAACCAGCCTCGTCCAGCACCTGCCGTCAGACGTTGAGGAGAAGCTGCGGTCTTTTCAGAGCTACGTGATTGGATTGAGGAAAAAACACTCATATGCCCTTGATCAGATCGGTAACGCCGACCAACCCCCGTGTTTGTTGACATGCCTACATCTGTGACTGTGCACAACAAAGGCGAAAAGTCCGTTATTGTGAAGTCAACTGGAAACGAAAAAAATCGGATCACCGTAATGTTGGCGTGCCTGGCGGACGGGACAAAGTTGCCCCCATATGTGACCTTAAAACTCAAAACTGTGCCGAAAGAGGAAATGCCGGCTGGCAATGTTGTAAGAGCCCAGGAGAAGGGCTGGATGGAGAGTGAGCTTGTGGTTGACTGGCTGAAAGTGGTGTGGGGATCACGGCGCGCTCAGAAAAAAGAGAAACATGCCTTGGATGGATGCCTTCCACGGACACCTGACTGATGCTGTCAAAATTCAGGTGAGAAAGATGAACTGCGACTTGGTCATCATACCAGGTGGGATGACAAGCCAGCTACAGGTGTTGGATGTGGTGGTTAACAAGCCTTTCAAGGATAATCTGTGCAGGAGATACAGAGTGGCTCCTGTCTGGTGATCACGCATTCACGCCATCCGGAAAAATTTAAAAAACGGCTGTACGCCGCATTTGTGAATGGATCCTCCAGGCATTGGATGAAATAACACCAGAGAGCACCATCAATGGCTTTAAAAAGTACTGCATTAGGATGACGTTCTGTGGGAGGAGACGGGACCAGAGACTCACAGTGACAGTGAGAGTGAACACAGCGAGGCAAAGGATGCCTGTGAATAAAACCTTCATGTGGTTTTTTATTTGAAATGTGAGCAAAGTTCTGACAGTTTGCATAAAAAATTCAAATTTTTTTGTTCAGCATTATAAAGCTGTCTGTATTTCCAGTTCTTTAACTGAATTTCTCAAAATTTCAGTAAACATCAGTTTGAAGTTGATGTAAAAATACAGTTGATGCTTTAATCAGGTCACCTGTAAACTAAATCTAATCCTTTATTGTCAGGTGGACAGATGAGAGTTTACAGTAAAACTATTAAAACAGGGTGAGCCTTAGTAAACAGCTGCAGTCCTGACATACATTTGCTTTAGTGTTAAAAATGTTTGATTGGACCAAATTCAACCTGCTAATTTTATCAAACATCAATGAGCTCAGATTTCAAATGGTCTGGTGAGTGTTGGGTGGGTTTGTGCAAATCGCCCTGTGGTGATTTTTTTCCAATGATAAAGTGTACCTTGGCTCCAAAAAGGTTGAAAAACCCAGCCTTTAATATTGTGATCAAAAACATTGAATCTCAATAGGCTTTATGCACAGAGTACTTAGTAGAACTTCCGGTTTAAAATTACCTCGCGGGACCATTTCCGGTTCCATTTGAAACGTGAAGATTTCCAGAGTTAGAGTGCATTTCCAGCTAAAGATATTGTTTATAATCAAAACGAGTAATAGTATAGTATAGTACAGAATGATATATATATTATAGCACTAAGAAATGAAGCCATCATATAAGTATCAGCGGACGGGAAGCCTCGACAGCTGAACACTGCTGTGTTCCGTTGTGTACCGCATCAGCTGAATAGAATTCATCAGTCCGTTTCCACACATTTCCACTGAATAAATAACTACAAAAAGGAAGGATTGTGAACTTAAGAAGAGAAAACGTGATCATTTCTAACCACACCGTGTCTGCAGTCCACACTTTGCAGCACAGTAGTCAAAGAGCCGAGTGGAGGAGGCTAACGGAGGAGGCGCGGCGCCGTTCGTGTGTTATTTCACTGGAACAACTATTCTTTTGGTGAATGAAGACTTGGTGTTTGATAACGTACAGCTAGACCAGAGAATGTTGAAAGTTGGGAAGCAGTTGGAGCCCACGATCACGGCTATATAGATCTGTCTCACTGTTTTTTGATGATGGAAGCTACGAGCTAACGCTGTTAGCTTACCTTCAATTTCATGAATAAAGCTGGTTATATACAGCTTAAAGTCCTTCACCCGCTTGCTCGCAGACGTCTCTGTGTGTTTTTCAAAAATTCGGTGGACATCGTTTACCGTGATGCGCGGCAGATCTTGAAGAAAACGGGTAAAAAAATCAATTTTGTCCAGTTTGTGTGGGAACAGCGTTGAACCGGAAGGGAGCGGCAGCCTCTATCGCAACCAGGAAGTGACCGTGCATAAACCCCATTCTGAGGCTGCTCTGTAAATAGTTTTCAAATAAACAATACATATAGCTAATTCTGATCAATTATATCAATTTCAGACTTAAAATAATGTACCCATGTAAGCCACGCCCACTTCAGGGTAAACCACACCCACGTCCGGGGCAAGCCCCGCCCGCTTCCGGTTTAGGCACCGCCCACTCCGAGTACAGATACGGATACAGATAATTTAGATGGTTGAACAGATACAGATAATGCTGTACTCGCTCATCCCTAGCACTGCCGCTTCGCTCCTCAACAATTCCCTCAGGTGTCTGCTCTGATCGACAAGCTAATAATAATCCCACCTACATAGTTCGTAGACAAGATTATTTACCAGTTTCTCAATCTACAGTATAAGTAAAAGTGAATTCAACTCAACAAACGGGACATGTTTGAGTTCATTTTAGCCTGACACAGAACATGCAGAGGGTTAGGCTTATCTCTTAATTCAGAAAAACAGAGCTGTTTTTATTTATTTTTGTAAAAATTATCTCGTTAAAACAGAGCTGTTTTATTTATTTTTGTAAAAATTATCTCGTTAATTCAGAAAAACAGAGCCGTTTTTATTTGTTTTTGTAAAAATTATCTCGTTAATTCAGAAAAACAGAGCTTTTTATTTTTTTCGGGTGAATGCAATACGCTTCCGTACCTTCTGTCTTTGAGGATGCTGAATAAATAAATAATATGGAAAAGTGTAAAAAAGGAAATATATTTATCCACAAAACAAAAAACTCATTGACCTTCTCTTTCTGTGCAGCCATCTTCTGGAATAACTGTGGAAAATTTGCACTACAGTTAGTGATGCACACACAATACGCACACACACAATAGTGTGTGTGTGTGGGGGGGGGTTACAATTCTGTAATTTCATTTCTGTGTGTTATTTTTTTCAGCCTGTATTTTCCTTCATTTGTGCAATTTTGAAAACGACTCACCAGAAGCTCTTATCTGAGCAGTCCCGATGCAAACCAGCACACCAACAGCCAGAATGTTCATGATGGACATGATGAGATGATGAAGACTTACACCCTAAAGTCAAGAGAAACAAATACTCACATTACCGTGGAGCTCATTTCTTCAGACATAAAGACTGAAGAAGAGAATTTGCAGCAAACCTGATTCAGAGCGGTCTTCGCCTTTCTCAGTGGAAAACTGCTCTCTCAAACTTCACAGGGACAATTTATAAATCCCATTGTTTATTTCATCATCTTCCTCTAAAAGAGGAACTGAGATGACAACCAACCAGTTTTTTGATGAACTTTAGACCAAAGTAAGCACCATCATTGACCACTGATTCACTGACCACTGAAATATTTTGAACCAGGCATGACTGTAGTTGTTGCAGCACACAGGTCAAATTGCAAAAGTGTTGAGCAATACCTAGGAGTGAGAAAGAATACGTTATCTTTGTAAAAAATTTTTTATAATGGCAAAGAAATTGGCTCTGAAAATTATAGTCTTAACACCATGGGTCATTAACACCAAGTTTGCATGTGTGTGTGTGTGTGTGTGTGAGGGGAGGAGGGTGGGGGCAGGGCTGGATTTGGACTAAAAATCAGCCCGGGCATTTTGAGTTTAGACCAGCCCACCAGCTGAAAATACCTGCTAGTGCACGCTTGCGTGCACACATACAAATGCGGGAAAAACAGTTATGTGAAATACTTTATACAGTACTTACTACAATGAACCACTTGAACAATGAACGAAGGATGAAGGGATCCTGAAAAATATATCAGACGAACATAGATGTGCTGAATATTAAAATGTATACATGACCGATTGAGAATGAGCGGTATTCTCACAGACAATATACTCACCTCATCAATAAACAGTAACAGCAACAACAGGTGCAACAAATATTACTTCAAACACGGTAACCTTTAAAAAGTGAAAAGAGGCAGACAGAACAGTGTCAAAGAATGATGGACTTGATCAGATGATCACAGTACTGGTATCTATCATTTTGTAGCGTTCATGAATTGTGCAACATTTAATACATTTTCAATAAAATATTAACTTATCTAAAATTTGTGATGAGTCAGAAATTTTAGACATCAACCTTTTTTAAATGGTTACTTTTTTTTATTTAAAATTTTGATTATTTTTGATTGAACAGAGAATCAATACCCATTAATAATCTGAAGCAGAGACAAAAATATAGATCATAAAATATAGTTTATTTAATGAAGATACAGCAGAGGAAATGATGATGATGATCTTAACTAAAACATTATTGAAACACTTAGAAACATGATGATGGATGTTATAAGATGTCTTTCAGTGGCCATCAGCAGAAACATTTCTGGAACATAGGAACACAATAAGGAATGTAAAATAAAAATATTAATAACCATATGATATATGTTAAAAACTGCTGTGCTTCATTAGTCCAGTTAACCCCTATGGAAGGGGTCGGCAATCTTTCTGATGACAAGTGCCATATAAAATTTCCGTGGAAGTCAAAGTGCCACACACAGTGTTGCCAGATTGGAAATGTTAAAGTATCAGGATCTTAAAATTATCGTATTTTAAGAAAAATTATCGTACACTACTAAGTTACAGCCTTAACTCAGGTTTTAATATCAGTATGTCAAACACTGTGCAAAATTATAATCTTTTAAAGTAGTTTTAGCTTTAAATAACACAATGATTAAAACAAGCATCTCTTACACAAATTCCACACAACAAAGGGCTCAAATTATCGTGTTTATGGAATTATTGATCGTACAGAGTGCTAAATTATCCTACAAATATGATAATTATCGTACATCTGGCAACACTGACCGCACATTAACAATAATTCTATTAATGTTGCTTATTTACACGCTAGACTTTTTTGTTGTCTGTCATTTTGACTGACGGGGGAAAAAAATCCAGTCATAATTTATTTTTATCCATCACTTATTAATATAAAAAAATATGATAATCACATTCTCAACAGCATTTAACTTTCATTCATTTTAAATAATTTTTTAATGGTCTCCCACAAAAAGTCAGTTATTCCAAACCTCGTGGTTTTATTTATTAACAGGAAGACTGTCGGCTGTCGCCGCATTACAAAAAAAAAGGAAATACCACTTCACGCTGCCTCGTTACCACAGCAACCCGTAGATCAGCTGTTTTCTAACAAATCAGGAACATCAATATGAACGCCACAAAACATCACATATCACTGCAGACTGGTGGGTCAGGGCAGCGTCTGCAGTGATGGATGCTGAATTGGTCTGTCGTGATGAAGAAGGAGCTGAGACAGATGGCTCTTGATTTAGCAGTCGATCTACCTTCCAGACCTCACCTGGTCATGAACTTTGAGTAATGACTGAAAGAACGTGATGCAGACACAAAGCTGAAATGAGTTTCCTCTGCAGGGTGTCCCGGCTCAGCCTTAGAGACAGGAGGAGGAGCTGTTGTTTTCCTTGGTTATTATTGATTAAACTATTTCTCTTTTGAATCACTTGCGTTTATTAAGACAACATATATTTAGGCACTTAAAGGTGTGGTGTGTAACATTACATTTTTTAAATTACTTTTAAAATGCTTAAATTGGACTATTTGACCCTGTTCTATGAGAAAAAGTAAATAATCTGTTAAATATTATTTTTCTCCTAAGTCCCTCCCCTGGCCTCTACTGCTAAACAAATCATTTACACAAGCCTACCGCATTGACCAATAGCGTTGCGTTTCCACAGGAGGGAGCTGTCAATCAACGAGAATGTGCCTCATCCCCAGCAAGCACTATGGAGTGATGCGCACAGCCGCACATGTCAATAATAATAATAATAATAACGGATTGGATGTACATAGTGCCTTTCTAGACACCCAAAGTGCTTTGACAGAAGCTCCATTATTCTTTCACACACACATTTACACTGGTGGTGGTAAACTACGACAGATGTCTGTAGTCACAGCTGCCCTGGGGCAGTCTGACAGAAGTGGGGCTGCCATTCTGCACCATCGGCCCTTCTGACCACCACCAACATTCACACACAATCACACAGGCAAGTTGGGTGAAGTGTCTTGCCCAAGGACACAGCGACAATCTAACCCAGCTGGAGCTGGGGATTGAACTGGCGACCCTCTGGTTACCAGACCGCCACCGGCCACTCTACCAACTGAGCTACATGCCGCCCCTGCAATAGCAGAACGAAGACGAGCCAGCGTTGACGAGAAACAAATCACGAATTTACCCATTACTCGACTGCCTTCTACAACTCTAACCAAATTTAAAACGTTTAAAATAATTTTTTCTAAACTCTCTGTAAGACAGTCTAGTTGAATTTACATCGGAGATGCTTTTAAAAGATGCAGCAAGCTTCTTTATGTACGAGGCCTCAAAACAGATAAAGACTTGGCAAAAAAATGGACAGGTAAATATTAAGTAATTGATTGTATTTTAGAGAATTTTGACCAGAAGATGTTATTTAAAGAAAAATAGCAGATAGTGTCGTGAAATCCGAAGTCCATCTGCCTTATCCTGCAGAACTGCTGCTTGTTGTCTGGCTTTAAGAGAGACATTTACTGGAGTACAATGCAAGTCTGTCTTTGTAAATCAAATGTCTGATGAATGTGGTTGCTAAAATACTCAGGGGGTGATAAGGGAATGGGTATGATCAACAATAAAAATTGTATTTTTAAATGTCTAATCTATAAAGCTGATTTTTAATGTGATATGGTATTATTGATTGATTATGATTGTATGATGAGAAAGATCTCTCCACCTCTGAGAAAGGAAGTGTAGCCGCTGCTGTGTGGAAAAGAGGAAGTTTGACTCTAAGCAGGGCAGAGCGCTTAACCGCAAGTGAAGCAACTGGAAAGGCGCTCAGTCCCTGCCGAGGAGAAGGGAAGTAGAGAAACTCCAGCATGAGCAAAATTTGCAAGCAGAGTATAAGTAATGACAATCTGGTTGGAGATTGGTGTGGAGTAGTTATGGGGATGAAAGTGAAACAAAAAGAGGAGAAGGGATCTATCTTGATGATATTATGATGAAAATGTGATTAATGAAGCTAATAAGGTTAACAGGTGATGCCAGCCGGATTGTGCGAGGGTGTGGTTGAATACTGGTGTTAGGAGAAGTTAGGGGAAGTTAGATACACCCGTAGCGGCTGGGGTTCTTTAGCAATACTGGACAGTTGGCCTTGCAAAATCAAGGGGCGTGGGTTGAGCTGAGCAAGACAAGAGACGTTGTTCCTCTAGAGACGGGGTTCGTTTGCCGTCTGCCATCGTCCTGTTAACATCAGAGAATTGTTCTGCACCAGAGAAGGGAACCAACCATGGAGTGGTCCAGTCACCAGTGGCAGGACAAGCAGACCAGGGGGGCAGCGAACCAGCACTTCCAAGAGAAGGACCCACCGGATCCGGTCAAGTTCCCAATCCCACCTATACAAGAAGATTTCTTGGTCCGAGGACTTTGCAGCAGTGTTATATCTCCGAATTGATCCGAAACTCGGGGCTACACCGTTTCTCTGATTGAAACCAACAAAGATTCTGGTGTACCCTCTCTACACACCAAAGACATCAGGTTTACATGTAATCCAAATTAGATCTAAAACAGTAAACAGAAAAGCTCTGGAAGCAACCAGGACTTCAGAGGACAACACAGAATGTAGAGTGTATTCAGGATTTGTGCCTGAATCATTTCTATACCATGATGTACATTCATCCCTTCTTGAATGACACAATAATGTAAACTAATAGACAAAATTAGTATTAGACTTACACTTTTGAGGACTTAGAGTCATATTTGTGTTGACTAAGGTCAGTTAAAGGAGTGGTTTTCTGGGTTATTTTATAGTTTTGCATTGTTCTCTAGTGTAATTCAATGCTATCTGTGTAATTTTTATAAAGAAAGAAGCCTTGGTTCTTATAATATACTGTAAGCTTTAGAAGTTTGCTATTCTAAAGCTGAGTTTGAAACAGCAGAATTCTCATTAGTATTAATGATATGCACAGCCATCACTTCTGATTGGCTGTAGGTATTTGATACTGAATGTGACGATAAACATGGCAGCTAGCCAGCGGGGGAGCTGGCTCCCTGGGAGGGCTTGTCCCCGCCAGTCTTGCCTCCCCATCCCCGGATTTTTCCCTCCCTCTGCTCCGTCATGTCACCACACACACAGGGCTTTGGGTCACGGGTACGTCATGGGTGTGGAACACCATCTCTGCAGTCCTGTGGCAGCCTGTGGCCCAATTTTATTGCACAATTTAAACACTTCCACCCCAGACATTCTTACATTATGCATCTAGGGTCGCCTAGCCTTCTGTATACCGAGGCTCGACACGCGGGCTGACTCTTCCCACGTCCCGCATTAGTCCTTCGGCCAAAAGCCAGCTGTGTTTTCTACCAACGAGAAGCAAAAGTGAAACTCTGCCGGTTGCCTTACTCACATGCCGGCCGCTGCCCTCATGCACACACACACTGCTCTCAGTACTTTGTGTTTCTTAACCAAAATACCTCAGAATAAGTTCTAATTTCGCCAAGATTAGCCAAAATATACTTCCATCCAGAAAAAAATAAATAAAGACAGCTCTGAGGTTTGAACTCAGAACCTCCAATTTTGCAGACAGTGTTACAAAGCTGCTACGCCATATATAGCTATGTGCTTAAACATTGGGTATCAGTTCTGTTTCGTGAGATTTGATCTCCGCAAATAACACAAGCCCTTCTGCATTCCGCCAAGTTGAATTATGAAAAGAAAAAAAACTAGCAATTGAGCGGACCGAAAAGCGTTATCATCTCCGCAAATACACGTTGTGACGTCAAACAGTGCACAAATGCACATCCGCGTTTTTAAGTTTAATTTCTTACAAATTCTGTTTTTTCTTAATAACCAGGTAACAGAGAGTTTTCATGTTTGGCCTACATGATAGGCTCAGGGGGACCTACAGTATTAGAAACTGAAAACCTGAAAAGAATGGATTCTGACAAAACCACCCCTTTAACTGTGGCGGCCATCTTGAATTGGGTTGACTCCAATAGATAATGGTTAACAGCAGCTGCTAAAGATCTTTCCTTTCCACAGTGAGAACCATCTATAATGATTCTTTGATGAAACGTAGAAACAGGAAGAACATTCTTGTCCACCTTTAGCTTTTTGCAGAGGAAGCAGTGAAAACCGTTTTGTACCACGTGGTCACTACCAGGAGGATGAACTGGTTTTCACTACTCACCAGTGATGTTGATGGCGTTGCTGAGTGCTCCTGTCTCTGATTCCTGCCAGTAAACTCCAGAGTCAGTTTCATAAAGATGATCAAAGCAACAGCTACATTCACATTTTCTGTGGCTGCATGACGGACAGTACTGGTTTATTTGTCTAGATGTGTTCCTTTTAACTTTCCACTCAATTTTAGATGAGTTCATTAATCTTGAACCTTTTTGGATTAAACAGATCAATATTGAAGTCACCACAGATTAAAAAGTTTTTCTGTATTATCTTTGGTAAAACCAACCCATTTGTATCTTATTTTTAAAATGAACATTTATTCCACACCAAATAGCTAATGCTAATAGAATAATGTTGGATATTTAAAAACTGACTGTTTTAAGTGAAATAAAATTACACAACAAATAAAGACTCAGATCATCTTTTTGCAATGCTCTTAAAGTTTAATTTTGCAACGTCAAAGAGGTCCAAAAAGTCAAAGAGAAGAGAAAGCTTTTCTGTTCATGACACATTCTGTCTGCCCTGCTGAAAAAACCAGCATAGACCAGCATATGCTGGTTCCAGCATATGTTGTGTTTTGGTGCTGGTATGCTGGTCCATAGAGATCCATTAGTTCAACCAGCATAGACCAGCATTGACCAGCATTGAATCATGTTGGTCTACCAGCTAAACCAGCACCAAACCAGCATAGACCAGCACCAAACCAGCATAGACCAGCATTGACCAGCATATAAATCAAGATCATCATGATTTGTTTGCTGGTCTATGCTGGTTTGTTGCTGGTCTATGCTGGTTTGGTGCTGGTCTATGCTGGTTGAACTAATGGATCACTATGGACCAGCATACCAGCACCAAAACACAACATATGCTGGAACCAGCATATGCTGGTCTATGCTGGTTTTTTCAGCAGGGTGATTCTATCAAAATGAAGAAATCTGTCTGCTGTTTGTTACCATTGGTTGCATCACAAAAATAGAAAAGAGAATTCTGGTAATCTACAAAGTAGACATCAAATATTAAAGCAAGCGACACACACATCCTCCACTGTTTGTGTGTCTGACATCATTCCTCTGTGTGAACCACGGAGTTAGCCCATTTTTTTCATGCAGACAAAAGGACGTTTCTTCCAGCACTGCAGGTCATCCCAGCACTTTCCTCCTGTATGAAGCAACAGCAGAAATCAGTGAAACGTCACCTAGGTTAAACCCTGTGAGAAGCATTGATCAACTACAAGTCTTCACTAAAACCATTAAGCAGAAACATTAAAGTGGTATTCATGTTTTTCTATGAATTATCAAGACGATTTCCATTAGTCTCTCACTTGTTCCCATTCAAATTATTGTAAATATCCTCATATGTTGGACATTGTTTTCATTTACCTCCAAAATTCATCTGCAAACACCTCTGATAGTGGTTATTAGGCTCTCCAGGACACCAGTTAGTGTAGTCGGACATGCTTCCATCAGTCCACAACCAAACTGAAGTCTGGAAAAGAAAACATAATTCAATCATAATAGATGTGGAGGTGGGGAAGAGGCTGAGAGTTAACCAGTAACCCTCCAGTTGGCAGTGCAGTGGTCCCTCGCTCTTTCGCGGTTCACCTTTTGCAGCCTCTCAGTTTTGTGGATTTACAGCCTTAAAAAATTTGTAAAAATTGTAAAAGTATAAAGCTGACTACTTTGCGGATTTTGCATTTTGCAGGTTATTTTTAGAATGTAACTCCCGCGATGAACGAGGGACCACCATAACCTACTCCTTCATTAAGCCATAGTCAACCAAAATAGATTTCATTTAGTGTTTTACAAAATATCTGATTAGTTTGTATAAAATACCTCTTCTGGATCTGAGCCTCCAATCCATGCTTCTGGATATCCATGACTTGCTTGGGATATCACATTCTGAATGAAATGGTACTGGTCGACGTCGTGGACGGATGCCAAGTGTGCCTTCATGGAGTTGCAGCGTTTCTACATTGGAGGGAAACAAATAGAAAGACAAATCAATACAGGACTCTAATATCAGCCTCCTGTCAGATCAGACAGTGTGCATGAAACAGCAAAAATATAATAAAAGATCACCTCAGCTTTAGCCCAACTCATGGATGTAGGAATGTAGCGATAGCAGTAACCGTTGAACTCAGCCCAACCAGTACAAGGTCCTGACCTCTTGATCAGATCGGTTAAGTCTGTCAACAAACAGAGACACAGTAAGGAGCTTACAGTAGTTCAGGGCCATGCAGACACCCTGGAAGGGGCAGGTATGGGAACATAGAACAAGACTTTGTTAAAACTGTTCACATACAATAACTTTGCTGCTGTGAAATCAGTATTTTGTCATAATTGAAATATGAATTTAATATAATCTGGTTCTTAATGAATTTCTTATTAAATACGGTGTGTTTTAAAAAAAATAATGTAATTATAATAATCCAAAATGATGTTACTATGCATATTTGATGTTTTTTTGTGAAATTTGAGTCCTCCGGGAAGGCTGAGAAAAACCTTGTAATTTACTTTAAAACTAAATATGTTCCCTAAAACGATGACGAGAACTACAGTTCAGAACTACAGACCCATCACACCCCCACCATGTTAGCTAGCAAATGACCACCACTAACTGTACAGTTGTAAAGGACATCTAATGTTTAGTCCTGTAGTTACATAGACCACACACATTCCCACACACACACACAGCCTGCTTCAACTAACCTTAATCTAACCCTATACCTACGTACATTTATTCCATGTCTCACCTGTGAACCTTTATGTTTTCTCTTTTAACCTGATGCTTCCTGTCTTAATCCAGAAGGTTACCATGGTAACAAGTGGGCTCAAAATGATTCAAAGCTGCAGTCTGGAGTATTTGAGTGAGAGAGAAATTTTTGAATCAAACGTACTAAGGCCCCTCTCTAAACATCCCTTCTCCCTCTTGCTGCTCCCTCTAACCCCATGTCTAGACTAAGACTAAAGTAACCTATAAACAGAGACTAACTAGAATGTACAAAACACAGGATGACTAAAACAAGGATCTGGAATAAACACAGGAACCTAAACTAAAACACCAAAGACGAAACTATGAACTATAAATGCAAAACACAGAGACTAGACGAACACAGACCTAACCAAGACTAAGACACAAAAGAACTAAAACCTGACTATGAACATAAACCAAAATACAGAGAACTGAGGCAATAAACACAAGAGAACTAAAACTAGACTATAAACAAACCAAAATGCAGTGGCTGGAGGCTGGGGCCCGACAGTCAGTGTGAATTCAGAGGGGTCTGTGGGAGGAAGGAGAGCCTTAAAGCTGCAGTTCTGAGTATATTTTTATGTATCAAAGTTTGAAAAATATTTGATTCTAAACTATGATACGTAGGTAGGGCTGCACAACATAAGTTATTCTTCCTACGTCCCTCATTAACAATCTCACTAGAAAAAGTGTGGCTGTTGAAACACCTGCATCCACCACGGGTCAAACAGCCATGCCTAGACCCCATCAGCTCAACTCGTAGCCAGTAACCAGCACGCTGTGCATCATGGATGATCATTGGCTAATGGTCATCATGCGACCGACAGAAGTCAGATCAATTTATTCGGCAGGAATTGTTATTGATAGTTAAATGTTATTCTTTAGGGGGACAGGCAGGCCTGCACAAAAAGCCCTACAAAAGGTGCACTTGGGACTTACTTTATGAAACACATGAACATCACAACTGATGATCTCGCTCATATGCAGAGAGGGAAATAAGCAGAATTACTCAGAGCTGCTGGTAAACGTGGTAAATGGTCTTGTCTCTGCTGGGAGTCGTACCCAGGACCTTCTGTGTTTGAGGATAAGTCAATGAATAAAAAATAAAAAGCATAAAAAAGTAAATTAATTCATCTACAAACAAAAAGCTCCCTGACCTTCTTCCTCAGTATAGCTACCATCTGGAATAGCTGTGGAAATTTTGCGCTACAGTTTGTGATTCTTTTAGTTTTGTGATACTTCATTTATGCATTTTTAAAAACCACTCACCAGAAGCTCTTATCTGAGCGATCCCGATGCAAACCAGCACACAAAGAGCCAGCATCTTCATGATGGAGGTGATGAGATGATGTACCCTCTGAAGTCAAGAGAAACAGACATAATAGCAATACTCACATCTGTAAACAAAAAGACTAAAGAAGATCAGAGAATGTACATCGTACCTGATTCAGAACAGTCTCCTCTCTCTGTGCAGTCTGCTCCTTCAGTCCTCACAGAGACAAGACAAGGTCTAAATCAATTTGTCTCATCATCTCCCTCATAAGGGGGAACGGAGATGACAAACAAATACAGAATTTGAGTTTTTTAAAGAACTTTTGGCCAAAATATGCACCATCATTGACCACTAATCAAAATGTATTTGCTTATCTTTTCCACCAGGCATGATGCCAAAGTGTTGGGCGTCATCTAGGACTGTCTGTGTCTGTGTGCAAATCTTTTAAAGAAACTAGTTCTGGAAGTTGGGGTTTTAACACCACTATGGGTCATGAAACACCAAGATGGCATATCCATGTGTGTGTGGGTGTGTGTGTTTGTGTGTGTGAGGGGAGGAGGGGAAACCCACTGTGTTTTTTTTACCTATATGTGTTCAGGTATTGTCCCAGGTATTGAGATTAATACTCTCTTCTTCAACGGTGTAGCGTTTCGAAATAACTTAGTTATTTTAACTACACCCCCTTCATATAAATATTAAAGCTTATTTTTGGATTATAATGAAAAGTGATACACTGTCATTTAACCCTGATAATAACTAATATTTAATGAAGGTGAATTGTTGTGATGGTCACCAGGGGTCAGAGGTTATAGCATATTTGATGGTGCTACAGCGGAGACCTGGGGGCAGTTGGGGGTTCAGTATCTTGCCGGAGATCTTTTGACACATGGCCAACTTAAACCCAGGTGGCCCACATGAGGGGCAGCTCTCCACCCCTATAGGCCACGCTCACCATCCAGAGCCACATGAGCCACCGCACCATCGGCCCCGCTTTGACACTGCACAGTTCCACCTGTCTGCTCCTCCAGGTCTCTGTCCATGCGCTCCCAACCGGTCCTCAGCAAAGCTCCAAGATGGTCATCACTCCCCAGATGTGTCACTTTGCCCAGCAAAGTTACCAGCTTGGCCATGGGTAGAGGTCCTCTCCTTCTCCGGGTCATAATGTCCACCTCGGCCCCCCCGGTCCCTTCCCCCCTTCTGAGACATGTGGCTCCACGTTTTCTCCTGCGCTCCCTGAAAGAGATGCGAGTGCCGGTCATCCATGCAATGCTTAATCCTGTGCAATTTTCCAGCACCCCAGCAGGGGGAGACACATGCCAGCATTCTATCCGCCCCCAGGCCCACACTCTCCTTGTTCTCTCTGTCCTCTCTGTGTTTGTCTCCTCTGCTTGTACACATCTTACCCTCCTGTTCCAGCTCCTTTTAAAACGAGTGCTCAATCCGTTCATGTGCTTCACCTGCGCCTCACCAACCAATCACTCTGACTCACACTTACCCGTTTGTCTGGAGGGTTCACAGAGGGGAGAAAGAAACCAAAAAATCAAACCAACAAGTCATGAAACGTAAAACCAAGCAAACTAAAATATGTAAAGGAAATTAAATAACAAAGACGCATTCCCTCCCATCTCCTCCATTACAGTGATATTTAGTTACAAAAAACTCACAAAACATTAGAAAACAGATACAAATAATACTCAAATGATAAGTTCTTAGCTCTTAGTCTATTTCTACAGTGTAACTTTACACATTTTGTATTCATTTTCTGTGACTTTAGACTCAGAACATGTTTGTGTATCAGATTCAACAGGACACATCAGTTGTACAGGTTTCCACCTTCTTTGTATTTTTCTCTGACTTAAATACATTTCACACATTTCGACCTACAAGTTTCTACAAGTGTTTTGATGTAAGTTCACAAATCACATGACACAATGCTGACGTCTAACCACAGGATTCGTTACTGAATGACCTTCATGATCAGTTCTTAGTCTGAATGATGAGATTCATACTCCTTTAATGTGTTGTTTCTTACCTATCATGACACCAATGATCACGATGACAGTCAACGTCACTGCAGCTCCAATATTGATGTCATGACTATTGATGGTTTCATTTGAATCTAAAAATCCCAAAACAAAACACAAACTCTGAGGGTGAAGGTATATTCTCTTTGAAACCCAAAACAAAAAGTAAAGTCTGATTATAACTAATTCCTAAAATGATTAAACTGAGCATAAACAGTAAGGAAATGTGAGTTTGGGTCATTATTTCTTTATTGTAACAATAAACTTAGTTTATACAACAACAATTGCAATTTCTGCACATTAAAACGTCTGTTTGGATTTGATTTAGGGGTTTTTTGGACCTCAGATGTTCATCATTAGCTGTAAAGAACGTAATCTTTCAACTTTAAAGTAACAGGGTGTCTGCAGGTTCAAGGAAGCTAAATTTAAGACTTTTTAAAACCTGTTTTAAGCCAACTTTGATCAAATTTAAGACCTTACATTCACGGGATGGAAAGGGGATGTGACCACCTTACAAATAGTTCTGACTAAACCTTTATTGGAAGTGAAAGTGCAAAAAAATAACAAACATCAAGATAATTGATCTACATTATATCTTACTGAAGTGTATTGCATTCACCTGAAAATAATTTTAAAAAGCTCCTTTTTACTGAATTAACGAGATAATAACAGTCTTAAGTGACCTAGACCTTCTAGACTCTTGCGGTCTGGTGTACTGCTGAGTTTTAGATCTGTGAGGAATGTTATGATCTGTGGGAGGACACCATGGGGAGAACGTGCAACTAAAAGCAGAAAGGCCACAGTGGGATCTGAACCTGCAACCTTCTTGCTGCGAGGCAACACTGCAAGACCATGCAGCCTAACAATGACTCGAGAGAGAGAGAGAGAGAGAGACATGATTCGGATTTTAACAACACTGGTTTGAACCAATTAATACTGTGAGTGTGACAGCTGTAGCCCAATGTCTAAATCTAGGTGCACAGTTTCTAGAATTGAGGGAACAAATGAAAAACCATGCTCACAGTCTTATGACTTTAAATGCATTTCTAATGCTTTTTAAAATGTTTTGTTTCCTATGTTTTGACAGGGTCTTTGCTCCTGAAAAAGCTGAACATTTAAAAATATTTATTAAAACAGACCAGTAACTGGAAATAACAGTAAGGGCACTCCAGTTATGCTTTGAAGCGTTTAATGAAAATAGAGCTGAAGGACCAACATTTCATCTCAGTTTGTTTCAGCTTTGTGTGTTGTTGTTGTTTTGAGTCAGTCCTGTTTTTCATGCATTAATTAGCCTAATAAAAATATGACCTCACAGCAGCTCTAAAGATTAAAACCAAAAGATGTCAAGAAGCAAAATACAAATACTATAGCACAACACAGCTAAAGGAATGGAGTTCAGGGATAAATCAAGTTTAGATTTTTTTTTCTTCATTTTATCTAATAAAAAAATGGTAGCTGAGTCTGAACTATCATTTGAATTTATACCACTAAATAAATAACATTAAGTTTAAAAACATAATGTATCCTGTTCATGTTTTTTAATATGTAGAAGCTTTGTGGACATACCTGCTGAAGCTCTGAGAGTCAGCAGAAAAACAGTTGCTCCCTTTAGTGGCTTCATGATGTTCACCCAAAAACTTCCTGAGGAAAACAACAGCTGCATTTAGAGCTGTTTGTCTTTAGCCTATGGCACCGGATATTCAAATGATTTGTAGGAAACAGACTTTAATCTGATTTAATAAACTCCTCCCAGTCAGCGCTGGAAACAACAGGCCATGAGGTTGTTCCATAGTATTATTCAGTAATAAGTTCGAAGAGCCACAGACCCGCCCCCCAAGATTCATGGAAGACATGGAGGACATCTGAGCCCCAGATGTCTGGAGGTCCTCCAGAGCATGGGTATCCCAGGAAAAGCACTGCAGGGGCAGCCGCAACACCAGGAGGAGCGCAGAGGCTCACCCCGTGAAGGTCACAGAGGGATGATGTATCCTCTCTGTCCTCTCTTTATTAGTCTCCCGTGTCACAGAATCAATTATAAAATTCTTGTTTCGACCTTTAAATGCCTGAACAGTCTTGCTGTCCCGTATCTTTGACCTGCTTCAACCTTAACTTCTCTCATGAGCTCTTAGATCAGCTGACCAGCTGTTCTCTGTGGTCCAATCTCACTTCAACCAACTACAAATGTGTGGCTCCTCTAATGCAAAACATAAACAAATGACTGGTGCATGAGAATGTATATGTTGTTTTTCATGCTGAAACTTCCTGATTGAGACTTCCCTTTGGGACGTTTCCTCAAACCTGTCAGGAGATGCTTAAATACATACTGTACTGTAGAGTTTAGTTTTCCGAATCAGCATTATTCACTCACACTCTGGTGGTGGTAAACTACATCTGTAGTCACAGCTGCCCTGGGGCAGTCTGACAGAAGTGAGGCTACCATTTTGCACCATTGGCCCCTCTGACCACCACCAACATTCACACACAGGCAAGGTGGGTGAAGTGTCTTGCCCACGGACACCAGGACAAAACCCTGCAGGAGCGGGATTTGAACCGGCAACCCAGGTCAAACAAAATGTGTTTTCGTGTGTTTAAATTGAAACTAGAAACTTTAGAAACGTTTTAAAGCATGTTTTACTCTAAAGACACACAAACATTTAAGAAAATTTTTTCATTTGAAAAGGCAAGAGCATTTCATCTTTTAATACATTTTACTGGTCAGCAATAATTTGAGCCACAGCATCGCAGAAATCTTTACAAACTATTTCAAATGTTCTTTGTGGGCCAATGACACCTAAAACAAAAACAAAAAAAAACAAAACAAAAAAAAGAATCAAATTCATTGAATCATTACATTTATTATTTTTAGACCTACTATTAGTTTATAAAAACATCTTTAGCTGGAAAAAGTTAAAATGAGCCTCATTTATGAAGGAAGTCCAGTAACAAAACCTGTGAGCTTGATTTTAAAGATCCAGTTTCTTTCTTTTTAAAGATCTGGCACTTCATTATCTATCTGACCTTCTGCACTTTTAAACTGCAGTCAGGAAGCTCAGAAAACCAGCTCCTGCTGGAGGTCCCCAAAATCAGGCTGAAAACTAGAGGTGATTAAAGAGAAATCCTGGAGGAACCTAGTATAAACAACAAGCTTGGGTGGTATCCAAATTATGATATCGTCAAACTTCCTCCACGGTGCACGGTATTATCAGCTGGACTGGGTTGGGTTTGGCTCTGGTGTTTTTGGTTCGGTTCGGATGGCTACGCTGTCGGTTGTCCGGGGAGGTTCAGCTTTTGACTGAAGTGCTATAAGCGCATGCTGACACACCTGCAGCCATACGAGCTTGCGCAGCAACAAGGAAGTGCTGATTAAGGAGAGCTGCTCAGATCACCAGGTGCGCCACTGGCCCATCCTGGTCCGGACCGGCCCACAGTTACCATCGACTCACTGGCAGTCCAGATCCAACCGTGCATATTCTCTTCCATGTCGGTATTGAAACTGATACCGTTGCTTTAACACCAGCTGTATTACCATAATACAACCCACGCCTGAACAATGACTTATGAGTTTGTAGCTTTTATTGTAGTTATCTAAATGTATTTTACACATTTGTAGCTAAGTACACATTTAGACCTGCAGTACATGTTCAGGTTTGTTGACACAACGCTGACGTCTAACCACAGGATTTGTTACTGAGTTTCCTTCAGACTCAGTTCCTAGTCCGTTCTAAGAATCACAAGCCTTCTGTGGGTTGTTTTGTGTTTCTGCCTTACCTATCATGATTCCAATGATCAACAGGACAGCCACACACACTACAACTCCGATGATGGTATTGTTGTGTCCACCTGGAACTAAAAACACAAAAACATGAGGTGAAGGCTCTAAAACAAACATCCTCAAATGAATAAACTCAGCACAAACAGTGTCTTTGGCTCATCGTGTCCTCACTGTAACAATGATTCTTGGTTTCATCCTGGGACGTCTAATTTTATAATTGACATCTTTTTGTGATTTATGGAATTTATTAGGTGATTGAAGTCTAAAGAAACAAAACATTTTAAGGATGAGTTCAGATTCTGTCTACGGCAGCTGGACTGTAGAGGTTAAATGAGGAGAAGAGATGGAGGATGCTGTTCTTTGGTGGAGGCAGTGTGATGGTGTGGGCTGGATTCTCCATCACTACATCAACACCACCTACAGAGGTTCATTCTCAATGACATCATCAACCAAATACACATTCACTTGTTTTTACTTAGTTTAAATAACTACCTTTACAATGGAAATAATAAACCTACACAAAAGCTTTAGTTTGTTTTGACCTCAGATGCTCATCATTACCTGTAAAAAAATGAAGTCTTTCAACTTCAAAGTAAGATGGAAAAGGTAGCTTAAATTTTCTTTTCTTTAAATTACATTTTAATTCCATCTTCTCACAATCAGAACAAAAAAAGTATTTTTTCTTCTTCTTCAGCAGGGGTTGTAGTCATTTACAACAATGACCCCAGACTTTTTGAAGACTTTGGGCAAAGAGGTCCATCCTAGAGTTCTCAAAAGACCCCAAAATTTAACACGAACCCAAAATGACCCGAAGGACATGAAGCCCGAACCGGCCCGACATCATCACATTCAACACTGAACCCGACCCGAACCGAGTGTTGTTTTTTAATGGAGGGTGAAAAAAATGACTCACAGAGCACACTGCTTTAACCTCAACTCAAACACTTATTAAAAACAAAAGATTTAAGAACATGAACAAAGGTGAAACTAATAAAATAATATTCTAATATTAATGATGTCACTCCAATGAAGTCAGCTTTTCTTTGGATGATCGATCAGCTGGAACAGGAGCAACGAGTCAGCACATTTACCACAGCCTGGAAATAAATGTGCACTATTTTAGTCAGCAGTTACCATGAGAAACACTGATAATGTAATTCTTGCATAAACTCTGGGGACTTTGGTATTTTTTCCTAAAATTGAAGCACTAACAGCCACATGTTTCTGTCCGTCTCTCACTTTTGGGATGTTCTGCTTTATAATGCTCCAGCGTGCATTAATGGGTACATTGGCGAGACAGACAGCCGGATTGTCCAATAGTTGCTTTCGGTCCAAAACGTATGATTGACTGAGGTTTTTAGAGGACTGCGAGGAAACCACCTTATTGATTTTGTTCTATTCTTTAATCGCCACAATATATTTTTAGCTATGTTAGAACGTTGTTAAGAGGCATTCCTCATGGTGCCTTTAAATATTCAACCCATCGGGTTCGGGCTGAGGTCTAAGTTGAGAACTCTAGTCCAGCCTATGAACCTCCTGTCCAACAAAGCTTCTTTTAAAAGTGTATTTATTCATAATAAACACGACTGTTAAAAAGTAACAGGTTTGCAGTATTGCATGAAAAAAATACTGAACATTTTTGAAAACATTTCCTATAATACTGATATATTTTGTCACTCTCTTTTTTAAAAAAATCTCAAACTTTTACAATTTTCAACATATTTATAATTGGATTCATTTTTTAGAGCAATTTTTCAGCTTTTATAACTTTTTAAATAGCTATCAAAACTGTATTACCTTGATTTATTCTTCTGAGGTGATGGTGAGGTTTTTATAAGACTTACCTCTAAATACATTGGAGTCATTTCACATGTCGAGTTCCTAATTGGGAGTAACAACATTAAACTGTCTTAATAACAGCTGATAGAAATGTTTTACCATCCTCAGGTGGAGGTGTGTTGGTATCATCAAAAGCTTGAGATGCACTTGTCTCATTTTGCAAGCTGTTGTCGTGTTGTAATGCAGGTAGAACAGCTGAAAAAACAAACATTTATACATTTTTAAAGAGACAGGCGTAGAAACACAGTGTGAAATCAAGTCAGTTAGAAGGAAAACAGCAGGTGAATGATTATGAACATCCATCCATCCGTTGTCTGTACCGCTTCATCCTCCACTGAGGAGCTGGTGCCTGACTCTAGCGTGGGGTAAGAGGCGGGGGACAAAATTAAAACATTTTATTACTTTTTTTTTTTCCATCAGGGTGTTGCACTTGTAGCGATAAGCTACCTTTATTTTTTTGCAGGATATGATTTTGGGGTTTATATAATTTACATAGAAAAGAATGCTGATCTAAGACAGTGTGATCCCAAATGTACCTAATCTATACATAGATTGTTTGAACTTGTATTGTGAATTCCTCTAAGAAACTCCTGTTTCCCGATCAGTGATGTTTCAACAGCATTCAGACAAAGTTTCTTACCTTGAGACAGAATCAGTAACAACAGGAACATTTCCTCCCTTCACTAAAACCATCAACCACCACAGTAGTAGTTCAGTAGGAAGAACTCTGGATCCACTGAACAACACTCAGCCTTCAACCATCCAACCTGATGTTATATTTGACTTGAGAAGGAAGTAACTTCAACCAGTTTGTGTCAGTGTGTGTGTTCGGTCCGGGGGAGGGAAGTTCTCCTGTCCCCCTGAGGGACAATCACACACACACACACACAGGTGTGAAGGTTGAGTGTCGGTTCAGTGGGTCCATTGTTATCCTACTGAACTCTGTGGTGGTTGACGGTTTTTCTGCTGTTAGTGGTTCTGTATTGTCTGAATGCTTCAACAGAAGGAAGCAGGAGTTAACTGTAGGAATTCAGTTAAAACAAAACACCTGTGTGTTTTAACTTGCTGTTCATATTCAGGTATTTCACTAACTAACACTGCCAGTTTATACGCACTCATTAAACATGAGGACAGCAGTAACTCAGTAGGTAGGGTGGTTGTCTTCATCCAGAGGGTTGTCGGTTGGATCCCAGCTCCAGGTGGATTGATCTGTTGACGTGTCGTTAGCTTACTGCCATCATTGTGAATGATGTTTGAAGTGCTTTGTGAGTCCTTGGACAGGCCATTTACCATAAAAAAACAATCAAACTGAAGATCTTCACTTCTTTATTTTATTAAAAAACAGTAGGCCCATTTTCACTATCAGAACTTCAGGGTAATTTTACTGGAACTTTGCGGCGCTCCAGTGTTTCCACTTCATCGGGCCGTTTCGAGAGGGCCATCTTCAGGGCCATTTCAGGGACCAACGGAGTCCCTGATCAGGGGCAGGTACTCAGTTCGGCCCGTGGTTAACTTGTGCTGATTGGTTGTGGGATGAAGGGAAATGATCAAAGCAGACCGAGCCGAAGTAAACTACCTGTGTGTTGTTGTCGGAGCTTGCAAAACGGCAGATACATGCCGTGTCTTCGAGGTTGGATTAGTTCGTCATGAAGTATACTCATCCTTCTGTTCAGCACTCCCATCACTATGTATAAAAACAGAGAAATACGCAGCAACCATCACTTCTTCGTCCATTGTTGATCTATTTATTATTCTCCACTTCCTTGTCTGTTGGCGCCTTTACGCTTGTCAGTGACGTCGATGCTGACGTCTTACAAAAGTTCCGGAAAGGTGGAACTGTAATGGAGACACAACAGCTGAGCAGAATGAGCCAGCTGATTGTCCCGGTCAATTTCACCCTCTAGGATTTACCCTGAAGTTCCGATAGTGGAAACGAGGCTATTATTAAAAACCCATTAGGAGGTAGAATGAATTATAACTAAATACTGTATTGTCACAAATATAAGATGAGAGTTTTTTCATTGGAAATTATGTGAAAATGTGGGGTCGTCTTATAATCAGGGTCTAGTTATTTGGGGTCATTACATGACCGCACCAGCAAAGGGCGCAGGCTTTTTGTAAAGGCGGCAGCAACAGGAAGCTAAGCTCAGATTGCAATTGGTCAAGGTCCAGACCGGATCAAACGTTACAGGTCCACTGAGGATTAAGATGCCCCATGATCAGTCCAGCCAGGTCCACCTCCAGACCCAGGGCAGGTGCTTCCAGCGCGAGCAGCTCAGCGTGGACTTCAGTCTAGGTGGAGGGCTCGTGTAGATCAATCCACACATGACTCCTTCCCCTGAGCTCCTCCTACAGCTGCACAGAAACCTGGGTCTACTGGACTGGTGCTGCACGTATTATTAGTGCAGCGCTATTTCTGTACCCTTAGATCGAGTTATTGGTGGGGACACGTCACCTCCGTCTACGCTAACTATAGACCCATGACCTTCACTATTCTCACGTCTTTATTTGCACCACACACACACACACACACACAGACACCACCCCTGACCACAGCTAGTCACAGACGAGTCTGCTAATGCCAGCGTGACCTCTCAGGTTACCCGAGCCACCAAAGTTCTCATCAAAAGCCCTGGGAAGGACCCCCTTGGACTGGGAAGGACCCCCTTAGACCTTCGAGCCTCAACTTCAACAAGGGGCCCCGATCCACTGGAAGCTGGAACCCGGATGAGTATTCACTTGGCTATATTAATATGACTATATTAATATGACTGGCATCAGAGTTGTTAATTATTCATAAACAGCTAATTGATTTGCCATAGTAATTGATAATTTAATCCAAGCCTGGTTTAATTGTATTAATACCAAATTTCACACCTCTTCTCCTCAAGAAACCCTGAATTAGATCTCTCATGACACTTAGCCCTCATCTATGTTTTGTGTGCCATGTTAATATTTAGTATAGTAATAAAGGTTAATTTTATATAAAGTAAGTTGCTACTTCATCATTTTATTAATAAAAGAAGTTCCTTGAACCCCAAAAGAACCTATCTTCAGGTCCAATCGTATATTAAAACCAAACAAAATTTGTCCTCATAGTTTATGAATATTTGGATTTAGTTTGATCACTTTCTGTCTGGTTCGACTCCCTTTATGACTATGTATTCCCCTACACAAGAACAGGCCATTTACCATCAAAAACAATCAAACTGAAAATCTACATTGTTTCTTTTATTTTAAAAAACCCCAAACAAACTAAAGTCACTCAAGTTAAACTGTTAGAAGGTAAAATATATGAGAACTAAATAAACACAAATAAAGAAATAAAGCTTAACCCTCCTACATCATTTAGATTTATTTTGAACATGTACATCATATAAAGAAAAGAAAGCATAAATAATTATAGACATCTTTGTCCATTTCTGAAAATTGTCAGAAGAAACTTTCCAAAATAAGCAGACGTACATTTGGCCCATATACCACAAAGAGTAGAGGGCCAGACGTGGACACTGGTGACCCACATCTGGACTAGCACAAGGCCCCTGTGCTGGCCCAGATGTGGGCCACTTCAGGGCCATCATTCATTGCGGTATGACAAACTGGTTGTATAGTTGCTTCTTTCTCATGTCAAAAGTGACAGCAGGTGTGAAGGTTGAGTGTCGGTTCAGTGGGTCCATTGTTATCCTACTGAACTCTGTGGTGGTTGACGGTTTTTCTGCTGTTAGTGGTTCTGTATTGTCTGAATGCTTCAATAGAAGGAAGCAGGAGTTAACTGTAGGAATTCAGTTAAAACAAAACACCTGTGTGTTTTAACTTGCTGTTCATATTCAGGTATTTCACTAACTAACACTGCCAGTTTATACACACTCATTAAACATGAGGACAGCAGTAACTCAGTAGGTAGGGTGGTCGTCTTCAACCTGAGGGTTGTCGGTTCGATCCCAGCTCCACATGGTTTGATCTGTTGATGTATCGTTAGCTTACTACCATCATGAATGACTTGACTGCATTAATATTATGAAGTGGTATTCACACACACAAAAACACAAACTTTAAAGGATGGCATGAACACCCAAGCATCAGCGCCTAGTCGTCACTAGAAAACCTCAATGAAAACATGTGCACCCCTCTATTTAGACAATGACATTAAAGGAGTGGAGTTAGCTTTTTGAATAAACTACAAACACTCAGCTGCCATGATGTTTTTTCCAAGTGAAGCAAACACGGTCATCAAGATTGACAACAGCTAAAATAATCTGCCCTCTCGCCGCCATAACATTTGTTTATAGGTGAGATGCTGCCACCTAGTGGTAATATTACCCATAGAATGTAAAATTGATCTCTCAAAAAAAAAGACAAACACATAAATCCATCCATTTATCCATCTTCTGAAACCGCCTAAGTCTCCACAGAGGGTCGTGGGGGAGCTGGTGCCTATCTCCAGAGGTCAAGGGGCGAGAGGCGGGGGACAGGTCCAAACACATAAATCTTTAAATTAAAAGTTAAAGGCATATTAACCTTTACTTACACTGAAATCAAAACAGAACAGCTGAGTATTGTATTTTTATTTATTAATGCCAGATTTCAAGGTGAAGTTTAAAGGACTTAGTAAAATACACTTCTACTGTGGAGGTTTTACTCTCATGTGACGTTTATGGATTTATCAGACACTTTTATCCAAAGCGACAAATGTTACAAATGATATTGTAATCAAGA
The DNA here is from genome assembly GCA_006937965.1 of Callopanchax toddi. NCBI lineage: Eukaryota > Metazoa > Chordata > Actinopteri > Cyprinodontiformes > Nothobranchiidae > Callopanchax > Callopanchax toddi. The sequence continues at coordinate 856,901 of SSNR01000162.1, read as the reverse complement.
ATTTACTTTGAGGCTAACAAACAGCTAACCCTGACATTAGAGAAGTTCAGGATGTAGAGGCTCCTGATACACCAGATATTATATCTGTTTTCACCACTAAATGTTACCATTTTCCTTAAATTAAAATGATTAAAAAAAACAAGACTTTGTGAAAAATAACGTTATTGAAGATAACATAATCGAAGAGAAGCCATCATGAAGATGTTGGTTCTCAGGAGGTTATTTCTGTCTAAACTCTCTGTGTCTGCTTCAGGTTAGACTTCACAGCATCACAGCTCACCACCATGAACGTGTTTTTAAAAAACGGCAGCTTAAATTTAGAATGAATCTAAAGACGTGTGAAGATAAACAGACCTATAGAAATAGTCAGTACAGGTTTAATCAGAGACAGAACCAACCACAGAGCTCCGTTTATAGACGTTATGAAGTCAGCTGGTTGAGATGCAGTTTTCCTTTAAATAACCAAACGTGCATCAGGGTCACCAGTATTATAAAAACAAAAATGTTTCTGAGAAGCAAGTCACTCTTAGGGTAAATACAACCAGACTTCACTCCACATTCCATCCATCTTAAATAGAGGAAGAGAAAGTTTAAACCATCTCTTCATCCATAACGGAGAACGTGAGATCTCTCCTGAATCAGATGAACCAGCTTGAAGCTCTGATGAGAATCCATCCAGAATATCAAGAGTTTCACTGAGACGTGGCTGCAGGATCAGATCCGGACTCCAACGTCTCTCTGCCCGGCTTTCAGACCATACCAGTAGACAGAGATTTGAGAGGAGTCTCTTCAGACCTACAGAAGGTCCTTCCTGTCCACAGCTAGAACAGCTGACTGGGACTCTGGAGAAACTTGAATGAGTTACTGAAACATTGCATTTCTTTGTAGGATTAATAAAGTATTTTAGATTTGAATTGATTAGAAATGGAAATAGTTGTAATGTCAGGAACTTTAGCAAGAGGAAAATATTATTGAGTTCATGAATCAGTTGACCTCCTGGGTAAAGGGTTGGAGATTTATTATGGATAAAAACATTAAATTAGCAAAAGGATCCAGTCAAAAGACAATAAACAGAAAATAAGTAAACATCAAAAACATACAGCTGATTAAGAGATTCCCAAAACACGATGCCTCTGATCTGGTGGTAAAACGTGTTTTTATTCTTTAATGACTTTAAAGCAGAGCATAGAAGTGAGAAAAGTTCATTTATAGAGTGTTTTAACAGACATGGAGTCACAAGGTCCTGTATAATCATATAAAATAAAACAAGAGATAAAAGACAAAAACAAACCAGAACATTTCATATCAACAGTGGCGTTTAGTGAAGTAGCTTCTTTAAAAAAAACATAAATCCATGCTAATCTTGTCTTTGTTTTGTCTAATTGTAGATTTGTAAGTTCATGTTTCCAGTTTGATCCTGCATCAGTCGATTACAGAGTATGGATCCTCTGGTGATGGATGGATGACAGTCCTGGACCTTTCTGGCTCTGAGGAGAACAAACAGGAAGTTTAGATCACAGCTGAGTTTTTATTGTGTAGCAGCTCTTTGGGTGGGATTTACTTTACTGTCGTTGTTTTTGTGTCTTTTGTTGTCTTTTAATTTCCAGTTTGAGCAGCAGCTTCATTTCTGTGCTTCGTTATTTCTGTCTGACTTCTACTTTTGTCCAGATAAACACTGACGATCATTTTGTTCCAGTTAGTGGTTTTTGGTTTGGTGACTTTCCCCTTCAGTTCTCTACTGACGTGTTTCTGATAATAGTTTAGATCTAGTGTTTATAATTAACACAAAGCTCTACTAACGTCACTGTGTCGATTATTTCAACTCCTGGTTGTTTAAAACATAGTTTTTCATGACTAATTTGTCTTTTGACCTTGGTATTAGACTAATAAATACATTAAAGAACATTTAATTCACCACAGAGCTGCTGTTTTATACAATCAACATATTAAAAAAATCTAAATTTTAACAAAAGGAATCATTTTTCTTTTTGATGACAACAGCATAGACCTCACAAACACGATTATCTTCACCTGACAAAACAAATCAATAAATAGAATTGAAATAAAACAGTTTCCAGGTTCTTCATTAAATTATTTCTGAGAAAAAACCAAACACTTGCCTTTAACACTTCTTCTTGTTTCCACTACAGCATCCGGTGTGTGTAGAGGATCAGTGACCTTGTTTTTCCAGACTGAAGTCAAATAAAAAGATTAATTCTGATAAAGTCTCATATTTCATACATGCTTTATAACCATTAGTCCTGTGAGGCGTTAATCCAGGTTTATTATAAAAACAGATTTATAGACGTTTGAATCTGAGCTCAGGTCAGATCAGGGTCTGATCACTCATCTCTATCAGGTTTGAGATTCGTGGATCCTGGTTCTGGTTTTATTTCAGCTGAGCCAAAAAAGCACCAAGTTTTCACCAGTTAATAGGAAAACTATGTATTCATCAGAAACACAAGGTGGGCTCAAGGAGACCAACAGTCAGTGAAAATATAAAAAATATATGAGGTATTTTTTCTTTAAAGTGCCCATGATTCCATATTTAAATCAGTTTATATTAAACAGGTGTAATCTTTGGTGCCTCTAGATTAGCGTTGCACCATTATAACTCAAAATACGCTGTAATTATTTCCTAACGAGCAACTCAGAGATCAGAAGAAAGCGCCGCCTTCCGGTTCTGCTGGGTTTCTCCTTATTTGGCAGCCTGACACTTCTGCTGCAGCAGGGGGCAGTGCCGTCGCGTGAAAAAGAAACGAAACTGAAACTAAACACTACACGGTCTATGGGCAATGGCGGCGGCACTGCCTCGCTCCAGTTGTCGTGAACGTGCATGTGGGAGGAGAATTGACCATATAAGCAAGTCCGGATCACTATGACCTCATAGCGGGCTGGAGTGAAAAAACTGTTTGAAACCTGGGTCTGAAATCTTGAAGAGCTTCTCACTGGCTGGACTAGGAGACAGATGGACGCCGTTTTTTGCTCTTTCTGGCAGGTTTAAGGTGAGAACTCAACGTTGCAACATGATAGATAAGTCAGAAAGCACGGAAAACGATGTCATGGGCACTTTAACTCTATTTAATTTAGGACAAAATCCTCTGACTAGAAAAACGTTTAATTAGTAGGAATAACTTGAGATGATGATATTCTTATAGTTTGGGTGTTTTAATAATCAGTCACATGATTAAAACAGTCAGAACAAAGTGGGTCAGAACTCTACGTAGAGCTGCCTTCAGTCACTGTTGGAACCAGTTGAAACCTTTTAAAACTAATTTAGCTCTTTTTACATCACCAGCTGGTATTTATACATCCTGTTTGGGTGTAACTCCTAGTAAAACAATCTTTAACAAAAATCCATCAGAGATCTAAAGAGAGTTTACAAAGAACTGTTTATTAAAGGTTTCATATTCATCACTTTCTCTCCACTCTGAATCATTTCTTCTACATCTCAGTAACATGTCAAAGCTCTGCATTGGTCAAACTGACCCTTACTTTAAGGTCAGCTGTTGTTCTTCCTCCTCATCCAACCTCCTGAAGCTAAACTTTTCTTTCAAATGGGTGGGGCAGTTGGGGAGTTGAGCTTCTCTAAGCCCCGCCCATCTCTCTACTCCGCATGTTCACTAGACGTCAGTGGGTCTTCAGGGTCTCAGATGAAGGGAGTAAAAAAGACTTTTGTCCTTGTTGATCAACCATCTATGAAGCAACTGCCGTGCTTCCCTCGTAGCTTCACCGTGACTGTTTGCTAACGTTTGTGAGGATGTGCGCTCCCGTGGATTTTAAATGGCGGGGTGGGCTCAGGTAGACAAAGGAGCTCGTAATTGGCTCTGTCCTCTAGAGGGGAGTGGTCTTTTCCCTTCTTGACGTCAGCAGGGGAAAGATTTAGAAACCACCCGTTTTAACATTAGCTCAAAACATATTTCCCAAAAACGAGAATCAGGAAGTGAAAACGATAAAAATATTTGAACACTTTTGGGTCTCGGACACAGTCTTTGGGACTCATATGTCTGTTAGAAGATCTTTAGAAAGTGGATTTTGCAGAATATGGGACCTTTTAAAACTATTGATAAAACAGACTGGTGATATCAGGATATCTGTTTGCTGGAGTGATTCAACAAACTGTAATCTGTGTATAAACTGTCTCCCTACACTGTGATCATCCACAGAAGCTCACATGCTGTGATTTTAATAACATTATTGTACTGATGTGATGTAGTCTGCAAGTCTGTGACATAAATATACGTAATGCAAGTATCAGCTTGAGACTCAGCGTTCATAAAGGTAATGCTATGACTCAGGATGGGATCTGAGACAACGTGACTACGACATCTCTAGATAATAAGCGTGTATGTTTTTATGGACAGATAACTTTGGTCTAGTTTTGTTGTGGAATGATGAAACATTGTGACTCCTGTTACTGATTACACATTTTGAATTTAACTAGTGCTGTCAAATTTAGCGCGTTAATTGTGACGATTAATTTGGAAGACATAACGCGTAAAAATATAACACATTTAACGCAACTTGTGTTTGAAGCAAGGCAGAGCGTTTGTCAGCATCAGATTTCCTGCAGCTCCCGTCGCAGCCCGTGTCCTCCGTCCAGTCTGCCCCTCAGATCTCATCAGGTCACTCTCTTCACCGGTCTCTCCCCGGTAGCGGAACTCAACTCTCCGCTCCTTCCACCGTGAAAACCGAAAGTAATCGGGGTTAAACTGGACGGTCTCTAGCCTTTAAGATTTATTCCTGCTCCTTTTTCGCCGTACGGTCCGGTTCAGTTCAGTTCAGCAGTGAGCAGGTGTTACGGGTCTAGTCCCGGTCTGACACCAAGGTCTGAGCAGACGGAGGTGTTAGTTCGGCTCGGTACGAGAAACCCAGACCCTACCCCTATCTGAAACGTAAAACCAGTACCGGACTGAGGCGATCCCATTCCGAACACTAGTCTTTAAACAATAGAGACCTGAGTGACCCGGACCCCTCATTGAAAACGAGGCAGACCGTGGGTCAGTTTGAACACTGCAAAAAATGATTCTAGCAAAGAGGCTCTAGACAGTCCGATTGCGTTTAGCTTATCAAGCAACAGATAATGATCAACTAAATCAAATGCTTTAGACAAATCCAAAAAAATAGCACCAGAGAGTAAACTCTTATCAAAGCCTAAAAACATATCATTAACCAGTTTGGTCAGGGCAGTAGTGGTGGAAAAGTTCTTTCTAAACCCGGATTGGAACTGAGAAAGTATATTATTATTGTTGATGTATCAGTACAGTTGTTTAAATAAATTTTTTTCAAATACTTTAACGACAGAGTTTATTAATGAAATAGGTCTATAATTATTAAATTTGCAAGGGTCCCCTCCGTTAAATAAAGGAAAGATTTTGGTGCATTTCCATGCAGAAGGGACTGAGTGAGTATTAATTGACAGATTAAAAAGCACAGCTAATGGAAAAGCAAGTTCTTGAAATGCAAGTTTAATAAATTTACACTCAATATCTCTACTGTTAATTTCACATTATCCTATAAATCTCTTTCATCATGTTTTTGTTAAATAAAACCACTTTAGGGGGATTTAAACATTAATATGAGTCTCGTAAACCTCTGGTAAAGTCATTGACAGATCAATGTGTTTTAGTGTTGATATTGTTTGATTTGTTGAATGTTCAGCTGTCAGTCATGCTGAGAATAACGTGTTTGAGCAGCGCGCGCTGCCACAGTCACTTTATTAACGAGGCGCGTGCACCGAGGCTGTCGGTTCACCAAGAAACGCTGGAACCCAGACAGTCAGTTCAGACCTGTTGATGAGGAGTGTGGTCGAAGTTCTGCGTGAACTCAAGTAGCTGCCACGGGTTCCGAACCTCGTAAGGTCCAGTTCAGGAGGAGGGAGCGTAGGCCGAGGTTGGCGCCGGCTTAGCTCAGTCTGCTCTCGCACACGCCTCCCGGTCCAGGTGAGGGTCCTGACAGGGAGCTTGACTGGGTACAGATACAGGATTCCCTCCCTCCTTCGGACCTGAGGGTCCGGTGTCCAGGTGAAGGATCCACTTGAAGTAGCTGCGTCTCCAGGGCGCGCCTCCTTCACCTGGGCCAGTGAAGGAGGCGCAGGTTCGGACTCCGGAAAGAACCGGATCAGGATCGGAGTCCGCCATTTGGTGAAAGCTGGTACAGACCCAGGAACCCGATTTAAATTAACCGCATTATTTTTCTTATCGCGCGATAAAGAGTCTGGCGATATTAACGCCATTAACGGCCCACCACTAATCACTTCACTTCACTTCACTTTATTATAGAAGTCCCCGTAGGGAAATTCATCTTGCAGACAGGTGAACAATGAAACACAATTAGCAAAAACAGTAAAAGCATTTAAAAACATTTAAAAAATAAAAACATAATAAATAAAAATAAAAATACCAGGTTAAAAGCAAATATCATCACAAATCAATACAAATCAAAATTAAAACCATCAGACTAAAAGACCTAAAACAATCTAACCTACTCCCGTTTTAAGTTCAGTTGAATGATGGCCTGAGTTATAAAGGAGTGTTTCCATCTATTGGTCCTCGCTTTGGGCTGACGGTACCTTTGTCCTGATGGGAGGAGCTCAAACTCTCCCTGCAGTGGATGATGAGGGGAGTGGAGGATGACCGTAGCTCTCTGTGAGACTCTCTTTAAGAATGTCTGTGTCAAATCAGGTCATTTGATACCTATAATTTTACTGGCCACCTTTACTGTTTGTTTCATCCAGTTTTTTTCTCCTTCAGATAGGTTCCCAAACCAAGTGATAAAAGCGAATGTCAGGACGGATTCAATCATGGAACAATAGAACATGGTCATCCGTTCCTTACACACTCCAAATTGATTTAATTTGCAGAGGAAGTACAGCCTTTGATTTGCTTTTTTGATGACCTTGTCTGAGTTTTCTCTGAATGCCAGGTTCTGGTCAATGACAACACCCAGGTACTTATAGTGCTGAACACGCTCCACTGGTTCTCCTTTGATGATAACTGCAGGTGGTGGACTGGACTTCTTCCTAAAATCTACACACAGATCTTTAGTTTTAGTGACATTAAGTTTTAGGTAGGAATTGTCACACCACTCGACAAAGTCTTCCACCACCTGACCCGGTGAGTCGTCCTCCCCCTTCAACAGGCTGACAATAACTGTGTCATCTGCAAACTTTAGAATGTGTCGTCCTGTGTGGTGACTCTGGCAGTCATTGGTGTACAAGATATACAGTAAAGGAGAAAGAACGCAACCCTGAGGAGAACCCGTGGAGGAAAAAGCCTCATAAGACATGGAACCATTCACCCGGACACGCTGTGATCGGTCAACAATATATAACTAATATATATATACACACATATATATATACATATGTTAGATGCTAGCAGTACCTTTATGTTTCCTGACCAAATCAGTCCGACCAGCAGCAGCAGAGCCAGCAGTGAAGCACAGATCAGAATGAGGGTTGTAGGGAGGTCACTTAGTCCTGAGAGAAAGGTTTCAGACATTAGGCTGTAGTTGTAACATGTGATGACCTTTGTTTACATGAACAATAGGAAGCAGCATCTGAAAATGCTTCTTTTTCATTTTAGCAATGTTTATATTTTATACATAAGCCAAATAAAAAAGAAAATATGAAACCATCTGTTGTTGTTGTTGGTTTGACGACAGCCAACCAGCCTTCTGGAGACTCTCCTTTTCCAGAGATGCTGCATTTGTAGTGTCCTTCATCAGACTTGGAGATGTTTTGAATGGTCAAGACGTTCTTATATCCGGTCATGAGACGGAGACCGTCTTTGTAGAAATCACTGATGTGGTTTGAGTCAGTGTTCTTGTTTTTACAATGAAGAATCAGGTTAGATCCCTCAGTCACTGGTTGGGCAGGAATCTCCAGGATCACTAAACCAGCTGATGAACATGAAGACGATATATTTCATTATACAGGGAAACTGCTTTCAGCTGTGAACTAATAGATGTAGGCTTCATTCAGACATTTATTTTCTATCACAGCTTCTTGGTGTGGTGGTCATGTGGAGCTGGTGTCCAGCAGTCACTGGGTGGGGGGCTACTTTAGAGCAGCTCTTGTTGTGCTTTATAAATAAATTAATCCTGAGTTCAAGAAATCATTAAAAAATGTCCCACATGAAAAATCAGAATCAGCTTTATTGACCAGGAAAGTGACGTCTCACATTTGAAGAATTTGACTTGGTTACAGAACCCTGGCGGCCTCTTAGAGGCGCCTGCCTGCAGGTGACATGTGCAAACAGTGAGAAGAAATTGACAACAGTCAAGGAGAGAGAGAGGAAGAAAAAGAGACAGCCTCCCAGCTCGTCTCCAGAGGGAGGTGTGCTGATAAGCGGTAAAAAACTAAAGGTTCCATTTTCTGCAAAATTCACTTCCCAAAGATCTTCTAACAGTCATATCAGTCCCAAAGACTGTGTCTGAGACCCAAAAGTGTTTAAAAATGTTCACTGTTTTCACGTCAGTTCAGTTCAAGTTTATTTGCAAAGGGACAGTGCATATAAATGAACATATATATGTTTGTACATATGTAAATATGCAAGATTATAGCCAGTGCTAATTTCCATCCTTTGTCCCTCGGCAGGTTAATGCCTGCCATACATAAATAAATACAATAGAAAACAAAAACACTTCCTGATCCTCATTTTTGGGAAATGTGTTTTGAGCTAATGCTAAAATGGGTGGTTTCTAAATCTTTCCCCTGCTGACGTCAAGAAGGGAAAAGACCACTCCTCTCTAGAGGACAGAGCCAATCACGAGCACATTTGGCTACTTGAACCCACCCCCACCCTTTAAAAACCACGGGACACACACAAGACAATACTAGGCGTACGCTACATTTAAAGGACCATATAAAAAGACACAATGAAAGTTTGATGATAATTAGTCTAGATGCTGAAAAAGCATTTGATTCAGTTGATTGGCAGTATTTATATAAAGTATTAAATAAATGACTTGATAATTGAGAATATTAAAGCCATCTATGACAACCCAGTAGCAAGACTTAAAATAAATGGACACATGACAGAACTATTAATATTAGACAGAGGAGTGAGACAAGGGTGTGCATGGTCCCCTCTTCTTTTCGCTCTATTTTTAGAAAAGCTGGCCCAATATATTAGGCAGACTAAAAAAATTAGTGGCATCACATTAGGAAAAATTGAACACAGAGCTCTCAACCCTCACACAATGGGCGTGAGACTCACGCATTTTGCTGTCTTCACACGCACTCACGCCACACGTGACTTCTCACGCTAAAAATAACAAAGCTGATCCTGAACGCATCACCGGCCACGAATTTTGACCAGCGTTTTTAGAAGTGCCGTAACTCTTTGATCGTTTGCCCTATCAGAAAGATTCAAATGGTTTTAGGAAGAAGAGAAGTTGCCCTATCAGATGAGCTTAGTGTTATTACGGTATTTTTACTTCTGCGGCTTCGGTCGGCCCGCAAATCAGCCTCTTTCTGTCACACTTGCTGCAGTGAGGAAAAGGAAAAGAGACAGAAACGTAGAAACAGAGCAAATTCTGTTTAAAGAATTCCTTTCCAGATTATAAATTCACCACAGAGGTTCCTGGATTGTTTTGAGTTTAAAGGAGAAGCTGAAGCAGTGATTTCTTGAGGAAAAAAAGGTAAGAACTGACTGATAGAACAATGTGTTTTGAATTGAATATCAGAATGAATGAAACTGGTAGTATGTAGGTATTATGTAGTATTGATACTTTCATTGTGTCTTGACTTGTTTTTAGAAAAGTGTACCAAGTTAGTAAGTATACATACAAGAATACATACATATACATATAAGTATATGCATACAAGTATACATACTCTTGTACTTTGTGTAAATGTGCATTTTTGCACTAATGAAGTTACTTTTTAGTGCCGTTCACCACATTCTGACTACATCAATGCCCTCACATCTTTTCTGTACTTTATAATGTGGGTTTAATATAAAATGTAGCTGAGCTGAAGCTGATATTTTTAACTAGAGCGCTGGACGTCAGCTGGGCGCACAGATCAGTAGCCTACCGTCCTGCCACTGAGGAACAAAGACCTGAATGGGTTTGGATCCAGATCTGGGTTTCCCCTCAGACCTGGTCTAAATGAAACCATGGTGAAACTGATGGTGTCCAGTCAGCATCACATGGATTTACTGGTTTTATACAGTTTTAGATGAAACACTGAGTTCCTCAAACCCAGACCCAATTTGAAAAGATAAACCAGTACCAAACCCACACTAGTCAATAAACAATAGAGACCCTCATTGAAAACGAGGCAGAGCCTCCAGACCAGACCGTGGGTCAGTTTGAACACTGCAAAAAATGATTCTCTCATCCAGGTGTTTCCACATGTTGGAAATCTTTTATTATTAATATTTTAAGACAATAAAAATTGTGTGTACTTCTGCGCAATTGTCTTAAGAAATATTTGTTTATCTTGTGTTTTGTAAAAGAGTTTTTGAATAAATGTGAAGATTTTCAAATGTACTTGTAATTTTTCTTGCATGAAAACAAGGAGAAAAACATGCACTTGTTATTTATAGGTAATTATTTTAGGATTGTACTGGTCCGGCCCACTTTACATCTAATTTGTCTGCATGTGGCCCCTGAACCATAATGAGTTGGACACCCCTGTTATAAACTGTGCTTATCTTCCTCTGTCTGTGACACACCTCCTTCCACCCCCTTGAGGAGGTGTTCGCTCCACTGTATTCAACTGGAGTCCTGGTGAGTTGTTTTGATTAGAGGTGGGAATTGTCTGGGAATTAAGTTCAGAGCAGACTGGTAGGTGCTGGAAAGATGAAATCTGAGTCCTCCTCCTCTGTTTAAAGTTGGTTTTTCACGTTTGACATAGATGTCTTCTTTAACTCCTCTCTCAAACCATCGGTCTTCTCTGTCCAAAATGTGGACGTTGTCGTTTTCAAAGGTGTGTCCCTTGTCCTTGAGGTGGAGGTGGACTGCTGAGTCCTGGCCTGATGATGTGGCTCTCCTGTGTTGAGACATGCGCTTGTGTAGTTGTTGTTTTGTTTCTCCACTGTAAAGGTCTGAACAGTCCTCACTGCACTGGACTGCAGAAACAACGCCACTGATCTTCTGTTTGGGAGTCTTGTCCTCAGGATGAACCAGTTTCTGTCTGAGGGTGTTGTTGGGTTTGAAGTTTAAAACTTACAAGAGGTATAATCTCCAAACTATATAAAGGTATCTGTAGTCTGGATAAATCTTCAACCAAATATATTAAAGACAGATGTGAAAAGGAGGGAGCTTTAGTCATAACTGACGAGGAATGGACACAGATTTGTTCAGCCCAATGGAAGAGTACAAAATCACACACTTGGAAAGAATACTGTTGGAAAAACACCATGCGCTTCTTCATATCACCATCTCAAAGTACACATTATTCAGGAATCACAGCTGGTTGCTGGAGAAATTGTGGATGCCAGAATGCCACTCATTATCATATTTTCTGGGAATGTCCTAAGATCCAAAAATATTGGAATACAATTAATAAAAAAAAATGCAACAGATATTTAAGACCCCTATTCCCCTAGATTTTAAAATATTGTATCTAGGATATAATTCTCCTCAACTTAAGGGAACTGAACTTGTGGAACATACTATTGACAGCGAGGAAAAAGGCAATTACAAAAAAATGGATGGTACAGAATGAACTGACTATTGAAGAATGGTATGAGGTGACCAGAATCATTTACAAGATGGAAATCTTGTAAATGATGTATTTGTTAAACACAGGGGGAAATGGGAGGAAAACGCCAGAAACTGTATGCTAAATATGGACTGAAAAACAAAAAGAAACTACCCAATGTACAATTAAATCTCATATATTGTGAATGTATAAGTGTAGATAAATGTTCATGTATGAGAGTAATTAAGTATATGAGTAGATGTATACAAATGTACATATAAAAATGTATATGGATATACTTTTTTCCTTTTTCTTCCTCTCCAATGTAGCGTAATATAACCTGTTTTTATTGTTATAATACGGACACACTTCTGCAAGGTTATTAGCTTAGTTTATGTCAGTTTTAATGCTAAGCGATGCTAGCTACCTTCACTAACCTAATTGTTATGCAGGATATCTTAGGTTCTTTTGATTCAAAGGGAAGACCTACGTACGTTATATTTGGAAGTTATAACCCAGAAGCAGACTTAGACTACAGTTATTTTATTAAAGAAACAGATTGCACGAACAGACAGATATGAGGTAGATGGTTGCATCTTAAGAGATTCTTCTGATGTTATTAAGCTGAGAGTTAATGACGAGAGCCAGTGAGATATTAAATATCTCTAGGGAGTCTGAGCTAGTTAGGAGGGGAGCTGAGACTAAGTTGACAGGAGTGTTATTTATCAAGAGCCTCGGTTTTACCAGATCGGAGTTGGTACCTGCTGAGACCGCTCCGGGATCGCCTCGGCGTGGCAGGTGGAGGTTCATCTGTGGGTTGGTTGCCTTGACGAACCTCGGATTATCCCAGGTGGCCCGGAGGCCGCCCCAAGGCACGGAAGCGTCTGATGAGTCGGTCAGCAGTTCCATGACCGGCTGGTAGCGGAGGCTAAGGGGGTTTTCCCCATGGCTGGCGGATAGAAACAGACGGATGGTGTCTGGCTTCGAGCCGGGGAAATGTCCTCGACTGTTTGGGGCTAGGACCCAAACGGATCAGTCGGCATCGAGGCCCACCGTGTAGCGGAGAAAACGGAGGCCTGTTGTCTCGTTGTAGGTTGAACGAGAACTCCCTAGCTTCCAGGCAGGAAGTCTGACGGTGGAAACTTTTGGACGCGTGGCCCAATGGGAAGGAGTTACCAAGTCACGTGGTTCTCGTCATTAAGAAACCCAGGAAAACTTAGATGGATTATTAATATGCTTTAACCTTTTATAAAGTAGAAACATGAAATAATACTGATGCAACATCAACATTCATTAATACTGGAAGAAAATGAATTAATCATATTAAGACATTTCTGGACAGTGGATTAAAGGTAGTGTCTTTTTAGAATGAGACATCAAAGAGTCTTTGAGTTTAATTATTAACTAAAGAACGTCTGAGTCTTCCGACACGACCGGGTCCTGGAAGGAATGTTGATTCAGGTTACAACATAATAAAAGAGTCATTTTAATCCAAGTTATTGGGAAAAAGATGAGTTATTGTATTGATGAACCAGGAGGTCAGAATTCAGAGATAGTAACGCCTTTGCCAGCGCTACACCAAGTAATCTCTCTTAATGCAATAGGTGAAATAATGCTACATGTTATTGTTCTTTCACATGACATTGTTTTTTCTATTGGCAAAAAAAAAAAGTGAAAAAAAAAACCACGGGAGCGCTCATCTTAACAAATGTCAACAGTCATGGTGAAGCGAGGAAAGCACGGCAGTTGCTTTGTAGATGGTTGATCAACGAGCACCAAAGTCTTTTTTACTCCCTTCATCTGAGACCCTGAAGACCCGCCATCATCTCGTGAACGCACGGAGAAGATAGATGGGCGGGGCTTAGAGAAGCTCAGCTCCCCAACTGCCCCACCCATTTGAAAGGAAAGTTTAGCTTCAGGAGGTTGGAAGAGGGGGTGGACGAACAACAGCTGACCTTAAAATAAGGGTCAGTTTGACCAATGCAGAGCTTTGACATGTTACTGAGATGTAAGTGAAATGATTCAGAGTGGAGAGAAAGTGATGAATATGAGACCTTTAACATAAATTCACCACAAACCAGAGACCAGTTTGTTGAACTTACCAGTAACTGAGATGTTGACGGCACCACTTGTCCTTCCATCATCAGTTTCACACCAGTATTCTCCACTGTCTCTCTCAAAAGCAGGGTCAATTTTACATGATGGAGCTGGTGAGCGACAGGCTTCAGAGGAACTTTCTTTGTGGAGTTTTCTCATCACTCTCCACGTCTCCAACCCACCAACACCCTCACAGCGTACAGAGAAAGAGTCGTATTCAAAGAACTGGAGCCTGTCTGGATCAACCACAGGGAAAACTGCGTCTGAATGGAGAGAATAGAAAACATTAAATAATGTAAATCCTAACTTTAAACATTAAATGCTTTTATTTATCAGTTTATTTAAAGCTAAATGAATAAAATCTGATCTGCTGCCATCCTCTAAGTATGTTTTTAGTGTTTTAACTATGTACAGTCGTTCCAACTCACCATGTTCTTGAGAACTATAGTGTCCTTCAGTTAGTGAAGCCAGCAGGACCAGTAAACCACTCATCACTGCAGAAACAAGAAGCTGCTCATCTGGTGTCAAAATGTTCTGACAGAATAAAACATCCTCTGACATCAGGACTCACAGATCTGGCTGCAGAGAGCTGGGACCTCCATGACTGCTGCTCAGTACTGACTGATGAGGCTTTCGCTCTGACATGGAGGTCATCTGTAGGTCAGGACCTCTGCTTCCTGTTTGAACCATTTCTGGAGTTGATGAAGCGTGTTGTAGCCTCCCACCATGCAGGAACCCAAAATACCCTATTTATACTTTGAATGATTTTATATTCACGTTCCTAGTAAATAATGTTAGTTTACTGCTTCAGTTATGTATATTTTGTAATTTTATTACTTTTGGATCATTGTTGCCTTAGACCTCTCAAAGCAGTAGTCTAAACGTTCAAACGATATCTAATTGACATCACTGTGATGTTTATTCCTTCATTTTTCAGCCTTTCTCTACATTTCCTGCTTTGCCACAGCTGCAGGTATTCCCACAGCTGATTTAGTCTTCAGTGGTGGTTTTCACACATTTTAACACATAATATATTATTGCTCCATGCTGTGATGCCTATATAATGAGTTTGCTGAAGTTTATCTTTACATTTTTACCTGCTGAACATTTCTTGGAGTATTTTTATTTACTATACATCAATGCAACCCTTTTAAATTCAAACATTTTATTTCAGCAGAGGAGCTGTGACTCTTTCTGTACGTCGGAGTGAAGACCTCCTGGACCAGCGTGCTGCACTGCGGGACAAACGCTGCAGGTTTATTATTAAAGAATAGGAAACGTAAAGACAGCAGGTGAATATTAACCATGTCTGCTGTTCATATGGTTTGTAATTAGGATGAAGAAAAATATCTGTTGAGTATTTTACCACAAAATTGTTTGACAGAGTTGATTTGAAGCCGGAGAATATATCATTGGTAAGTTTCACCAGAGCAGTAGTGGTAGAGAAATGTTTTCTGAACCCTGATTGATAGGGAGATAATAAGTTATTGATATCAATATCTAGAAAGCTGATTAAATACTAATTTTTCAAATATTTTTACCACAGCATTAATTATTGCGATTGGTCTGTAGTTGTTTGGTTCACACAAATCAAAACTTGATTAATGGAAAAATCTTGGTGCATTTCCATTTCTTTGGGACTGAACAAGTATCTAATGAAAGATTAAAAAGAATCGAGAGAGGATATGCCAGAACATCCAAGGTTAATTTAATAAACTTAGATTCTATGCCATCTGGACCTGAAACAGTGGAGGAGATATGCTGGTGAAGGTTCTCAGTCATCCAGGTCATGATAATCCAAAAAAGGGTTTTAAATAAAGGCAACTGGACTTACTTGGTTCTTTGAAGACATTTCGCTGCTCATCCGAGTACCTTTGTCAATTCTGTTTGTAGTAAAGGAGAGAGAATCTTATTGTAGCATCATCAAATATGCTATAACCTCTGAACTTTGACCCTGTTGACCATCACAAATAATAATCCATCTTTCTCCCAATAACTTGGATTAAAATGACTCTTTTATTATGTTTAACCTGAATCAACATTCTTCCAAGGGTTTGGTCATGTCAAAAGACCTCCACTGGACTCTTTTAGTTATAATAACTCAAAGACTCTTCAGTGTCTCCTGCTAAAGGACACTACTTTAATTAAACTGTTCAGAAATGTCTTTAATATGATTAATGCATTTTCTTCCACAGTATTTTGAATGTTTGATCCAGCTTCAGTATTATTTCACATTTTACTTTGCTAAAAGGTTAATTCAACTTTATTACTCATATTTACTTATTAAAGTAACTGTCTCTAAGGGCTTGAGTCACATGACTTTGATAGTAACCCCTCACTGGTCCACGTAGATGTGACTCCCTCTTAAGTGCTTCCACTTCCTGACACAGATCAGAATCGAGTTCTCCGTCACCCCTGCACAGAGACAGACGCTTAGCTGTCAACTTGCTACACAGCTAAAGCTATTTTCCAAGTTGCCGGCTCTTCCCGGGACGGTACCACCAGACCATCTGAGCCGATGATCAACCTTTCCCCCTGAGGTCCGACAACACCTGTCCGCCTCTATCCGACATGGGAAAGGAAGCCAATGCTCTGTTAGCTCAACCTGCTAACCACCAGCCAACTAAGAAATGGGCTCGCTAGGCTTCGTATCCTCGGACGGACCCAGCTGCCTCCCGGTGGCTCCCACTGCCCCCGACGGCTTCAGACGGATCGAGGGAGGACCCTTCTACCTCCGCATCGGTTCTCAACCTCCATCCGGGACCGATCCATTGGAACCCAGCTAAGTAAACCCAATCTGGTAAAGCTGAACAGGCCTGTTGATAAAGCTAACACTCCTATAGCTCACATCAACTAACTGTCCTCCATTAATCCTTAAAGCCGCACTCTGGATTATTTCAGCAAGAGAGCAGTTTTTGAATCTAGCGTGCAAAGGCTCCTCCTCAAAACATCTCGACACTCGCGTCCGGTCGCGTGTGCGCGCGTGCACACAGCGCATATACTTCGGGCATAAACTGTACAGCTCAATGTGTAGGGTTTAATCACTCACAGTTCACAATCTTATTCCAACAATACTACGAGGGTCTGAAGAGCCCTCTCTGTCCCTGCTGCTTCTGATATTAGCTCTGTTAGCAGAGAGCTGCTGCTGGACTCTGAAGCTGAACTTGACTCGGCCCTGGATGAACTTTCTGACCAAAATAAATGCGTAACGCTGTCAAGCCTTGCCGTTCTGTGAGGTGAAAGGTTTAAAAATTAAAATAAATCCATCTTTAGCTGGAGAATGGGTAGGTTTTTAGCTGTGAGGCTGAGATGGCAAACAGAGAAACACACAGAGCGTCCTGTACGAGAGCGCCCCCTACTGGTACAGGTTTGGTCGATGCATGTTGAGAGAATGCAGACATTTGAATTTTATTGGCTGAAAAATGTCGGCGGCAAGAAATAATGGAAAGGGGTCTCTAGGAGGAAGGAAGGTCTTCATCAGCTGGTCAAAAATCTTTAACCTCTTCTCTCTGGAGCCAGCTCCATGAACATTCCATGAGACAAACCTTAGTGACCCCATAGATTTGTGTGTTTAGCTAAATTATGACGCATATCACCCTTAGGCAGATTAAGGACAGTAACCATACTAATAATAATAGTAACGTTCCACAACAAGGCCTGCCACAAAACAATAATAATAAATGTGAAAAGGAAAATATGAGACAAAGTAATAGTAAACCAATAACTCCAAGTGAAGTCAAAGTGCCTGGTGTTGTCTGATAGCTTATGAGTGAGTGTGAAGTTTGTCTGTGTGTGACCTATCTATAGACATATATATGCATGAACGCTGTGTGGATGCACTGAGTTCTAGATGTTTGTGCTTGCTGTGTCTGATGCTGCAGATGATACTTCCCCTGTGCAGCTTGAAAGTCCAGAAGCAGAGAGAGACAAAAGAGAAAGAGAGTAAATAATAGAGTGGAAAGAAAGAGTAGAAGAAGGGGAAAAAATGACAGTAAAAAGAAAAGAGAATAAAGAAAAAAAAGAAGGGATAGTGTGTGTGCGTGATAATGTGTGTGTGAGGTGAAAGACGTGAACATCATCATCAAATGGGAAACAGGGAGCCAACACTTCTAATAATAAAGTTTTACTCTCATGGTTGTAATTTTTCTGTGATAAAGACACATGTTTACTAGCAGTTCTGTATTAGAGTAATACAGGTTGCAGCGGCTCCTGAACTATTGGTTAGTGTGCATATCCATTTTCACCATTAAATGTATGAAATAAAATGATTTTTAAAATTGTTTTCAATAAAAACAAAGTCTTTGTGAAAATTTATGTCAAAATTGAAGATAACATAATCAAACAGTTAGAAGCCATCATGAAGATGTTGGTTCTCAGGAGGTTATTTCTGTCTAAACTCTCTGTGTCTGCTTCAGGTTAGACTTCACAGCATCACAGCTCACCACCATGAACGTGTTTTTAAAAAACGGCAGTTTAAATTTAGAATGAATCTAAAGACGTGTGAAGATAAACAGAGCTATAGAAATAATCAGTACAGGTTTAATCAGAGACAGAACCAACCACAGAGCTCCGTTTATAGACGTTATGAAGTCAGCTGGGTGTGTTGAAGTTTTCCTTTAAATAACCAAACGTGCATCAGGGTCACCAGTATTATAAAAACAAAAATGTTTCTGAGAAGCAAGTCACTATTAGGGTAAATACAACCAGACTTCACTCCACATTCCATCCATCTTAAATAGAGGAAGATAAAGTTTAAACCATCTCTTCATCCATAACGGAGAACGTGAGATCTCTCCTGAATCAGATGAACCAGCTTGAAGCTCTGATGAGAATCCATCCAGAATATCAAGAGTTTCACTGAGACGTGGCTGCAGGATCAGATCCGGACTCCAACGTCTCTCTGCCCGGCTTTCAGACCATACCAGTAGACAGAGATTTGAGAGGAGTCTCTTCAGTCCTACAGAAGATCCTTCATATCCACAGCCAGGGGCGCCGTAAAGGGGTGAAAGCTTAGGAAGATTCTAAGGGCCCACGACTCTTAGGGGGCCCCAAAAAAGTCTCTAATTTAAAAAATATATATTTTAAGTTTAAAAATCTCAAGTACTTTACTCCTCAGTATTTTGTTAAAAATTAAGACATTAAACAAACAATATTTTTGTCTTCATAAAATGTATATCACAAGTCTCTACTTTATTTATAAAAATATAATTTTAACACCCCCCCTTACATTGGCATGAAATGGTACAGTCCTGCCCGAGTCACGTCTCCTCTTTGACTGAAGTCAACACGGAGCAGCAGACCAACCTCTACGGTGTTTGTCCTGTCAGCACCGGGGAAGCTGCCTTACAGTCAGCGTCACTTCTCTCCAGGACCTCGCTAACAACTTTAACACATATGCATCCATTATCAGACAGTTAGAGGCGTTTGCCATAAAGTTCGTCACGGGAGCGCGCAGCGCTTCTAGAGCGCGCAGCTTCAGCTGTTTCTCAGCGCGACTCAATGGTTTCAGCTTCAATTTTGGCAAATCAAACAATAAAAACCACATTTCTCTGTCAGGACTTCAGCAGAGTTTTGTTTTCCTTTAGCCTTACAGCTGTTTTCAGAGACTCTTCGTGTTTTTAATAGTTTTATAGTAGAAACCTGCTCATATGACCCAAATCCTCCATGACATCACCATGAGTTACTGTCAATAAAGGATTTGTTGTTTTTTTTACAGGTGACAAGTTTAAAGCATTAATATATTTTTCTCCACATAATTTATTAAATACTTTATTTTCCTCATCACAACAGTCCAGATTAAGTTATTAGCAATAAGTTAAATACCTCAAAATAGTTTCACCTAGTAATTAACAAAATGTATAAATAAATGTTTAAAAAAAATAATTTCACCTAAACACGATGCAAAGACATGCTGTGACGTGGATAAACAGAACTATTAAAAAATAGATAAAAGGTTATTTTTTGTGATAAACACATTGTTTTTCCACACAATGATAATTAGATGAATCAGTAACAACTTACAGTCTGTGTTGGATGCTGGGCAGGTTGAAGCATTGTTATTAATGTTACAGAAATTACTGTGAGATTATTATTATTACATACTGTGAAGAGCCTTTTTAGAGGAACTAAAGAAAACCTTCTTCCACTAAATACCTTGAAATCAGATGTTTTGATGCTGACTGAATTATGGGAGGTCTCATAAGGGTCAGTTTGTTTATAGCTTTTAGAACAACCAAACATCCCAGTGATTGTCCAAGAATTCACCAGAGTGGGGAAAATGAAACAAAATCTCCTAAAAACAACTTTATAAGATAACCTTGAACACAATAAAATATAAAATCTAGGGTTCATGATGGACAATAACAGCCAATATCTCATATATATTATATTTAAAACAATGTTCTCCCTTCACATCAGGGAGGGCGGAGCTCCAGCGACCCCTATGGAGCCGCCACCGGGCCCAATTTGATATTTTTTCATGGGGCCCAAAATCCCTGGCGGCCCCCCTGTCCACAGCTAGAACAGCTGACTGGGACTCTGGAGAAACTTGAATGAGTTACTGAAACACTGACTTTATATTTAGATTAGATTTGATTAGAGAAATAAATAGTTTTAATGTCAGGAACATTAACAAAAGCAGGGTTTCCCCCAGCGCTTTATGAGCCTGGCGGTGCACCAGACTTTCATCGGCCCCCCGCCAGGCTAAACCTCAGAGAAGTTGTACCCGAGACGAAAGCTAACAGCTGCTAGCGCGGCTGCTAACGCTTTAAACGGTTCAGCTCTCTACTCGTCTCTTTCTCTATAGTTGCAGTCCATATGACAGAAAAAGCAAAAACAAATTTTATTTTATTGAGCAACAGTATCTCTGTTGGGTCGGGATCCGAACTGATCTGAACCGGATGACAGCGTCGCCGGTGGCGGTAGCTTCAGCGTGCATCAGACACAACTTGAGGCTAAATGCAGAACGTATCTTTCCAGCGTGTCTCTCATTAGAGGGGCGCGGGAAGAACTGTCCCGTGGCCGTGATCTAACAGCAATGACTCCACGTTTAATCGGTAGATTATTCCATAGTTTATTTGCTATGTCCTTGTTTTTTTAGGCACATTAAATGCACCATAAGTAAAATCTACGGGAGCCGAGTAGCCAGGTGACGAGCAGCCGCTGTTAGAAAACCTGGTAAGGTGAAGAGAAGAGCAGCATTAAGTGAATCTGGATGATTTCTGCTCTGTTAGTCAGTATAGAGACAATATGTTAAAGTTATTTACACAATGCACAGAGTTAATGCTGGAAATGTTTATTAGAGTAGGTTTAACAAGTGTTTTAGTAAAATTACAGACAGATACTACTATTAATTAAAGGAGGACCTGAGAAAAGGGCTTTGGTAATGGTTCACATCTCATGTTTCATTTTTAAGAGGCACCTTTTTTATTGGCTTTGTTAATTATATATATACTGTGTATATATATATATACGGTGTA
Organism: Callopanchax toddi; assembly: GCA_006937965.1. Taxonomy (NCBI): domain Eukaryota; kingdom Metazoa; phylum Chordata; class Actinopteri; order Cyprinodontiformes; family Nothobranchiidae; genus Callopanchax; species Callopanchax toddi. The sequence goes on along the minus strand of SSNR01000162.1, from coordinate 835,670 downwards.
TATATATATATATATATATATATATATATATATATATATATATTTTCTTTTTTTTTTTTTTTTTTTTTTTTTTCGAATACACGGTGGGCTTCTCTACCACCGGGCTTAGCAAGTTTTCTGGGGGAAACCCTGAAAAGGTAAATAATAATTGAGTTCATGAATCAGTTGACCTCCTGGGTAAAGGGTTGGAGATGTATTATGGATAAAAACATTAAATTAGCAAAAGGATTCAGTCAGAAGACAATAAACAGAAAATAAGCAAACATCAAAAACATACAGCTGATTAAGGCACCAAAAATAGTACAGCTGATTGACTTTAAAGCATAGAAGGGAGAAAAGTTCATTTATACAGTGTTTTTACAGATATACAGTCACAAGGTCCTGTATAATCATATAAAACAGTAAAATAATACAAGAGATAAAAGACAAAAACAAACCAGAACATTTCATATCAACAGTGAAGTATAGCTTCTTCAAAAAAAACATAAATTCAGCCTAAGCTTGTCTAATTGTAGATTTGTAACTTTATGCTCATGTTTCCAGTTTGATCCTGCATCAGTCGATTACAGAGTATGGATCCTCTGGTGATGGATGGATGACAGTCCTGGACCTTTCTGGCTCTGAGGAGAACAAACAGGAAGTTTAGATCACAGCTGAGTTTTTATTGTGTAGCAGCTCTTTGGGTGGGATTTACTGTACTGTGATTACTTTTGTGGAGGATTTATCAAGAAAAAATTGTATTTAAGTTGTTTTAATTTTCAGTTTGAGCAGCAGCTTCATTTCTGTGCTTCATTATTTCTGTCTGACTTCTACTTTTGTCCAGATAAACACTGACGATCATTTTGTTCCAGTTAGTGGTTTTTGGTTTGGTGACTTTCCCCTTCAGTTCTCTACTGACGTGTTTCTGATAATAGTTTAGATCTGGTGTTTATAATTAACACAAAGCTCTACTAACGTCACTGTGTCGATTATTTCAACTCCTGGTTGTTTAAAACCAAATTTTCCGTAAATAAAGGGGTGGTTTTGTCAGAATCCATTTTTTCCAGGTTTTCAAAAGCTGCTTTCATAAAACAATGCCGGCATGTTGCCGCGAACCTGAGCCGGCATCTGGGAGCCTTTGGCCGTTCATAAGTGGTCAGATCGCGCCGGTAATGTTGCGCAATCATGTGCGTTTCTCAAAAGATTTCTCTGTGGCGGTATAAAGGAGGTATGGGGGCAGTTTTCACGCTGTCGACGCGCAGGGTACAGAGACATGAGACGGAAGTGCTCGTATAAACAGACAGGTACTTCTGCTTCAGCCAGAAGCTCCCGGATCTCGGTGTCGCTCCAGTTTGTCGTCTCCGCTGAGAGTTTACAAATGAGCAACAGCTTTCCCATGTTTACCTGATTTTTAAATACTTTTTCTGGTCGGGGGTCGGCTCACTTTTGCCACGTTATTAGTGACACCTCTCTCTGTTGCACCAAGGCGTAATCATCATTCATAAGTCCGAAGTTGCGGTAATATTACTACCAAGCGTGCCGGCATGAATGCCGCAAAATTCCCGCATCGCCACAGCGCTTTCATAAGGCACACCGTGGCGGCAGTATTACGCTGATTTGCCGGCACTGTGTGTGGGTCCCCCTGAGCCTGTCATGTACGCCAAACATGAAAACTCTCTGTACCCTGGTTATTAAGGAAAAACAGAATTTCTAAGAAATGAAACTTAAAATTGCGGTTGTGCAGTTGTACACGTTGTGACGTCACAACGTGTATTCCCTGAGATGGTAAGGCCTTTCGGTCCGCCCAACTGCTAGCTTTTGTTTTTTGATAATTCAACATGGCGGAACACAGACCTATAGTATAGCTATAGCACAGACCTGTACCTGGTGTGGCGTAGCAGCTATTTAACGCTGACTACAAATCTGCAGGTTTGGAGTTTGAACCCTGGAGCTGGCTTTATTTATTTATTTATTTTTTGCACGGAAGTTAATAAATTCTGTAGGTGCAGCTATTGGCTAACTTTGTAATATATTTTGGCTAATCTAGGCAAAATTAGAACTTATTCTGAGGTATTTTGGTTAAGCCACACAAAGTACTGAGAGCAGTGTGTGTGTGTGTGTGTGTGTGTGTGTGTGTGTGTGTGTGTGTGTGTGTGCGCGCGTGAGGGCAGCACCCGACATCTGAGTAAGGCGACTGGCGGTGTTTCAGTTTCGCTTCTCGTTGGTGGGAAACACAGCTGACTTTTGGCCGAAGGAGTAATGCGGGACGTGGGAAGAGTCAGCCCGCGTGTCGAGCATCGGTATACAGAAGCTGAAAGCGGAGTTTGGTGTGGACAGTAACCCGCATGCGGGGAGCGAACAGCTGTTTGCTTGAGGCTGGCTGAACTTTTAGGAGAAAATGTAAATTCAACTGTGAGTATTACTCTTCTGAATCATTCATTGTCAAACGCTGAGGAAGCGGTTCTTCTAATTTGTCCTTCGACCGTAACTTTATCCACATAAAGCCTATCTGCCATGTTTACCATCACATTCAGTATCAAATACCTACAGCCAATCAGAAGCGAGGGCTTAGTATCATTAATACTAATGAGAATCCTGCTGTTTCAAACTCAGCTTTAGAATAGCAAACTTCTAGAGCTTATATTATAGGCATCAAGGCTTCTTTCTTTATAAAAATTACACATAGCATTGAATTACACTAGAAAACAATGCAAAACTATAAAATAACCCAATAACACTATTCCTTTAATATGTCTTTTTACCTGATAATAAATACATTAACGAACATTTAACCCTCTATGGCATGAATCTTTAATTTTTGGGGGAAAAAATATTTGACCCCATCTTTTGGGAGCTTTGTGGTCTCTAAATATAGATCAATCATAAAATTAGACCCCCCCCCCCCACACACACACACACACAGAACCAAATTAGGGTTTGTTGCCTCAGGGCAACACTGTGCAACGAGGGATGAAAAAGTCCAAGGTTTTTATAATGATAATGACCAATCAAACTAACAATTTAATCTGTAGAAAACCAGTTTATTTTGACAAAGATGAAACATAAATGGTTATAACCAGTCAAACATGAAAAGACATAAACACTTAACTTTTATCTATGAATCTGTTTCTTTTTGAAGATTTAAACATTTGAACGAACGTCTAAAAAGAGAGTGTGTTTACATGAGTTTGTACATGTATGTGTGCGTGTGCACTGGAAATTTTGTCATCAGAGTCTTTATTTCTTGTCCTGTGCTTAATCACAGTAATTTAAAGTGTACCTGTACATTGTGGTATTTGCATCTCCCTTTCTTTTCGCCCTTTTGGGCGTTAGCATCCAAAGATACAGTACATCAGAGAGGAGGTTAAAAGTCCTGACGTACTCAAGGTGTTACATGACATCATAACATGGTGAAAGGCCTTTCCATTGTGGTGTGTGCATTGTAGAGTGTTCTCCATCAGGGTAGCTGTGGAGTATCATCTTCTGCAATCTCTTCAGCCTCATTCTCAGACTGTCAGTTTGTTCATCAGCATGTGGACGTCTTCAGGTTTGAACAAAAAAAAAAATCAGAAGCAGATCATCCACACAGTCCACACGTATCCTACAGTGCACTTCATCTACTGACCTGCATACACACATGTTACTATGCTGACTGGCCCTTGACTGACCTGATGTAGGGATACACCCTAACCCTCAATGTCTCCACTGTTAGCTCACGGTCCTCACTGTCTGAGGGAATGACTCTAACTAACTTATGCACCTTTCACCCATAAAATGATCTGGCATTCATCTTCTGTATGTGTTAGCCAAAGCTAAAATTTAAAAAATGAATATAATTTTCTAAACTTTCCCTAATCCACACTATAGAACAATAGTGTCTGAACAAAGTCCTAACTGCACAGTGTTGCCCTGAGGCAACAAACAGAAAAACACATTTTTAGCATGCAAATAATGACAAAATTGGTATTAAAATGATAAAAAGTACTTGTTTACATGCTATAGTACACAAATATATTTTTTATTTGAAGTAACAACCAATTTTAACACAATAAAAAGTGATTTGAAACTTACCAATATGTGTAAATCCTGCAGCTCATGTTAGGACTGCTCCTCTCCCAGACAAATGGTCACATGCACTTTAATTCCTCTTTTCATTGGACACAGACATGTCTAGTGATACTTTAAAGTCCCTCCCCCCAAAAATATATTTATGGGTCATTGTGAGGTGCAGAAATGTGTTTCGTTGCCTGAGGGCAACGCTATGCCAGAGGGCTCACCACAGAGCTGCTGTTTTATATAATCAACATTTAAAAGAATCAACGTTTAAACAAAAGGTACCTTTTTTCTTTTTGTTGACCACAGCATAGACCTCACAAACACGATTATCGTCACCTGATAAAACAAATCAATAAAGAGAATTGAAATAAAACAGTTTCCAGGTTCTTTATTAAATTATTTCTGAGGAAAAAACCAAACACTTGCCTTTAACACTTCTTCTTGTTTCCACTACAGCATACGGTGTGTGTAGAGGATCAGTGACCTTGTTGTTTTTCCAGGCTGAAGTCAAATAAAAAGATTAATTCTGATAAAATGTCATATTTCATACATGCTTTATAACCATTAGTCCTGTGAGGCTTTAATCCAGCTTCATTAGACAAAACAGATTTATAGACGTTTGAATCTGAGCTCGGGTCAGATCAGGGTCCGATCACTCATCTGGAGATTCTTGGATCCTGGTTCTGGTTTTATGTCAGCTGAGCTAAAACAGCACCAAGTTTTCACCAGTTAAAAGAAAAAACTATTCATTCATCAGAAACACAAGGTGGGCTCAAGGAGACTCTCTCCACTCTGAATCATTTCTTCTACATCTCAGTAACAGGTCAAAGCTCTGCACTGGTCAAACTGACCCTTACGTTAAGGTCAGCTGTTGTTCTTTCACCACCTCATCCATCCTCCTGAAGATAAACTTTCCTTTCAAATGGGCGGCGCAGTTGGGGAGCTGAGCTTCTCTAAGCCCCGCCCATCTCTCTACTCCACACGTTCACTAGATGTCAGTGGGTCTTCAGGGTCTCAGATGAAGGGAGTAAAAAAAAAGACATTAAAAAACCCTTACTTGTTCCTCCTATAGATCAATTAGCCTATTGTTTGTGGATTTTAAACTGCTATCCAAAATGCTTGCCATACGCCTGGAAACTGTGTTGCCACATCTTATATCTTTGGACCAGACTGGGTTAATAAAAAATAGGCCGTCTTTTTCAATTTAAGACAGCTCTTTAATACAATTTATCACTTTTCTGCAACTTATGTCCCTGAAGCAGTGATTTCTTTAGATGCTAAAAAGGCTTTTGATTGCGTGGAGTAGAAGTATCTTTTTTATGCTCTAGAGAAATTTGGCTTTGGTGAAAACTTTGCGTCATGGTTGAAGTTGTTATACTCATCTCCCTCAGTGAGGACAAACAACACTCAGTCTGAATCCATCGCTCTACATGCCAAGGATGTCCTCTGAGTCCTCTTTATTTGCCATTAAACCTCTGGTTATTGCTCTTCGCTCTGACACTCACATCACAGGTATTAAGAGAAATGGAATAGAGCAGAGAGTCTCACTTTATGCTGACGATCTGCTACTATATATTTCTAGTTTTAAAACTTCCATACCTGCTGCTCTCTCTATTATTACGACATTTGGTGCTATATCTGGATACAAAGTAAATTTAGACAAGAGTGAATTATTTCTTTTGAATAAGGCAGCATCTAAGTACCCACTGCATGAATTGCCATTCAAGATTGCAGTGCATGGCTTCACCTATTTAGGAGTTCAGGTGACCAGGGAATTTAAAAACCTTTATAAGGCCAACTCTGCCCCTCTCTGGACTCGTACTCAAGAAGATTTTGATTGGTGGTCGCTGCTGAAGTTGTCTCTAGCAGCCAGAATTAATTCAGTCAAGATGAACATCCTCCCTAAATTTATACACTTATTCCAATCTGTACCCATCTTTTTCACTCACCTTTTTTAAAAAAAAAAGCTGGACTTAATGATCTCCAGTTTTATTTGGAATAGAAAGACAGGCAGCTTTTACAGCAACCTAAGGAACTAGAGGAATGGCTTTACCAAACTTTAAATTCCACTACTGGGCAGCTAATCTTAAAATTATACAATTTGGGATGCAGTTTGGACTCTTTCAGTCTCCACCAGTCTGGCTTAAAATGGAAAGTACCTGCTGTCAACCGGCCTCACTTTCAGCTTTGGCTCAAATTCCTACTAAGAATTCCTCCTACAAAACACGTACTAGTTAAAACATCACTGAGAATTTGGAACCAATTTAAATCCCACTTTGACTTAGAAACACTTTCTTTATCAGCACCAATAAACTCTAACCCATGGTGGTTTCACCACCTGGTCTAATAAGGGTATCAAAACATTTAGAGACTTGTTTATTAATGGTACTTTTGCATCCTTTCAGCAGATATCTGAAATATATGCCTTATCTAATGAGCATATTTTTAGGTACTAACAAATTTACAGTTTTATTACCGGTAATAAATCATTTCCACGATTTCCTAATCAGCCAGCTGATTCACAATTAGACACCTTTCTCAAACCGATTTTACAGTTGAAAGGAATGATATCTTATATCTATAACCTATTCACTCTGTGCTCTCAGTTTCTCTAAACTCAATAAAGTTAACTTTAGGAGGAGTTGGGGGAGGCTATTTCGGATGAGTCTTGGAATAGAATACTTAAAAATGTACATAAATCCTCCGTCTGTGCAAGATGTAAAGTTGTATACCGGGCTCACTTTACAAAGGCTAGACTCTCTCAAATGTATAACGGTGTAGATCCAACCTGTGACAGGTGTCATCAAAATCCAGCAAACCATGTACATATGTTTTGGTCTTGTCCTTCTCTGCAGTCCTATGAGAATCTTTGAGTCTCTATCAAGAGTGACTGGGAAGTTAATTATGCCCAATGGTGTGACTGCTATGTTTGGGGTAGTTTCTTCTTCATCTGCATTCTCCTCATCTGAGGCAACTTTTATAGCTTTTACCACTCTATTGGCCAGACGTCTGATCCTGCTTAGATGGAAATCTCCAACAACACCGTCACACACCATATGGATAAAAGATGTACTCAATCATGTTACATTGGAGAAAATCAGATGCTTGTCAGGGGGATCCTTCAATAAGTTCCACAAGATCTGGGACAGTTTCTGTGAACATGTACAGTATGTACATGCACATGTACACATATATATATATATATATATATATATATATATATATATATATATATATATATATATATAGTGAGAGATGCTAGCAGTACCTTTATGTTTCCTGAACAGAATCAGTCCGACCAGCAGCAGCAGAGCCACCAGTGAAGCACAGATCAGAATGAGGGTTGTAGGGAGGTCACTTAGTCCTGAGAGAAAGGTTTCAGACATTAGGCTGTAGTTGTAACATGTGATGACCTTTGTTTACATGAACAATAGGAAGCAGCATCTGAAAATGCTTCTTTTTCATTTTAGCAATGTTTATATTTTATACATAAGCCAAATAAAAAAGAAAATATGAAACCATCTGTTGTTGTTGTTGGTTTGACGACAGCCAACCAGCCTTCTGGAGACTCTCCTTTTCCAGAGATGCTGCATGTGTAGCGTCCTTCGTCAGACTTGGAGATGTTTTGAATGGTCAAGACGTTCTTATATCCGGTCATGACACGGAGACCGTCTTTGTAGAAATCACTGATGTGGTTTGACTCAGTGTTCTTGTTTTTACAATGAAGAATCAGGTCAGATCCCTCAGTCACTGGTTGGGCAGGAATCTCCAGGATCACTGAACCAGCTGATGAACATGAAGACGATATATTTCATTATACAGGGAAACTGCTTTCAGCTGTGAACTAATAGATGTAGGCTTCATTCAGACATTTATTTTCTATCACAGCTTCTTGGTGTGGTGGTCATGTGGAGCTGGTGTCCAGCAGTCACTGGGTGGGGGGCTACTTTAGAGCAGCTCTTGTTGTGCTTTATAAATAAATTAATCCTGAGTTCAAGAAATCATTTTAAAATTTCCCACAAGAAGAATCAGAATCAGCTTTGTTGACCAGGAAAGTGACGTCTCACATTTGAGGAATTTGACTTGGTTACAGAACCCTGGCGGCCTCTTAGAGGCGCCTGCCTGCAGGTGGCATGTGCAAACAGTGAGAAGAAATATGACAACAGTCAAGGAGAGAGAGGAAGAAAAAGATACAGCCTCCCAGCTCGTCTCCAGAGGGAGGTGTGCTGATAAGCGGTAAAAAACTAAAGGTTCCATATATTCCAGGACTTATTCTCCTGTAATTTAATCCATTTATAAGTCTGACGTTGTTTTAGTTCTCTGGATTTGAAACATTTTTCTTTTACATAAACTGAACTAAACTTGAGTTAAATAAATATTATCTTTAGCTGGCAGCTCTTCTAGATCTATAACCTGTAGGCTGGTTCTGGTCCAATAGTCTGCAGCTCTATAGAGGAGAGAACAATAAATACATCCAGTCGTTTTTCACTGAATCAAAACACCAAGTAAGTTGAAAGACCTCAATAATATTGAAGCAGTTTGTTGAAATATATCCTTATAAAGCATCAAAAAGCCGGTAGTAGGATATGGACTAATAGATAAAGATTACATCATAATTACAGTTATGGCCTAATAAGAATGTTTAGAAAATGTCAGCATGGGTAAAATAAAACAGTTTTAACATCCTCTTCAGAACCTCTCTCTAAAAGTGTTACTGTTTAATGTCCCCCAACAATGAAATGGGATTTTCTCCCCTGCAACAGGTGAAGTTACGATCATGTGACCTTAATAATAAAACTGATGGCTAGCCTGTTGTTGTGCAACTCAAAATGTTAACTGTACTGTTATTAGTCTATGCACATTATCATTTGTAACATTGAATGTAACACAGTAAACTGAAGTATATCAGTGGGAGTTTCCTTAAACCTTTCTGTTTTATACAGGCCAGTTTGCTACAACAGAATAAAATGTGAAATTATGGTTTGTAATTTTGGTGTGCCACCCCAAGATTTTAAGTGGCCCCATCTGGCCCCCCTGTGAAAAATTTCTGGAGGCGCCACTGCTCAGCTCCCCAATGGCCCCGCCCATTTGAAAGGAAAGTTTAGCTTCAGGAGGTTGGAAGAGGGGGTGGAAGAACAACAGCTGACCTTAAAAGAAATGATTCAGAGTGGATAGAAAGTGATGAATATGAGACCTTTAACATAAATTCACCACAAATCAGAGACCAGTTTGTTAAACTTACCAGTAACTGAGATGTTGATGGCGCCACTTTTCCTTCCATCATCAGTTTCACACCAGTATTCTCCACTGTGTTTGTCTCTGGCCAGTTTAATAGAACAGGATTGAGCTGGTGAGCTACAGGCTTCAGAGGAACTTTCGTTGTGGAGTTTTCTCATCACTCTCCACGTCTCCAACCCACCAACCCCCTCACAGCGTACAGAGAAAGAGTCGTATTCAAAGAACTGGAGCCTGTCTGGAACAACCACAGGGAAAACTGCGTCTGAATGGACAGAATAGAAAACATTAAATAACGTAAATCCTAACTTTAAACATTAAACTGCTTTTATTTATCACAATCAACAAACCAACTTCATTTCAAGCTAAATGAATAAAATCCAACCTGCTAAGCTGCCATCCTGTAACGATGTTTTTAGTGTTTTAACTAGTCGTTCCAACTCACCATGTTCCTGAGAACTTTGACTTTCTTCAGTTAGTGAAGCCAACAGGACCAGTAAACCACTCATCACTGCAGAAACAAGAAGCTGCTCATCTGGTGTCAAAATGTTCTGACAGAATAAAACATCCTCTGACATCAGGACTCACAGATCTGGCTGCAGAGAGCTGGGACCTCCATGACTGCTGCTCAGTACTGACTGATGAGGCTTTCGCTCTGACATGGAGGTCATCTGTAGGTCAGGACCTCTGCTTCCTGATTGAACCATTTCTGGAGTTGATGCAGCGTGTTGTAGCCTCCCACCACGCAGGATCCACTTTATATTCACGTTCCTAGTAAATAATATTAGTTTACTGCTTCAGTTATGTATATTTTGTGATTTTATTACTTTTGGATCAATGTTGGCTTAGACCTCTCAAAGCAGTAGTCTAAACCAACATCTAAACATCAACCCAGATGGACGTCACTGTGATGTTTAGTTCTTCATTTTTCAGACTTTCTCTACATTTCCTCCTTTGCCACAGCTGCAGACATTCCCACAGCTGATTTAGTCTTCAGTGTTGGTTTTCACACATTTTAACATATTGTTCCATGCTCGGTGTGTCTCTTTACATTATTACATGCTGAACATTCAAGGAGAATTTTTATTTTCTTTACATCAATGCAAATCTTTCAAAATTCAACATTTTATTTCAGCAGAGGAGCTGTGACAATTCCTGTCCACAAGACAGAGACTTTACATGTTTGACACATTTTTGTGGCTTTTTTGTCCAGATTCCCCCTCAACAATGGCAAAAACTTAAAGAATAATTAAAGTGCCAATATGAGGATGTATGATGTAACAGGTGAAGTGTTGCTGATCAGACTAATGCGGTATCTGTGTTTGTATTAAAGGCAAACTATGTCACTTTTCCTTGAGCCAGTCTGTGCCAATCTGACCCTTTTCAGGGTTGATGAAAAGTCACTCAGCCCCATCTGCTGCTTGGATCCAGAATACCAACTTCTGAGTCTCCGGTCCGGTGCCCTGAAGTGTCAGAAAGTCACGTATCTCGTGAGGGTTAGGCTAACCCAATGTGGCTAGCTGTTATGCTAGTACCGGAGCTAAAAACAAGCCAACGCTGCATAGTATGCCTTTAGAACATGTTTCCTCTATGCACATTTTATTTATTGTTTTGCAAACCCATTACTGTAAGGAGACATGCCTCTGGGACATGTTCAGTGTGTGACATAGAGGTTAATTGTTGTCACATTTTGTTGCATGTATACAAGCATCTGAAAATAGAAAATAAAGTTCTTGTAAAAAGGACTGCAGCTGCTCCTGCAGGTCATAAAGGGTAAAGTAGCTGATGTGAGGTTCTGGATAATGAAACATGCAGGCCCAGTCCAATACTCACACTTCCACCCTACGGTCTTCTATAAAGTGCACTTGGAATTATGAGCATTACACTTCGCCGAAATGTGCACCGATGTGGACTTCGGCGAAGTACATAGCTAGTGCGGAGCAAGGGTAAAAAAGGGGGCAGGGACAAGGTCTGGAGTCTACACCGAAGAGAATCGGGACACCCTAATCACTTGCGCACCTCTGCAGGAAAGCGCAACTGAGGTGCACAAGGTTGGAAATGTGAATATTGGGACTGGGCCAGAGACTGCTAGTCTACCTCAAACAACGTGGTGTAATTGGTCACTATCAGGAGCCAATCAGGTGCCAGTCATACACCTGTGACTGGAACACATCTGGCAGCACTTGAAGCTCAAACCAGTAAATACCACCAGTAGAATAATGCAGGAGGTCTTTAGGGGAGTTTAGTTTCTCATTCCACAGACATACAATCCTTATGAGTTCTACCTCCTAGTGAAGGTGAAACTTATCAGTTAATTCAGTTATTAAAGCACTGAGATTTATATAAAACATGGATAAATCAATAAGATTAGGTTCATTTAGGAAGTCAAGTTTAAAAAAGGCATTTTACATTTAAAATATATAGAAATATATCAATAAATCAATCAATTCTGAAGAAACAATGTTTGATCAGTGTAACATTTTAATAGACAATCAGAACCTAACACAGTTTTCATGAGCACTAAATGAACTTAATATTTCAAAAGTATTAACTCAAAGTTCAGAAGCCTGAGCAGAGTCAGGAGGTTGTTTAGACCAGCAGGAACAAGGTCTTCCAGTTTGTGGAGACTCAGGTGATGTGAACATGAGACTTTGTGTTGCTGCTTAACTAGTAGACCTGATGTTAGACAAGATTATACTAAAGCATTATAATTTTAAAAATGAATAGAAATTCCTGCCTGTATTTCAACCTTTTGGCGTTATTCTAAGGTAAAAGGATTAGGTAATCCTTATAGGCTTTGCTTCTGCCTAAACCCTTTCAGATACAGAAATCCACTGGATTCAGTTGTTTGTTTATATTGTTTAGTTGTTTATATTGTTTAGTTGTTTATATTGTTTAGTTGTTTATATTGTTTAGTTGTTTATATTGTTTAGTTGTTTATATTGTTTAGTTGTTTATATTGTTTAGTTGTTTATATTGTTTAGTTGTTTATATTGTTTAGTTGTTTATATTGTACTATACTGAATAAACTACGTCAAACAAACAACCCTTCCAACCCTGGGGAGAGAAAAAGGTAACTTTCCTCCTGTTATTGAATAACTTTGAACCTGCTGATTCTGACGATATGAACAGAACAGATCATAAAACTCTACCAGCAGCTCCACACTGCCCCCTGCTGTCAAAGCAAATACATTTTACTCTTCATGACCAACTAAAAGAACTGCAATCACCCCAATAATGTTTATAGTTAAAACCAAGCAGGTTCATTCAGATCAGGCTAAAGTCTCTGAAGTCTATGAAAAATACCAGATATTTGATTTTAAATTAACCATAAAAGATTTTTTTAAAACTTTAACTATTTGTACTTTTTCACATGAATGAAGTGAAACAGTTTGATTTACTGGAGTATTTTAAAGTGTGTGGGGGGAGGGGGGGTACTGTTTTTATTTTTTATGGAATTATTGTTTTATTTTAAATCTGTATCTCTGCACTTTGAGCTGCCCCTAGCATGAAGAGTGGTTAATAAATAATATTTGATTGATTGATGACTGACCTGATGACTTGCTATTGTAATGTTGTTTTACTAAACTGTAGGAGCAGAATATGAAAAGAGAAAAATGAATCTAAGCAAATTTTCTATGATTTCAAGCAGAGTCCTTAATTAAATAAATTTTAACTTTGTTTCATTTACTGTAACTTATTGTTTTATATTTTATTGCATTTGAGTTGTTGCATTTAAATAAGTGATTTCATAATAATCCATGTTTTGACCTGGTGAAATTATGACAAATAAATAAGGGTTTTTCTGGCATCTGTACCCAGTTTTATGGTAGGATGTTGTTTTCCTTATTAAATGTTTTAATCTTATCTCAATATTTCTTTTTACATGTATTTCATTTGCTGTATTGTCACTACTGAAGTGTGTGTACTTTCCTGTGTTATGAGAACACTAAATGAACTTAATATTTCTAAAACTGTATCAAGTGTTTTATTTGTTTATTGTGCCTGAATTTGCTTTGCTCACATTCAATAAAAAGATAATAATAGGTCACCAAGACTCATAAATATTGATATGGTTTCATGGAGGAATGGTCTGGAGTCCATGTCACCACATGGATTTATATTATATGAAAACATTTTTATTAATTTTAATGGACAAAGGAAGAAACATCAAGGAAATCAAACTAAAAACCCAGAAAAATGAAGTAGCACAAAAACTTTATACTTCTGAAATTGAAAATAGTTTTTTCTAAATGTTTTTTGAGGACATTGAATTATAGACTCCTTCCTAGAAATACTTTCTGTTTCTTTTTGACTATTTTATGAGATTTAATGACAGTGAACACACCTTACTGACTTCAGATAAACAGGACTTAGTAAACTTTGACCCCAAAGTTTCTTTCTCTAACTTGGATCATAAATTAAGGATCAGGTTTGTACGGAAAGCTTTTATATCAATGATTTCATTCAATTTGTTACACTGTTAAAGGTCTTCCTTATGGTGCAGACTTTTGTTAAACAACATATATTTTATTTTTCATATTATTATTTTTATTTTGCTTTAATTTTAAAAAATAGTCATTAGTTTTAGTCCAAAGCATGTATTGTCCTGAGAGTAAAGTCCTCTCTAATGGTCCTGCTTGTTTTGTCGTTCCTGCAGGTTTTAACCATCCTGTTAATTATCATGGGATATAAAATTGTCTCTGTTTTGGCATCTTTACTGGTTTTGTCCACATGGAACGGTAGGTTTTACTATGGTTTGAAATGCATTTCATAATAAATAAAAACGTATTTCTTGCATTGATTCTAAATATAGTTTTTTTCTCTTTTAGATCATTTTCAAAACAATGAACCATCCAGTCAAATCAAGACTAACTTCCTGTTGAAAGGTGAAGTCAAACCAGAACCAGAACCAGAACCTGGGACGGTTGGTAGAGGAAATGTTTTTAAAATATAACAATAACCTGCATCCTGTTTGGGTTTTTTGTAATAATTATGAATGGATATTGTTTCACTGATAACCTCATGGTAATACTCTTAAAAGGTAGCGTTTACTTTTGATTGGTTTTCTTTCCTTTAAGTACTTATACACTAATGAATACTCTGCTGAAATTGAAGCTCTTTGTTGAACTTTTCAGAACTTTCTAAAACTGAATCAACAGAATGAAGAGTGTTTGTCACCAGTGATGTTTAGTGGATCACTTCCACTGGGAACTGTTCTCATCATTCTTCTGATCCACACCTGTGGAGGTAACCTACTGACCTTCTGAGTTAGTTTATAATCTGTTTATGGAGTCAGTCTGTGTTCATGCTCTAAATCTAAATTTGTTAATAAGAAATGATTTTTTTACCAGAGAAATGTTTAAAGTTAAAGGGATGTTTTGGTTATTTCAGCTGGTTTGGCTGCTCTGGTCTCCTCACTGGTTCTCCACTTGTCCTCCTGTGAACGTCTCATTGAGTTGATGTTTGCTTTGATAACGCTTTATGCCATGAATCAATGGAAGAGTAAGTACTGATTCTAAATCTTTGTTTCAGGTCATAAAATTCATTGAAATATATTTATTAGCAGACAGAGGGGTCAGATGTCCTTAACCCAACAGCAGGACCTCTATCTGCTCCTTTATTCACGGAGGAACAGGATGAGAACTAACAGAGTCCTACAGAGTGACCTCTAGAGGGCCACTGTGTTAATGTCTCTGACCAAACCATTAGAACCAGACTTCATTTGGATGGCCTGAGGGCCCAACATCTTCTATCATGTCCTGTCCTCTTTGCCTCATGGAGCTCCACTGGCAGTTACCAGAGGACACTATAATTTACAGGTCCGGCCCTGGTGTGCTGTTCTTTTTACAGATGAGAGCAGGTTGACTCTGAGCTGATGTGACAGACATTAAAGGGCCTGGAGAAGCTGTGGTGAACTTTATGTTGCTGCTATACAGTACATTGTTAACATGATGAGTTTGGTGGTGGATCAGTGTCTGGAGAGGCAGATCTATTGAGGAACACACAGAGCTGTAAGACTGTCATATCAGGATCAAGTCCTTGGATCCAGTTTTAGACCCTTCACTGGTGCAGTGGGTCCTGGTTCCTCCTGGTCCGTCATGATACCCGGCCTCCTCTAGAAAGAGTCTGCAGACCATTCCTGGAGGATAAAGGAATGAATACCATTGACTGTTCTCATATTGGTCTGACCTGAATCCAGTAGAACATCTCTGGAACATCATGTTTAGGTCCATCAGGTCCACCAGGTTGACCTCAGACTGTCCAGGAGCTCAGTGGCGCTCTGATCAGGATCTGGGAGGAGATACAGGACACCGTCTCATGAAGAACCCAGACGTTGTCAGACTGCTGCAGTAACATTTGAGTCAGAATTCTTGGTGACAAATTAAGCCTCTGTAGATTATTTTAGTTTTCATCAAATGACATTAAATCCTTTAGTTGCTAACACATTACCCATATCAGGATAGACATCAACAGGATAGTTGTTTTAGAAGTTTTCTATGTGTTACTTTAATTTTTTGGAGCAGTATATGTTTGCCTTTTGGCCGGAAAAGGGTGGCTTGCCAATTCCAGGTCGGGAGAGAGGTCCTACCTCAAGTGGAGAAGTTTAAGTATCTCGGGGTCTTGTTCAGGAGTTAGGTAAGGAGGGAGCAACAGATTGGGGCAGCGTCTGCAGTGATGGACGCTGACCTGGTCTGTTGTGGTGAAGAAGGAGCTGAGCCAGAAAGCAAGGCTCTGGATTTACAAGTTGATCTACCTCCCAATCCTCACCTATGGTCATGAGCTTTGGGTAAAGACCGAAAGAACGAGATCGTGGATAAGCGGCTGAAAGGAGTTTTCTCTGCAGGGTGGCCGGGCTCAGCCTTAGGGATAGGGTGAGGAGCTCGGACATTCAGGACAGACTCTGAGTAGAGCCGCTGCTCCTCCATATTGTGATGAGTCATTGGACATGTTGTTCGGATGCCTCCTGGACACCTCCCCAGGTGTTTCAGGCATGTCCTCCCAGCGGGAGGTCTCTGGGTCAACACAGGACACATTGGAGAAATTACATCTTCAGTCTGGCCTGTGAACGCCTTGGGGTCCTGGTGGAGGTGGCTGGGGAGAAGCCGGTCTGGGACTCCTTTGTTGGGATTCTGCCACCGTGACCCGGACCCGGACAGGCATTTAAAGACGAGACAGTTTATGTTTGCAAAATGTTTTTATTGTTATTCCTAGTCTTAATGGACGATTGTATTGGATTTTTATTTGATAGAGTTAGAATGAACATAATTTATTTATGTATAATTTATTATACTGGCCTTAACCTGATTACTTTGAATTAATTTGATGGAAAGCAATGTTTTCATCATTAATCCGATTTTATTTAACTACCTTATTCCACTGGTTTAAATTGGACTGATACGATATATTTTAAATGAATCAAACTGAGAACATTTTGCCTTTAATTTAACTTAATCAGACAACAAATCTACTTTTTTCTGTTTGAGAGGATGTTTCTGTGAACTGAACTGGTGAATTAAACTGGTCTGATTTATTATTGTGTCAAAGTGAATTGGTGGGGAAATACGATGTATTTTAAAGTTTATTCAGATTTCTGTTCTTCATCAATGGTTTCTTGACAACAGGTCAGAAAGCAGAACTTTCGAAGACCATCTCTGATCTTCAGAAACAGCTACAGATGAAGGACCAGCACAGTAAAGAAGCTACAGCTACACTGATGGAGGTGAAGACCAAACTGGAGTCATGGAGGGAAAAGCTCAGAGCGATACTGGAGGATGTGTCAGCAGAGAGAGTCGAAAACAATCAGAAGCTTCAGTCAGTGGAGACAGAAACCACAGAGAAAACCAGCATGGTTGAAAAAAAATTAACAATTAAAAAAGAGCTGTTAAAATCTCAATGGATACCAGAATCAACAGGATACAGAAAAACAAATCCTGAAAACAGAGAAAGTGATGGAAACACTGGATAATAAAGTTACCAAAATACACCAACGGGTAGATGAGTGAAATAAATCAGACTAATGAAAACATCAAAGAAAGACAGTTTTATATGGGTTTTGATCAGTGTTACAACTGAGAGCAGCTTGAAATGGTAACAGAAAAGATTCATTAGATTCTGACATTTT
The DNA here is from genome assembly GCA_006937965.1 of Callopanchax toddi. NCBI lineage: Eukaryota > Metazoa > Chordata > Actinopteri > Cyprinodontiformes > Nothobranchiidae > Callopanchax > Callopanchax toddi. Next base: position 818,275 of record SSNR01000162.1, on the reverse strand, counting down.
ACAACATTTGATGGTTGCTTTATTATTTTTCCTCTCTTTTTCTTTCTTCTTCTTCTAGGGACACTACGATGTGTCAACATGAACATTTGTGTTACTGATTCCAGTTTTTGATGTCTTACATGAACAATTATAATAAAGTCTTTAAAACAAAAATGTATTTATAATATTAATAATAATACATTTTATTTGAGGCGCCTTTCTAAAACCCAAGGTCGCCGTACAGGTGGAGACACAATACAAATAAAAGCACAAGAACATAGCAGTAAGACACAATAAAACCAATTAAAAACAACATGAGAATACAGTAAAACCGAATCAAAACAGCAGCAGGACGCTGTAAAACCGGTCGGTTGGTAGTGAGTTCCACAGGAAGGGGGCAGATCTACTGAAGGCTCACCTCCCCATGGTAATGAGCTGAGCAGGAGGACTGTACAGAGTAACTGAGGCAGAGGAACGGAGCACTCAAGATGGTGTAGAGATTTGTACAAGCTGAGAGATGTAGGATGGAGCACAGTTGTGGCCTTAAAAGTGAGGAGAAGCAGTTTGTAAATTATCCTAAATTTTATAGGCAGCCAGTGCAGCTGTTGAAGAGCAGGGGTAACGTGAGCGACAAAAGGGGTCTTCATAATATTGCGAGCAGCAGCGTTCTGCACCAGCTGGAGTTTATGGAGATATTTTTTAGGTAAGCCGAAAAGTAGTGCGTCACAATAGTCTAGTCGAGAGATGACCAAACTATTCACTAAGATGGCGGTGGTATGATCAGTAAGTGAAGGGCGGAGGCGATTTATATTACGAAGATGATAGCAGGCCGACCAGGTGATTGAACTAATGTGAGCCTGAAAGAACAGGGTACTGTCCAGTACTACACCAAGGCTCTTGACCTGAGCCAGGCAGGCAACTGAGGCATTCTCACAGGTTAGTGAGAAGCTCCCAGCCTTCCCCAGAGCAGATTTAGTGCCCATGAGGAGCACTTCTGTTTTCTTAGAGTTGAGCTGAAGAAAGTTCGAGGAAAACCATGTTCTGAGTTCTGACATACATTTAATAATAGAAGGTGGTGGATGGAGAGCAAATGGAGTGGAAGAGACATAAAACTGCATATCATCAGCATAACAATGAAATTTTATATCAAATTTCTGGAACATAGCCCCTAAAGGAAGCAAATAGACAATGAAAAGAAGGGGGCCCAGTACAGAGCCTTGGGGAACCCCAGTAGAAACAACAGAAGGTGTGGATGTAAAATTATTCAGTTGAATATTTGTTGTTTATTTTTGCATGTTTGTCTTTTATGAATCAGGTTGGATCTAAACTAAATCCTGATTTTAATGAACGATCAGACCTGCAGTTCTATAATGAAAAGTTTTAAATAAACATCAACAATCCTTTAAGAAATGAGCTTTAAAAAAACAGATGTTAAATGTTTGTTTGTTTATTGACTGACTATACATTTCACATAAAACAATAAACAGCAGACAAATATTTAAATCTAACATTAATTTGTTTGCTTTGTACTGGTTTCAGTCACAGAGAGTCTAAAGCAGTGGTCTCAAAGTCAAATGAGCTGGGAGCCGCTGGAGGCGGAGTCTGGGTGAGGCATCAGGTCTCCCACAAAGAAAGCGTTGTTAAAAATTCTAATCTTATCAAATATCTTTATTTTTTAACACAAAATAAAAACAAAACAAAAAAATTAATAATCAATAAAAAATATTACTTAATCACTACTAAATAAATATAATTTCTCTAGTCAGCAACTTTATGTGGTTTCTTCAATCTTCTATATCTGCTTATTTCAGATTCAAATGTCTGCATTAACAGTTCTCTAACTTTCTTAATGATGTGTATATATATGTATATATACAGTATATACATATGTAACCGGGGGTTATGGTGAGTGTCGCATCTCCGACGGTCATTAAATGCATCGGTACATCTGTCTGACATTTCGGGGTGATTGCGTAGCTTATAAAGACTGATGTGTGTGTGAGTGTGGAGATCAGATGGTTGGAGGTGAACAGAGCTGGTGCACGGTCGCTAATTTTGGATTAAGCTGTCGGGTTACTGTTATTTAATGTGATTTGTTTCATTCACCACAGCTATACCTCTGCTGCTCAATTCATGCAGTTAGATTTGCACTACACTGCGTGACTCCTACCGCTGCATCCGTGTTATTGCATGTGGGTGCAAGTTTGAGGATCCTGCTCAAACTCTTATCACACCGCCGGTCAGTTTAGCGCTTAGAGGAAGTTTGCGGGGATGAGAGAGCCAAGTCTTGGGGCAGGAGAAATCGCTGCCGGTTAGTTTATTTTAGAGGGTTCTTTAGGTGTGTTGTGGTTATTTTCCGAGCTCTCGTTTGGTATTTTTTTCCCCTTTTCCTATGTGTTTTCATCAGTTATTTTCTTTATTACGATCGGCTTAGTTGAGGGATATTTTAAACTGATGTTTTAAATTAATTCTATAATAAAGCCTGTGTATTTTTTTCTACTCATCTGTCCCGGTTCTCTTTTGTGCTACCGGACCTTTTATGGTCTTAAAGGTATGCAAGCGTGTTAAGGGGCCCTTGGCCTTCCCCGGTATTACTACATTTGGCGTTGTTGGCAGGATTAGAACTTGAAATATGGAGTTATGGATCTACCTTGCTTTTTTAAGAACTCTGGTCGCTTAAATTGACTCTATCCTTTCATAATAATCTAAACAGATTTCACAGCACTGAAACCATTAATGATGCAAAGTTTGAGTTTAATTATGTCTGGTCTGAATTTTTGCAGAATCAATAATCACATGGATTATTTACTGAGTAAAGTGAGTTGCTCTTTGCAGGTTTATTAAATATAAATGTATATGTTTTTTTTAAGTCAGGCTGTTTGAAAAGAACAAGTTCCTCAAGATCTGGATCTCCTAAAATAGCCACAAAGTCTGTGTGTTGTCTGACTTCTGGTTTCCACCAAAAAATACATCAGACCAATGCCCTGACCAACCTGTGAACACAGGACAGGAAGATGCCGTGCCTGGATCTGCACAAGCCCTTTGCTCCGGTATGCAGTCCGTGCTCCAGGACTCCCTCCTCACCTGAAAAAAGTCTGTGCAAGTCTCTCGCCGACAGCACCTGTTCTGGGTCTGTCTGGATCAGGACCGAAGACCGCCACAACCTAGAAACCTGGTCCAGAGGGAGGGGGTAGGGTGCATGTCTCATCCTGGTCCATACCCAGAGTAAATCTACACCACTCTGTTGTTCTCTGAGAAGTTTCATTTGTCCCATAGAAGTCCTTAGAAAGGTCTTCAGCTCCATGAGACCCCGATCATTACAGAACTTTCTCAGAGTTGGCCCCCTGGCTGCGTTTTGCTCCAAACCTTTCAGTGAAGTTGTTGAGGATGATAATGCCGCCGTGTTGGTTTGACCGAGTCGAAGAGGCTGCTGGAAGCAGGTGGAAGCTACCGGGGACTTAAGTAGAACCACTCGCTTTATTAGCAGTTCAGACCCACTGCCAGTTTTAAAATAAATCCAGTTTAGTCCGTTTTGATGTGCGTACAGACACCTCTTCCTTTACTTTTCTTTTTTGTGAACCACTTTTGGGCTTACTAAAAAGTTTCAAATAGATTTCACTAGACCCTAGATTTCAGTGAGAGTCAGCGTCAGTGAGGACGTTTATGATCACAAATAAACTGACTGGATCAACAGATTTCCCAGCAGGCTTTATTATTTAGTAGATGTTGAAAATAACATGAAATTAATTCATTTTTACCCACAGTAAAAGTAACATTATCATTACTGACATAAAATGCATATATTAAAGAACAGTAAAGGATTACATCTATATATTGTGAGCAGGCTGAGGGAAGCTGGTGGCACCGTGACTGAAAGAGACGGAGCTGGAGATAGTCTTTCTGAGCATTATCGTTTGAAACGAGCGGCACCGTGCACTCGCGGGACCAAGGTAGGGGCTACAAACAGGTGGTTCGCAGGAGTTTGAGACCCCTGGTCTAAATAATATGAATTTTGCTTCAGATCCTAGAACAAAACATATATTTGACTTTTTTCTGTCATTTACTTAAACAGTGACTAAATAGAATCACTGTTTGCAGATGTGCATTTAGACAGGGTGTTTACAAGTAGAGGGTGGTAACATTATGTTTTAAAGTCCACTTCATTTACAGCCTCACTCTGACTGGACTGGTTTCTACGCTGCATTATAAATCTGATCTGGAATAGCAGAGCTCTGGTTCTCACAGTGCTGCTCTAAAACATTCATTTAGGCTCAGATGAGTGGGATCTAGTTCTTTAGTTTTAATTCAAAGAAGAAACTAAACACTGTCTTTAACTGAAACTCTCTCCCACTGAAGACCCTGTGACTGAGAGGAGCTGAAACGCTGATAAGGAAACAAAGTAACCTCTTTTAAACTTTTCCTAATTAATGCTGTGTTCATGGCTTTTTACCTGTTTTATTTTCTATTATAAGATGTATTATTTAGGAGCCAGCTGTTACAGTAAACATGTGATTCTTTTATGTCAACTAAATCAAAAGTTGTTAAATAATCACATTTGAATCATTTGCTGTTAAACTTGACTAAACTCAGTTCCCAGTTACACTGATTTTTAAACAATTGACTCTTTTGATCTTATTAGGTTGAACGTTTATTGTGAATTTTTGTTTGTGACTCATCAGAAGTGAAAGTGACTGATTGATGAACATTTATTATCTAACCTGCTGTAGATGAACAGCTTCAGTTTGGAGGAACAGATCTGTTCTCATCCCAAAAGCAAATATTCTCTAGAAGTATGTTTTATTGTTGTATCCCTCAAAACGGTGAATGACAAAAAGTTGCATAAAATCTTTTCAACTGACAGCAGATTTATTTCGAATGTATCCATAAAGTCATTTATTGAGATACACTAATTGTTCAACTCAAAACAAGCACAATCCCATTTAGCAAAACTTGCAAAAAGAGAACGTGTGCATTGAATTAAGCTGTTTAAATGGTAAATGTAGAGCGCTTTCTAGAGTGTTCTCCACTCCCCAAAGCGCTTCACACACACATTCACACACTGGTGGTGATCAGCTATCCTCAGCTGTCATGGAGCACACTGACAGACCAACACCACCAGGTCCCTCTGACCACCACCAGGTCCAGGACTTGACGACTATGAGGCTTAGATTATGATAAGCTCTTTAGCTTCAGGGTGACTGTTAGCCTTTTAGAGGATTCCTATCTGGGATCTCCTAACGTCTCACTCTGACACGTCGTATTTCTAGACTGAGAGTTGTTTGCAGTCTGATGCATTTATCACCATCATGAATATACTTTGTTACCATACCTCCTTTTTGAATGTGCACAGCCTACATGCAGGCCATGTTGGCTAGCTGACAGCAGTTAGCTGTAGCTGGTCACTTCAGTTCTGAGTCATTACACTCATTATTGACAGGTAAAGGTTGAAACCCTAAATACGTTTATTCAGACGTGTTTACAAGAAACAATTACCATTTTATAATCTGTCCAATGACATCGTACTGTTTCACATATCATCAGATTGAGGGTTTTATTTCATATTTCATATTTTCAGTGTTGTTCTGTAAAGGATGAGTTTTCTTTATCATTTTGTTTTAAGATGTTTTCATAACGTGTTGAACGTTGTTGTGTGTTTTTCACTTCTGTTTCTCTGCCAGATTGATATTCCAGCTGAAATGGATCTGACCTCTGATTCCATGGATCTGACCTCTGATTCCTGGGTGAAACCATCCCTGATTGGTGCTTCAGTTGGACTGATTGTTGGACTTTCAGTAGCTGTTGCTGTCTATTGCAAATGCAGACGTACGTTTTATCTTGCTTGTTTAAAAATCACCTTTAATGTGGTAACTAATTTGAACATAACATTCAATGTGATCTTTACGTGAGTCGAGTTGTCAACATTTTAATGTAGTCCTTAATTCCCTTGTAAAAAGCTAAATATTGTTATTGACTACAACATTTTATTGTGTTTTTCACAACAGGTGACACTGTTGTGAGAGAGGCAAAACTCCAAACCCAACTCGACTCAGCTCAAATGGCAAAAACGCAATGTGAAGATCAACTAGACAAAACCAAGACGGTGCTGAATAACATGAAGTCAGAATGGGACCGTCACATCAGAGGAAAACTATCAGAGATCGAGAGGAAAAAGGAGACGAACAAGCAGGACCTTCAGTCTGTGGAAACACAGATAAAACAGAGGGAAACGTTGGAAATATCAGAGGATCTTCTTAAAAAGAAAGAACAGCTGTTAAAGTCTCAATGGAGGCTGGAAGACAAACAGACAGATTATGAAAAACAGTTGATTAATAATGAAAAGATGCTGGAACCCAGGGATACTCCAACGACTGCCAATGAAACAAATACTACGCTCTTGCCGTATCAGAATAAGACTAAAGAAATCTGAACAAATCATCAATGTTTTCAAGCTGAGTTTTCATCTAAAACTCAGTTTTAATTTTCATTCATCCTCCAGCTGCTCCAGACCCATCAGCTCTCACTGGACTTTACTTCTGGTTGGACAGGAAACCTAGGATCTGATGTCCACTTTTATTTGATCTTGTTTGTGTTCCAGATGCTAATTTATGCATTTGAGGTCTTTTGTGTTGATTCTATATGAGTGATTTCAGATTGAATGGTGAAATAAATCTGAATATTTTACAGGCATCTGTTTGTACATTTAGACGAATGAGTGGGATGTAGTTTTTTAATCTTTTTATCTTATCCTATTTCTTCTAATTGCTTTTTCCTCCCTTTGCATTACTATAACTTCTAAAGTGTGAGTAGCTCCCTTATGAAACAAAGACTCAATTAGATGCTTTTTATATTTGTTTGTTGTGCCTAAATTTGTTGTTTGTTCCTTTGTTTACTTTGCTTTCATGATAAAATAAATAAACAATAAAGCAAATATCGAGAATGACCAAGACTAATAAAGGATAAGTCTAGATTCCATTACAGTCATAATATGGTTGAAAACATCCCACTGCATGTCTATAGAGCTTCTCTTCAATCTTATCGGTCTCAGTAGATGATTGACTCAACGTGCTTCTAGCAGAATTTAGTCATAATTGAGTAGCAACTGTACAGTATTAATAAATGATAGTGTAGTCTGGTCTCTAGATCTTTGGCCTTGGCTCTATGTTCAATAATGTAGGAAAATATTACAAACAATGTACGAAGCTAATATAAATACCTGACCAATAAACATTCAGAAAATGTTTTAAAAGAGTAAAAAGTTATATTTAAAGGCCCCATATTCTGCAAAATTCACAGTCATATCAGTCCTAAAGACTATGTCTGAGACCCAAAATATTCTCACCGTTTTCACTTCCTGATTCTCATTTTTGAGGAATGTGTTTTGAGCTAATGCTAAAACAGGTGGTTTCTCTTTCTACTGCTGACATCAAGAAGGACAAAGACCACTCCTCTCTAGAGGACGGAGCCGATCACAACGTGTCCTATAGGTACAGGGTCCAGGACTCCCTTGTAAAACAGATTCTGAATCCCAATGGGACTTTCCTGGTTAAATAAAGGTTAATGAATCAATAAATAAACGAGCACCTTTGTCTACTTGAGCCCATTCCCGCCCTTTAAAAACCACGGGGGCGCTCATCCTCACAAACATTAGCAAACAGTCCTGGTGACGCTACGAGCAAAGCACGACAGTTGCTTCATAGATGTTTGATCAACGAGCACAAAAGTCTTTTTCACTCCCTTCATCTGAGACCCTGAAGACCCGCCAGATCAATTTGAGCAGTGCAGAGCTTTAACATGTTATTGAGAGGTAAAAGAAACGATTCAGAGTGGATAGAAAGTGCAGAATATGGACCTATAAAAGGAATTGATGTCTTTAAAAACTTAGATTAAGAACCAAAGAGAAGGAATTGAGTATTTCTGTAAATGGTGTAAGGTAAAAGAAATAAAAAACTCAAGGTCACTACACATTTTTTAGATCCTTGCTGAGATTTCTCATGAAGCAGAAAGCGTTTGGCAGTGTTTCTCTGCCTTGACACCTGATTTCAGTCAGTGGCTGATTATAGGCCTCCTGCAGAGCTTGATGACAGGTGATCCAATCAATGAATCAGGTTTATTAGAGCAGGGAAACACGAGTACATACTGGATACTGACCCTCCAGGACCAGGATTAGGCAGCACTGCTCTAAGTAGTTTGTTAGCCTCAAAAGTAACTTCTTTGTTACCTTGTCATTTATAAGTTGCTTCAAATAAAAGCATCTGCCAAATACATAAATATGTATTACAGCAGTGACCGATGCTTGCACATAGGAGAAAAAAAAAACAAGTGACCTGATGAGTGTTTATGGGTGGAGGGTGGTAACAAAGTGTTAAAGTCCATTTCATTTACAGCCTCACCCTGATTAAAACAGTTATGCTTCGTTATGACAAGAAGCCGTCTGTGAATCTGATCTGATGTAGCAGTGCTGTGGTTTTTATGTAACAGGTTTAGTGTAAAACCACATGCATTTTTTGTGTTAAGTTTTGTTGTCTTTAAAAGAAGTGTTTTTTTAAAGAAACATCTAACCACACCTTCAACGGAAACCGTTCCCTCTGAGGACTTTGACCCTGCGTCTTACTTAGAAGAAAAAGAGGTAAGTGTCTTCTAACAAATGGTTTTATTCAAAGTTGCTGCTGTTTCTGACATTTAAAGGTGTGGTTTAGTCATTTTTTTATACTTTTACAGTCTTCTCTAGTGTAAATCAATGCCTTATTAGACATTTTCATAAAGAAAAAAGCTATGATGCTTCTATTCTATGATGCAGAAGTTTGCTCCTGCAGAGATTTGCTTGAAACAGCAGGTTTTTTCATTGTCATTAATGATTTGCACAACCCTCGCTTCTGATTGGTCTTACCGCACCGCAACCACACCGCATCCAGTGTGAAGTAGCCTTTACTTTTTTTCCTGAATCCGAGGGCGAAATAAGCTAGACTATATTTGTGGATAAACTGAAGGTCTAGTTTTGTGCTCAAATGCCCGGACTGTGGCTTTAATGGATTAAATGTTTATCACGAGTTTGTATCTGTGACTTTTTGCACCTATAGAACTTTACACCTGTCTGTCTGAATGGTTCAGTCTCCAGGATGGGTCACAAGCCAGAGAGGTCACCTTTAAAACTTCAGCCTTTGGGTGCTGTGACCTTTGAACTCATCATTGGATTCCTACTCCTGACATCCAGCTGCAGAGGTAACGTTTAAACGAACACACAGGTTGTGGCATCGGCCATGTGGGCAGCTGTCTAAAGACTAGTGCTTCTCATAACTCTCAAACTAAATAAATACATAAAAATAAAAAATGGTAATGTTACATTCAAATTATTTCAAAAATATTGTATTACTCCCTGAGGAACGATACATTTTGTTTAAGTTCAATGTTTTATTTTCTTCATCGGGTTGTTTTCCTGGCTCTCACTGAGACCTGGGTCCAACCTGGTAACAGTGCTACTCCTGCACTTTCAAACAACCTCACATTCTCCAACACCACTCCTGCATCTGGACGAGGTGATGGAACAGGCATGCTAATTTCTAAGGGAACGAAGCTGCACAAAAGGGCCTTGAGTGTCTGCTAGTGTACCTTTTTTTTATAAGTCTTTTTGCTTTTTACAATCTGCTGGGAAAGTGGCTGTAACAGAAGCGTAGTCTCAGGTGGGCCATCGGAAAACAATCAGAGCGATTAGGGGCTGCAAGCAAACAAGTTTCTCTCCCTGAAACCATTCATTTGTCTCAGTCAAGTGCAGTCAGCTAAAGCTTAAAGTGCTGCAGCCAATATGCACAACATAAGTTTGGTGGCCACAACTGTAGCGTCAGCCCTGGGTAAAGACATACGTGTCTACTTGCGCATGTCTGATGAACAAGGACACCAAACATGGCGTACCTTAAAATAATTTTTAAAAGCTGCTATACTGTATTATGAGGCTTTTATATAGAAATAAGGTAGGCAGACGGTTATTTATATTATTCTGAAGCTCAAAGATCTCATTGTTTCAAATCAGCTGAAATGTTTCCTTGTTGATCCATAGCAGCAGTGAGGAGCAACATGCTGTCTGTATAATAATAATAATAATACATTTTATTTAAGGCGCCTTTCTAAAACCCAAGGTCACCGTACATGTGCAGACACAATACAAATAAAACACAAGAACATAGCAACAAGAAACCATAAAACCAGTTAAAAACAACATGAAAATGCAGTGAAATGAAATAATAACAGCAGCAGGACACTAAAACCAACAAGTTAAATCGAGAACCAGGGACAAGGTGCTACACAGAGTAGGCAGCCTTAAAGAGGTGTGTTTTTAACCTAGATTTAAAAAGTGACAGAGATGCAGTGTTCCGAAGATCAGCAGGTAGTGAGTTCCACAGGAAGGGGGCAGATCTGCTAAAGGCTCGCCTCCCCATAGCGGTAAGCCGAGCAGGAGGACTGTACAGAGTAAGTGAGGCAGAGGAACGGAGCACTCGAGATGGTATAGAGATTTGGAAGAGCTGGGAGATGTAGGGTGGAGCATGCTTGTGTATGGCCTTAAAAGTGAGGAGAAGCAGTTTGTATGTGATCCTAGATTTGATTGGCAGCCAGTGCAGCTGTTGAAGAACAGGGGTAATGTGACAGGCAAAGGGGGTCTTCATGATAACACGAGCGGCAGCGTTCTGTACCAGCTGGAGTTTATGGAGAGTTTTTTGAGGTAGACCGAAGAGTAGCGAGTTGCAATAGTCTAGTCGAGAGATGACCAAACTATTCACTAAGATGGCGGCGGTATGATCAGTAAGTGAAGGGCGGAGGCGATTTATATTACGGAGATGAAAGTAGGCCGACTGGGTGATTGAACTAATGTGAGCCTGAAAGGACAGGGTACTGTCCAGGATTACTCCAAGGCTCTTGACCTGAGCCAGGCAGGCAACTGAGGCATTCTCACAGGTTAGTGAGAAGCTCCCAGCCTTCCCCAGAGCAGATTTAGTGCCCATGAGGAGCACTTCTGTTTTCTTAGAGTTGAGCTGAAGAAAGTTCGAGGAAAACCATGTTCTGAGTTCTGACATACATTCAATAATAGAAGGTGGTGGATGGAGAGCAGACGGAGTGGAAGAGACATAAAACTGCATATCGTCAGCATAACAATGAAATTTTATGTCAAACTTCCGGAAAATAGCCCCTAGAGGAAGCAAATAGACAATGAACAGAAGGGGGCCCAGTACATAGCCTTGGGGAACCCTGGTAGAAACAAGAGAAGGTGTGGATGTAAAATTCTTCAGTTGAATAGAATGAGTCCTGTCAGAGAGATATGATTTAAACCAACTGAACACAGTGCCAGAAACCCCCAGAGACGCCAGCCTAGCTAACGGAGTAGAGTGAGCCACAGTGTCAAATGCGGCACTAAGATCCAAGAGCACCAGAATGGAAACATGCCCAGAATCTGCCGCCATTAGCAGATCGTTTGTTATTTTAATGAGGACAGTTTCCGTACTGTGCTGAGGGCGGAATCCTGACTGAAATGGCTCATAGAGGTTATTTTTAGTTAAGTGCATGTGGAGTTGGGAAACTACGGCTTTCTCAAGTATTTTTGAGAGAAAAGGGAGATTAGAAATAGGCCGGAAATTATTCAGGTCGCTGGGATCAGCACCTGGTTTCTGCACCTTGTATGGCAAGCTTTTATGTTATGTAATACAGGCCAAATCTCATGTAGGACAATAGTTAGCTTTTTAAGGACTGAAATTAATACAGCTCCAGAATTTCAATATAAACAACTATGTTTCCAGGTGAGTCAGAGGAGCTGGATCCATCTCATCCTATTACAGCTGTAGCTGGAGGTGACATTGTGTTGCCATGCCAACTGACACCTCCTAAAGATGCCACTCAGATGACTGTGGAGTGGGGGAACCTGAACCTGAGACCTAGGTTTGTGTACGTGTGGCACGAGGGGCAACAACATCTAGAGGACCAAAACATGGCGTACAGAGGACGAGCCTCACTGTCAGCTGACAACCTGAAACATGGAGACGTTTCACTGAAACTCACTGATGTCAGACACTCTGACAGTGGAAGATACCGATGCTACATTCCAAAAGAGAAAAAAGAAGATTTTATTGAGCTTCTTGTTGGTGAGTAAAGAAACTTTGATTTTTAAATGTTTGCTATTTTGATGAAAACCATCAATAAACCCCAGTAATGTGTGAGAGACAGTTTGGAAGATTGGGAAATAAATGAATTATGGAGGATTTGAGCTAACAGAACATATGAACACAATAAAGGAAGAGTTTAGGTGATCTGAGTGAAAGTGATGGTGTATTGAGGATTTATGAACATCTAACATCTCCTAAACGGTGTAGATCAGTTCCCAAACTTTTTTCCCGAGCACCCCTTCTATGACCCTGCTGTGTTCACGCACCCCCAATCCCCCTTGGAATGGAAACCTTTCACATTTCAACCAATTCCTGGTACCTACAAATCGTTAATGTTAATGTTATCAATTTTTGATACTTTGAGTGTTTAATAATTAAATAAATCGCTTTTTATATGGGCTGCATGGTGGCGCAGTTGGTTAGCACTGTTGCCTCGCAGCAAGGAGGTCGTGGGTTCGCGTCCCGGCTCTGCGGCCTCTCTGCGTGGAGTTTGCATGTTCTCCCCGTGCATTCGTGGGTTTCCTCCGGGTACTCCGGTTTCCTCCCACAGTCCAAAGACATGACTGTCAGGCTAATTGGGTTGGTAAATTGTCCTTAGGTGTGAGTGGGTGTGTGGTTGTTTGTCTCGTTTGTCTCTGTGTGGCCCTGCGATGGACTGGCGACCTGTCCAGGGTGTCCCCCGCCTCTCGCCCCTTGACCGCTGGAGATAGGCACCAGCTGCCCCGCGACCCTCTGTGGAGGAATAAGCGGCTACAGAAAATGGATGGATGGATGGGCTTTTTATATGTAACCGGGGGTTACTGTGAGTGTCGCGCGACCTACAGTCATTGAACGCCCCTCTCACCGGTCTGGGATTTCCTTGTGATGCGTCTATCTTGTAATGACGGCGGGTGTGTGTGTAGGAGTGCTGATCAAATGTTTGGAAGTGAGCAGTTACTACACTTGATTAAGCTGGCAGTTCGCTTAACTAACTGATTAGTGTTTTTAAATTAAAACCCAGCTCCATTAGCCATTAGCTCATCAGAAAACACGCTGCCTCTTTAGTAAAAACAACAGAAACAAAGAAAACGACTCAACATGGAGTTGATTAAATAAGGACACATATGGAATCAATCAGCAGAGTTGTTACAAGCTGTCAAGAAGGGATCTTTCAATAAATAATATCCATTTGACGAGGTAAACAGTCCAGCAGCTCTGCACAACATCACCCCGGAACTAATAGTGAAAGTTATTGCCTTCAAAATAAAGGTCTGCTACAGAGTTCACGTGATTGACAGAAAAAAAGACTCAGAGTTCATCCAGATATTGTCCCACAGCTCCACACAATAATGATATACATGTCTATTTACACATCTTTATTGAGTGGAGAAAAAAACACTGTGAATGTGTAATTATTACATTTTTCTGCCATTACATTTTTCATCTTGAGCACCCCCTAGTGGCAGCTCGTGCACCCCCAGGGGTGCGCGCACCACAGTTTGGGAACCCCTGGTGTAGATGAACAACCAACATACTCCTCAAGTGTGACAGACACGTCTCTCCTTCACTACCTCGTCTGCCCTGCTGCTCTTTGTCCTGTCAAAATCTATCTGGAGCATCCGTCTGCATTCCCTTTTTATCAACATGAATCTGATTTGGTGGTCTCTGAATGTCATTGAACACCTCCATCCTCTCCTCATCTCCAGGTTCGGTCTCCTCTCCTGGGATCAGTTTTTCAGGACTTGCTGAAGGCAGCAGTGGAGTGAAGTTAGACTGTCAGGCTGCTGCCTGGTATCCAGAACCAGAGCTGTTCTGGTTGGACGGGGAGGGAAACGTCCTCTCAGCTGGACCTACAGAGACAGTCAGAGGACCTGGTGGTCTTTATTCTGTCAGCAGCAGAGTTACTGTGGAGAAAACACACAACAACAACTTCACCTGTAGAATCCAACAGAGAGACGTCAAGCAGAGCAGAGAGACACACGTCCATGTTCCAGGTAGGAGGACCACCAGACGGGAAGCCTCTTTAGGTCAGTCACTGTGACCATTAACAGCTTCGTTCATCTCTCTGTTTCAGAGGATTTCTTCTTGGTCCGGTCCAGCTGCTCTGTCTGGGTCAGCTTTAATGTGATTTTATGTTTCATTATTATTGTTTCAGTATTTATTATCATCTGGAGACAAAGACAAACCAAAAACGGTGAGTTAAATTTATTAAATCATTCAGGAATGTTTCATGATGAAATGGTTATTTACTACAGAGTTCAGGATTAAGAAGTCCAGCAGATAAGTTTTAATTCTAAACATAATCACAAACTTTAATCTCTTTCAACTTCCTGTTTCTGCAGCAACTAAAAAAGATTCAAACACTGTGAATGAAGAGGAAGGACGACTGATGACAGAGAGGAAAGACAACGTGTCTGAGGACAAAACTAACAAGGAACTGGAAAAGAGAAACGAGGGTCAGGAAAGTGTTGGTCATGTGACTGATTCACTGATAGAGATAAAAGAGGATCTGGAGAAAATGAAAAAAATAATTACTGATCAATGGATGGAGGCAGAGAGAGACACAAAGGAGAGTCAGAAGAAGTTCAAGGCAGTGGAGGATAAAGTAATAAATCAACAGGGGGATGAGAAAGTCAAAGCAAAAGGATACCTGGAGCTGAAGGAACTCCTGATGAAGCAGAACTCTAAACTAAATGAAAGAAAGAGAGGTTTTCACCAGCTGGAACTAACAATGGACAAAATGAATAACAGAATATGTGAAAAGATAAAACAGGGTGAGGGTCAGGAAGCTCTGGATCATGTGACTGATTTACTTAGAAGGATAAAAGACGATCTGGAGAAGCTGAAAGATCAAGACATCATTCAAAGACTGGAGGTAGAGAGAGATGATGAGGAGAGTCAGAATAAGTTCAAGGCAGTGGAGGATGAAGTAATAAAGCAAAAGGAGGATGAGAAAGTCAAAGCACAAGGATACCAGGACCTGCTAAACATCATGACGGATCAGGTCTATAAACTAAATGAAAGAAAGAAACATTATGAAGAGCTGAATAAAGACATGGACAGTCTAATTCAGGGAATCTCTTATATATGGATCCATGAGGAAATGTCTAGACTTTGTAAAAAAGTTAATATCCATCCTGACAGCTTTGCTTTATTATAAACTTTATAATTATTATGTTCTCTGAGTGTTAATGTTAGTAAGAAACCTCTCAGCCCAGATCTCTGTCACGATTAATTCTGACTAACAGATTAACTAAATGTGACCATTAATCAGAAACAAGAAATCCACCTGCAGCACAGAGGCAGCTGTAAATAAAGGTCAATATTTACTTAGAATAATACGTTTAAAAGGTTAAATTTTTAAAAAATTGTTCAGTTTGTTCTTGATGCAGAAATCAGGAAAATAAATCACCTATTTAAAAACGTCTGGGTAAATATTAATGACTAAAAAACTCTATGAAAACAGGACAAGATTGAAGAAGAAACAGAAAAAACTATTGAACACAAAGAAGAAGAGTTACCAAGACAACAACAGGTAGATGAGTGAATAAAGTCAGAACACATAGAATAACAGAGTGCTCTTGTCCAGACTCACAGAGCAGTTTGAAAGCTGTTATTTGGTAAACAATGTAGATTAAAACTTTTTTTTTCATGCCTCTTAACAATGTTCTAACATAATATAGCTATAAATAAATTGTGGCGATTAAAAAAAAACCCAAAATAAATCAATAAGGTGGTTCCCTCATAGTTCTCTAACCTCAGCCAATCAGACGATTCAGACCGAAAGCAACTATTGGACAATCCGTCTGTCTGTCTCGCTGAAGCGCCTCACTTCCTCACTGCTTGGATCCTCCATTAATGCCTCCTGGTGCGTTTTTCAGCAGAACATCCCGGAAGTGAGAGAAGGACAGAAACATCTGTTAGCGCTTCAATTTTAGGAAAAGTACCAGAGTCCCACAAAGAAAAACACCTTTTCAGCAGAAAACTAAAACCGTTTGGACGTAGAAAGAGGAAAAACCAGGGTGAACATTAGCATAGCGTTTCAACGACCGGTGTTTTGCTCTCTCTTGTTTACTGTGACAATGCACGGTCTCATGTCTGGTGGGATGTGGCATAAGGATTATACCCAACGGGACGGGAGAGAGCTCTGAGACGTGTTTTTGTAAAATAGCTAGCTTGTTTGGATGTTACAGAGTGCAGCTTTAACTAATAGCCTTCATTCAGTCCATTCACATAAAGATCAAACGCATCATATTACTACCAAGCATGGTGGCTGATTGGTACACAGGCCTAGACTGCCATCTAGCGATTTTAGATGTGAAATTATATACTTCGGTATTTAAGTCGCAGGACCAGCCAAACTATGAAAAAAAGTGTGACTTATAGTCCAGAAAATACGGTAACTCTAAACTTGTGGATCCATGAGAGGATGAGGCAGGAGGCAGAACACTTGGTCAGACAGAACTTGGTGATCATGAACATGATGAAGTTCTGGACAGGTGAGGCTCTGCAGACGACCTGAGTGATGGACACAGAGGAGAATGATGCTGAGGACCTCATGTGGACAACAGGAAGGTTAAACAGCTGCAGCTGGACTTGATTGGGTCAGGCAGAAGTAAACATGAGAGCAGAGCAGAACAGGGTCAGATCAATCATTATTACAATATGTGTCATTTTATTGGTGCTTTTATGGTTGAATTATCATTGTTCAGTTTTTTATGTTTGTACTTCTTAATAACAATAAAACATGTAAACATGAACTTTATCAATAAATCTAACATCCTTTGAGTTTCTGGGTCCTTTTGTTCAGATGTCNTTTTATGATGGACCATATTGTATTGTACAGAACAGACCTACAGCTTTATAATGAATTGTTTCAAATAAATATCAACAAATCTGTTTTTTGCAGACAGATCTGAGACAAAATTGCCTGTAAAACTATGAACAGCCAGAAAATGTTTGGATATTATTTTTTATACTGATGTGTCCCACTATCTTGATTCTCTTGAAACATGCCAAGTCTGACATTCCTGAACAGGTCAGAGGTCACCTCAGGGTTATTGAGATAAAGAGGAGATTGTGCTGGTCTGTCCATCACTGGCTGGGTGTCTGAACTGGGAAAAGCTAAGTGCAACTCAGGTAGAAACACAAAACAATGAAGTGACCTGAAACAACTGCCTTATCGGGTTCTGGGATCCTGGACGAGCCCCCAATTGTTACATCATGTCTCAGGTGGCCATAACAAACAAAAGACACACCATGTAAACATTGAATAAAATACTGTAAATTAACATTAAAAACAAAAATTAACCTGTCAAAGATAATGATCCTGGACGAGCCCCCGATTGTTCTGTTTACAACAGCTACAGGAACACATCCTACCACATAATGGATGGACAGATCATTAAAGTGATGTCACAGTCATACTGAAGTGGTATTCTATCAGTGTTTACCTACAGTCAGGACCATCAGTGACATCACTCAAAATGACCAGGGTCTCTAGAAACAGGAAGTAGTATTCTGACTGGAGCAATTCTCAGGGCTAGTTACATCAGGAGAGACGCTGCTGCTGATCAGTGACTATTTAGTGTCTAATGTTTGGGTATTAAAGTAAAACCTACTTAAAAATGGTTTTACTGATGCATCAGGACGTTTTGTTACCTACAGTAGTCCTACAGTTATGCGTGGCAGCCTGTGTTTAGCTCAGTGGTTCCCAAACTTTTTCTTCTGGGCCCC
>SSNR01000162.1:784986-795269 GCA_006937965.1 Callopanchax toddi | reverse complement strand
GGGGGATCTGTAGGTGGGGTGTGTGTGTGTCGGGGAGGGGGGGGGGTGTCTGTGGAGGTTCGGATCCGGTTTAGGTACCAGATCGGCTCGGGGTCCTTCTCCTACCGACGACGTCACACTACGGCAAAGCCACTCGGACAAAATACATTGTAAATCTCTGTCGATGCTGTTCTTCCACACATGTTTTAGAAAGAGTTTAGCAGGTTTGCTCATAAATACACGTTTCTGACCGCCTAATGTTTTCTTTATAACTGTAATTTGTTAACAAAAACACGATATTGACGTTTTTTAGTAAAGAGTGTGAAACTACATCAAACCAACATCAGACTGTGCCAAATAAGCACAACGGTTTTTATATGTGAACGTGTTCCTTGTGTTTACATATTTAGCAGGCCTGGTTGTTTGTATAAATAAAAATAATAATAAAATAAAAAAGAGGTCAAATAATAGAATCACTGTTTCGATATGAGCATTAAGCCAGGTCGTCCAATGGGTGTTCAGGTGGTAACATTAGGTTTTAAAGTCCATTTCATTTACAGCCTCACTCTGACTGAACTGTCACTAGGCTTCCATTAAACAGGAAGTCATCGAGTCATCTGATCAGAAAGAGCAGCACTGTGTTTTTTTACTGTGTTGTTTTAAAGGGATCTGTTGACAGAGATTTATTGTGCATATCTATTTAGGGGTGGGTGAAATCCAGTTTTTCTTTTAGTTAAATGTTCATTAAAAGCAGACGTGTTTTATGAATAAAGGAATAAACCACTGACCACACCTCTAACTGACAAACGTTTCCTCTGAGGACTTTGACCCTGTGGCTCCAGAGGAGCTGCAGCACTCAAACGAATGAGGTAACTTCATATAAATTGTTAGATTTTTCAATTGTAGCTGTTGTGCTTTTTCACTCCTATGAATTTATTTATTTTAGATTACTTTATAGAATGATAAAAGCTGCTACAGTATCTTTATGTGAAGCTTTTATGTCGCTTAAACTAAAATACGTCAAGAAAAGGTCATTTAATCATTTGATGTTAAACCTATACTTGTTTCCTAATAGTATTTATATGAATATATTAGTGTTGAGTTTTCTGTCTTGAGAAGTATTTTATATTTTGCACCTATAGAACTTTGTACTTTCTGAATGGTTCAGTCTCCATGATGGGTCACAAACCAGAGAGGTTAACAGTGAAACCTGTAGCTGCTGTGGGGTTTGAACTCATCATTGGATTCCTTCTCCTGACATCCAGCTGCAGAGGTAACCTTTCTAATCTTTTCTTTTTTTCTCTCCTTTTATTGATTCATCACTCGGCTTTGTGTACTAAATGCAGGAAAGTTGTCCATCTTCAGTTTGGCTCAACAATCAATCCCAAAGCCACTAAATTCACACGGAGCCAGCTCTTTGATTGGGAGCTGCACTCCAGAGACAATAGGGACTTCTAAATGTCCTCTAAAGATTTAGGAGCAGCTCTGTGTTGTACCAGCAAAACCAGAAACAGAAATGATGGTTTTGCTTCAGCGTGCACGTATATTACATGGTTTGTTTGGGTGTTTTGTGAGAATTGTGTATTCTCAGAATGAGATTTTTGGTAAAACAAACCTTTGAAATGGTTCGTAGGAGACAGATTGCGCTCGTTACTCCATCATAAATAATGATTGCATCTGGGAAGCTGCAAGCAGTGCTTGTTTGGCACTTTGCTTAATAACAAATGTAAACAACTAATACATTTTCAGACTTGGTCATTTTTTTCTGCCAATCAGACTTCAGCGATTTAATTTTTTGACAACCTTTAATTCAATTCTTTTTTTTCTTTTTTTTTTACCGTTTCCTGTCCGGCTGTAGAGCAAACAGAACTAGAAAAGCTGCATTTCTTGCAAAAATGCAAAGTTTGAATGCATTTAATGCTGAATGAGACAGCTGAAATTGCCGATAACCAGCTGAATGAAGCTCAAATGAGCTGAAATTTAGCTTAACTTAAAAAAAATTTGCTGAAAATTTTGAATTGTTGACGTTTAATGTTGCTTATTAAACTTGAATAAATTTGTTAAAAATATCTGAACTGTTGAAATGCCATTGTACCAAATTGATAAAAAAAAAGTGAAATTTAGCTGAAAAGATTGCTTAAAGTTGTGAAAAAAGCTAAAGAACAGTGTAAAAGCTTCATCTAAGCTGAAATGTGTAAATACAGCTAAATCAGTGAAAGACAAACTGAAAAACATCTGAATAAAAGTTAAAATTGGCAATGATAAAACCTCTAAAATGGTTGAAACCTGCATCTAAAGTTTCAACTAAGCTAAACTAAGGAATGACAGTAAAATCAAACAGGGCCTGGAAGAGATTAAACAGTTGAACATAGCTGGAACCTGATTTAATCAAGATGAACTTAAGCTGAAATGACGTTGAAATGTCATAAAAAGCAGAATCTTTTATTAAAAGTTGAAGTTTCAGCAGAAATATTTTAAATAATTTAGTGAAAGAGTTTATCTCAAGCTAAATTACAGCTGAAGATCCAACATTAGTAGAAATATTTTAAATATTTGAAATTTAGGGAAGCTTAGTTTAATTTCAGTTGAAGAGTTTAAAATACCTGATTTGTAGAAATTTACAGGTTGAAAATTGTTTTAAAAAGTCAAATTTTGCTGAAAAGAATGCATAAGACTGCTAAAATTGCTAACAACAAAGCTTAAATAAATACATTTTAAATAAAGTTAATAAAGTTAAATCACTGAAGGACAAAGTGAGACATAGCTAAATGTCAAGTTGACATTAGTCAAAAATGGCAAAATCCTCTGAAAATGTCTAAAGACCAGAGCTAATGTTTAATCTAAGCTAACTGTGACATGAAATTTTAATCAGTGAGAGACATACCAAGAACAACTGGATGAAAAGTTTAAGGTTTCAAGGTGTAATTCTCTCCAATAGACCCTGTGCACGAGAAAATGCTAACTTCCGGGTTTCCTGTAGCTGTATTTGACGGTGAATCCTTACAGCGAAGATGGACTACAGAATCATGTCCAAATTACGAAAAGGAAAGGATCGGGTTAAAAAAAGGTTGTTGTATATCAGAGGTCGCGCTAGACTTTTTGGTTTTCCGTCATTTTGACTGACAGGGTTTAAAAATCCGGTCATAATCTATTTTTATCCGTCACTTATTAATTTTAAAAATTAAAATAATTACATTTTCAGTAGCATTATTGCTCAAACACCGGGCCCATTTAGCACATAAATCCATAGGATTAGACTCTAAATTAGTCGATCAGCCAGTCATCCTATAGAAATTTCTAAAAACTCCGTTAGGAGTCGAGCGCCTCGCAGCGAGGTGCAGCGAGGTGCGCTCCACGGGACTCTGATTACAGAATATTAACGTTCATTATGAGATCATGAGAGACATTGAGAGAGGGATGAGGGGTTCACATATTTTTCATTGAGATACTCGGGGGAAAACCTGGCGCTGCTGTTTAATGCAGACCTCCTCGCGTTTGGAGTCCAGTTCTATGTGCGCGCGGCTCGCGGAGCAGATTTTGCGTGTCAACAAGCCTCCACAGCCTATGAACGCTACTCTGAGGGCGCATTACAACAGGAAGTGTAGTTAATCCATATCTGATCGCACACTGAGCACCGGATTGCAAAGGGGCTTTTGAGCGGTTCGGGTCTGACACCTGATGGTGGACCAGTGTTCTTCTGCTGCAGAGCGCAGGACGTCTGGATCACAGGTCTGCGCTCAGCAGCACAGAACCTCAGTCTGGTTCTGGGGACAATTCAGTGATTTCCTATGACGGTATGGACGGGCAGGCTCGTGCGCAAACCTGTCAGAATGACCGGCGCCCTTCAGATCTTTCCGTCAAAGTCAAAAAAAAAAAAAAAAAAGGTTAAATATGGGACATTTTCGGTTAACGGGACCCCTGCTATATATTAGGATTTACGATGGGGAAGGTTGTGAACACCTCATCTCTCTTTCATGAAATCATAATGAACGTTAATATTATACAGAGTCCCGCAAAGCGCACAGAGCTGTGCCTCAGCTGCTGCTGCACTGCGCTCCACTCCGGAGAGTTTTTATTTCTATATGATGACTGGCTGATGGACTAATTTAGTGTCTAATCCTATGGATTTATGTGCTAAATGGGCCCGGTGTTAGATCAATAGAATAGGAACCGAGCGATCTGCAGCTTCTAAAGAGGTTCTCCAAATCGCGACCGTCAGCGGAGGATTACACAGCATGTAAACAAACCGTAAAAAAGCCACAGCATATACACAAATAATTTACGTTGGTTAGGGTCTCAAACTATAAGTATTGACGATGGGGAAGGTTGTGACTTACCTTCAAAATGAGATAAATCCTGCGAAATATAAAATGTGAAGCCTTTCTCTCGTTTGCTCTTTGGCGCAGGGAAAAACGATCAACAAGTCGGTGAACATCATCAACAGAAATATTAGGCAAATGCCCTAGACATCTAGAAGAATTTAAATCGCCGCTTAGTCCACTCATTTTGTCGACTTCTTCGGGAATACAAGACCGTAAATAGGGTGCGACCAGGCGAGAATATCAAACCGGAAATAATACACTGGACAGGAGTCTTCCCACCGGAAGTAGCATATGCTAACGTGCACAGGGTCTATCAGGAAGCTGTCAAACCTTCAAAAGTGGAGGCAGCTTCAATCATTTAATGTGGTTGTTTGGCGAATTAGCTGTTGATTTGCAATGTGATCAGAAAAAGATGGTCCAAGATTCCAGCATGGTTTCTCAATATTTTGGAGTCCAAAGTCTCCTGATTATTTTAAAACAAGAATGAAGTTCTTATGTCAAAGTGTGTCAACACAGCAGGCTCTAAAACATTAGTACGTTTTAGCAGAAATTCTATGGTTTAAACCCTGTCAACGCGATTTTGGACGTAGTTTTTTGTAAATAACTTCACCATAGTTTATCAGAATGCTATGAAACTTTCAACCAGACATCACAGGAAGAAGCCGGTCGATTTGATATATAATGTGTCTGGGTTCAAGCTCCCAGTCACATGCAAAATGTGCAAAAACTCAATTTCAAGCTGAGTTAGTATTAGCATGCTAATATGCTAATGGTTGGGGTGACTTGTTGCCATGCTAAAAAGTAAAAATGTCATTATTAGCATGCTAACATGCAAAAGCTACCTTTAATATGTTTACATGCTAATGCTAATTTTAGCATTAGCATACCTGGTCCAGGTTTTAGTTCTGGCCTTAATCCTGTTTCAGATTTCTGTTCTGGTTCAGGTTTTAGATCAGGTCCTGGCCCTCATCCTGTTCCAACTCCTAGATTTGGTCCAAATCTTTGTTTTGACACTTGTTCTTTTCCAGGTGGTGGGTCTGGACCCAGTTCTAGTCCTGGTCCTGGGTCTGGACCTAGTTCTGTTATTGGTCCAGATCCTGGGTCTGATGTGTTCCTGGTTCTGTTTCTGGCCTAAGTCCTGGGTCCAGACCCTGGAGCTGGTTGTGGTCCTGGTTCTTGTCTAGGTCTTGTGTCAGGTCCTGGTCTTGGTTCTGGATCTGGCTAAGGTCCTGGGCTTAGACCCAGTCCTGGTTCAGGTTTTTGGTTCTGGTCCTGGATCTGGCCTAGATTCTGGGTTAGGACCCATTTCTGCTTCTAGTCCTGGTTCTAGACTCTGTTCTAGTACTGGTTCTGGGTATGGTCAGGTCCTGGGCATGGACCCAGTTTTAGTCCTGTTCCAGGTTGAAGTCCAGGTTCTGGTCCAGGTCCTGGATGTTGTTGTGGCTCTGGTCCCTAGTCTGATCCTGGTCCTGCATCAGTCATTTCCAGGTTCAAACCAGTGGAACTCTGTCCCTTTGATCTGTTCAGTGTTTATAAAGGCTAACGAGCTGATGATGATGATGATGTGATGAAGATGATGGACACCTGTGACACTGTTAAAATACAGCAGGAAAAGGCAAGTTGTAGGGCTCGAACAAATCACTGTCTTTAGGAAACCGTTTGACCAATTTTAAAAATTTAAAATCCGCGAGTGACAGCAGGCTTTGGAGATGTTAAGTATCTATTTTTGTACACCTATGTTAATATTTGAAGGAGATATGGCGATAGAAAAACCATGTTTCGTTCAGAAACTTCTAGAAATCTCATGAGGCATTTAACATAGGAAATAGACCGAAAATGAGCTGACTTCTCCTGGCTTTGAGGTGATTTATGAACGAGCCATACTACCTATGGCCCAAACAAGCAGATATTCTTAAAGTAGACAAAAATCCCCACATTTTAATGTATAATTGGTTGATGTTCTTTAAACTGAGTGACAGTAGTTACAGTTTGAAAGAAAAATTTATCCTAATCCAAAATGTGCTGTCAGTTAGAGGGCGGTGATGACATCACTAGAGTGGGAGAGACGTTTGAGATTCACGATCCACCTCCGAACAAAGTTGTCCTGCTCCCACATTTTTCACAGCACATGTATGAATTATACCTCTCTGATTAGAGATTTTTGTTAGCTTTCAGAAAGTGTAACTCTGATGTCTGTGTGACTTACGGTTCTCTCACAAATCGACCTAGTTGGCGTAGAACCTGCCTTTCTGCTCCTATCTTTTTCATTATATTTTTGGTGATTTTTTTGTCTGATGTCTGAAATGTTCCTCAAGTTTAACTCGTCATTTCTCGGGAATGGTAAAAGATATCAAAAAGCTTAATCATACGGTAATAGTTGAATGTCTTGAGAGTTGTTTAAAAGTTGAATGAAGTTTCTAAGTTGAAGTATGCTGAAGTAGTTAAACTTGGAAAAAGAACAGAACAGAAGCAGAGGAGGTGAACGCTCTCTACATCAAACAGCATGAGTTGCTGTTTCAGAACAACATTCTGAAGTTTAAAGATCTGACTGTTTTCTAATCAGAAACCTGGTCCTGGTCAATCTGTAGAAGCAACAAGGATCAATGTGCTGCATGTGTGGCAGCTTGTCATGACGTGTAATGTAAAAAACTTGGAGCACCAACATGTCTATAACCAGACTCTGGACTAAATACATCTAGAGCATTTCATGTTAAAAAGCAGTTGTTGTTTTCCCAGGTGAGTCAGAGGAGCTGGATCCAGCTCATCCTGTTACAGCTGTAGCTGGAGGTGACATCGTGTTGCCGTGCCAACTGAAACCTCCTAAAGATGCCACTCAGATGACGGTGATGTGGGCAAAGCTGGACCTGAGACCTAGATTTGAGTACGTGTGGCACGAGGGGCGAGAACATGTGGTGGACAAAAACATGGCGTACAGAGGACGAGCCTCAATGTCAGCTGACAAACTGAAACATGGCGACGCTTCACTGAAACTCACTGATGTCAGACACTCTGACAGTGGAAGATACAGATGCTACATTCCAAAAGAGAAAAAAGAAGATTTTGTTGATCTTCTTGTTGGTGAGTAAAGAAACTTTGATTTTTAAATGTTTGCTCTTCTGATTCCTAATGAGGAGTTTTTAGCATCTGATTTAAACTAAACTGGTTTGTCATGTCTAATTTCAACCTAGTTCTTTCTGCACAGTGTTGACTAGAAAACCCTAAAACCCAACGGAACATTTGAACAGAGTAAAGGACAAGTCTATAGAAGGTTGATGAACATCTAATTTCTCACCTGTTGTGAAAAGTAGAGTTCTCATTTATAACCCGACCCGGCTCAGCCAATCGGTTCAGGTCGGGTTGAATAATTAGATGAATGGATCAGGCTGAGTTGGACTTGGACAGCAGAGAGCAAGAGGAAGAAAACCTTGTCATAAATGCTGAGCTGTGCAGTGTGAGCAGCGTTCAGACACATGGACATGATTAAATGCAGGGTGAGTGGAAGGCACCGGGTGGGGGGTTGGTGCATGGACCTGCTACATGTACTACAAAGGGTCTGGGCTTTGTAACCAGACGTTTTTCCTTTTAAAAAATCAGTTCAAACAAATAAAAATAAATAAAAATGGTCTCCTGATAAAAAGGTCACTGATTTTTCCTGTGTAAAAGTTGTTGTTTTGTGATTAAAGAAAAAAATCTAGTGAGCAACTGGACAGTCATGGCAGGATGAGTTGGCAAAATGATTTGTTTCAAAATATAAAAAACGAAGAGTGGCAACATCAAAGTGCAGAAACACCATTGGTTTCTCAAACTGTTTGTAAAGTTTTGTGTTTAGGTCTCTTTAAATGGGAGAACCTGACTCCAGACTGGTGCCTGCTCTGAATAAAGTTGAACTCTTAAGTGTTTTTTCTCTCTGATTGTCTAAAGTGACTCTGCTGCAGGTCACACACTGACTAACACCTCCATCCTCTCCTCATCTCCAGGTTCGGTCTCCTCTCCTGGGATCAGTTTTTCAGGACTTGCTGAAGGCAGCAGTGGAGTGAAGTTAGACTGTCAGGCTGCTGCCTGGTATCCAGAACCAGAGCTGTTCTGGTTGGACGGGGAGGGAAACGTCCTCTCAGCTGGACCTACAGAGACAGTCAGAGGACCTGGTGGTCTTTATTCTGTCAGCAGCAGAGTTACTGTGGAGAAAACACACAACAACAACTTCACCTGTAGAATCCAACAGAGAGACGTCAAGCAGAGCAGAGAGACACACGTCCATGTTCCAGGTAGGAGGACCACCAGACGGGAAGCCTCTTTAGGTCAGTCACTGTGACCATTAACAGCTTCGTTCATCTCTCTGTTTCAGAGGATTTCTTCTTGGTCCGGTCCAGCTGCTCTGTCTGTGTCAGCTTTAATGTGATTTTATGTTTCATTATTATTGTTTCAGTATTTATTATCATCTGGAGACAAAGACAAACCAAAAACGGTGAGTTAAATTTCATAAATCATTCAGGAATGTTTCATGATGAAATGGTTATTTACTACAGAGTTCAGGATTAAGAAGTCCAGCAGATAAGTTTTAATTCTAAACATAATCACAAACTTTAATCTCTTTCAACTTCCTGTTTCTGCAGCAACTAAAAAAGATTCAAACACTGTGAATGAAGAGGAAGGACGACTGATGACAGAGAGGAAAGACAACGTGTCTGAGGACAAAACTAACAAGGAACTGGAAAAGAGAAACGAGGGTCAGGAAAGTGTTGGTCATGTGACTGATTCACTGATAGAGATAAAAGAGGATCTGGAGAAAATGAAAAAAATAATTACTGATCAATGGATGGAGGCAGAGAGAGACACAGAGGAGAGTCAGAAGAAGTTCAAGGCAGTGGAGGATAAAGTAATAAATCAACAGGGGGATGAGAAAGTCAAAGTAAAAGGATACCTGGAGCTGAAGGAACTCCTGATGGAGCACAACTCTAAACTAAATGAAAGAAAGAGAGGTTTTCACCAGATGGAACTAACAATGGACAAAATGATTAATGAAATACGTGAAAAGATAAAACAGGGTGAGGGTCAGGAAGCTCTGGATCATGTGACTGATTTACTTAGAAGGATAAAAGACGATCTGGAGATGCTGAAAGATCAAGTCATCATTCAAAGACTGGAGGTAGAGAGAGATGATGAGGAGAGTCAGAATAAGTTCAAGGCAGTGGAGGATGAAGTAATAAAGCAAAAGGAGGATGAGAAAGTCAAGGCACAAAGATACCAGGACCTGCTAAACATCATGTCGAATCAGATCTATAAACTAAATGAAAGAAAGAAACATTATGAAGAGCTGAATAAAGACATGGACAGTCTAATTCAGGGAATCTCTTATATATGGATCCATGAGGAAATGTCTAGACTT
Organism: Callopanchax toddi; assembly: GCA_006937965.1. Lineage (NCBI taxonomy): Eukaryota > Metazoa > Chordata > Actinopteri > Cyprinodontiformes > Nothobranchiidae > Callopanchax > Callopanchax toddi. The sequence goes on along the minus strand of SSNR01000162.1, from coordinate 785,582 downwards.
TGTAAAAAAGTTAATATCCATCCTGACAGCTTTGCTTTATTATAAACTTTATAATTATTATGTTCTCTGAGTGTTAATGTTAGTAAGAAACCTTTCAGCCCAGATCTCTGTCACGATGAATTCTGACTAACAGATTAACTAAATGTGACCATTAATCAGAAACAAGAAATCCACCTGCAGCACAGAGACAGCTGTAAATAAAGGTCAATATTTACTTAGAATAATACGTTAAAAGGTTAAATTTTTAAAAAATTGTTCAGTTTGTTCTTGATGCAGAAATCAGGAAAATAAATCACCTATTTAAAAACGTCTGGGTAAATATTAATGACTAAAAAACTCTATGAAAACAGGACAAGATTGAAGAAGAAACAGAAAAAACTATTGAACACAAAGAAGAAGAGTTACCAAGACAACAACAGGTAGATGAGTGAATAAAGTCAGAACACATAGAATAACAGAGTGCTCTTGTCCAGACTCACAGAGCAGTTTGAAAGCTGTTATTTGGTAAACAATGTAGATTAAAACTTTTTTTTTCATGCCTCTTAACAATGTTCTAACATAATATAGCTATAAATAAATTGTGGCGATTAAAAAAA
>SSNR01000162.1:717715-784798 GCA_006937965.1 Callopanchax toddi | reverse complement strand
GACTGATGACAGAGATGAAAGACAACGTGTCTGAGGAAAAGTCTACAAACAAAGAGAAGCTGGAAAAGAAAACTGAGGGTCAGGAAAGTCTGGATCATGTGACTGAATCACTGCTCGAGATAAATGAGGAGCTGAAGAAGATGAAAAAACAACTCTACACTCAAAGGATGGAGACAGAGAGTGGTGCTGAGGAGAGTCAGAAGAAGGTTAAGGAAGTGGAGGATAAACTTATAAAGCAAAAGAAGGAGGAGAAAGTCAGAAAGCAAAAGGAGGAAGGGAAAGTCAGAGAGCAAAAGAGGGATGAGAAAGACACAAAGCAAGAGGGGGACGAGAAAGACAGAGCAGCTTACCTGGACCTGAAGGACATCTTGATGGATCAGAACTCTAAACTGATGGAAAGAAGGAAAGTTTATGAACTAGTGGAAGTTAACATGGACAGACTGATTGTGGGAATTTGTAAAAAAGTCAAACAGGATGACAGGAAGGAAGCAGAGAGTGTCCTGACCCATACCTGTTTGGTTCCAGTTTGACCCGTTTGTCCCGGATCAGTTCTGTTTGTTACCATGTCCTGTTTGATCTTGTCCTGTGTGTTAGGTTTTATGTCCACCTTATTTATCACATCTGGTTTTAGTTTGGTCTTGGTCCATGCTCGTGTGTTTCCTCATGTTCATGTCCTGTCCGGAGTCTTGTTAGGTGTGGTTATGTCATGGTCTCTGTCCCTTGTGTGTTTAATCCCATCAGGCTTTTGATTCATGCACCTGTGTTCCCTGTTCTTGTTCTATTTTATCTTGTCATGTTGTGTGGGTTCCTTCATGCTCAGTCCCTGCTCTCCACTCCACCCTCACCCACTGATTGTTCTCACCTCTGACCATGTCCCCACCTGCTCCTTGTCTCCCTGATTACCCTCCTCTATTTAAAACCTGGACTGTGTTGGATTGTCTGTTTTACTTCCTGTTGGGCCAGCAGTTCTAGTCTAGTCTAGTCTAGTCTAGTCTAGTCTAGTCTAGTCTAGTCTAGTCTAGTCTAGTCTAGTCTAGTCCTGAGTTAAAATAAACCATTTTAAGTTCATCCTTGGTCTCCTGCTCCTCCATCTCACCTGCACTTTGGGTCCTCCACCACTAATTGTGACAGAGAGAAAATATAATACTACTATTACTACTACTTCAACTAATGATAATAACATGTATTCTGCATCTTTTGAATGTAAGAAATTAAACATTTCAACCCAGCAACCTCTCAGAATGTTGTATTTTTGTATCTTAATGTTTTATGACATCATCTATTTGACCAGATCTCACCTTGGAAATGAGGTTTTTATTTTCTGTGGGATTTAACCTGATTAAATCATAATCTGTAACCTGTGAGGAATTTGACTTCAGTCCTAAATTCTGTATTTATCCATCAACACGCTGCAGACTTTTCACAGCAATAAATTACTACAGAGATACTGAATTAGATGATTTGAAACCTTTATTTACAGGTAATATTTACATTATCGTTTTTGTGACTGAAACTTGAAATTATTTTTTAATTTGACTTTTAAAAAAGGTTAAAGTTGGCTAATCTTTTAAAACAGTTTTTCTTTTAAATAAGGGGGAAAATAATAAAATAAACAAAACCATTAGCAGCTGCATGAAAATATTAAATATTGAACCAAGAAAACTCAAACAGAAGTGAACACATAGATACCTGCATACAGTTAATTTTATTTAATAAAATGTTAACAACTGTGTGACCTTTTGAGGCTGGTTCCATTATGTTTTAAGCCCCGCCCCCTCAATATAAATGAATGGGAAGTTGATTTAAATAATAGATAGAAATAAATCACAAATAATCATTTACCAGGTGTTAACACCTGTTGATTCATAGATGTAATTTGTTTTTAAACCTTTTTCCTGTTATTAGTTTATTTTATTATTATAACACACCATGACTGTGTGAAGGTGAGACTTCCAGCTTCACTTTATGTTATCACTTCTCAACAGCAGAAGGCTGAGCAGATATCTGGTCTAGTTGTTTTACATGTTGATGGTTTAACATCAGGTGACATAAGATTTGAGTTTTGTTCAGTTACATAAAGCCGCCAGCAGGTGGCAGCACATGAAACCACCTGAACCTGTAGGTTGAGGTAAACAGGAAGATTTACAGCAGGTAAACACACAGGTGTTTGATCTGATTTATTTAGAATTCTTCATGAATACATGCATAAAGGATATTAAAAACATAAAACCCCAATGAGGTCCGCTCACATGTCGAAAACACCCAGAACAGTCAACATCAAGGTGAACAAGTACAAACATCTATTTATATTTATTCTTGTTTTAAAAGCACTTTGTCTGGTTGGCTGTTTGTAAAGGATGAATGAATGAACCTCCTGCTACTGTCAGGTATTACTGTCTACTAATGCTCTATGTGCACATGTAGGAATATTTTAAGATCATATTAAAACATTGCTGACGTTTCAACTTGTTCACATACTGGGGCAGGAGTTGTTTTAGTACTCCAAATTAGCTTTATTTGGCACCAATCTGCAGCAGTGTCTCTCCTGATCTGACTAGCTGTGAGTATTGCTCCAGTCAGAGGACAGCTTCCTGTTTCTAGATGTTATTGGTGGGTGTGGTCCCTTACTGAAGATAACTGATGAACGTCACTTCATTGAGTTTTTAATGAGTGTAATACTCATTTTTACCACTAGAAGGTAGAAGTTCCCCGTTTTCAGATCTTGTATATTTATAAAACATGTTTCCTGTTTCAATTACAAAAAACAACTGATGTGTCAATAAAATAGTTTTAAACTAGAATGTCTCTTTTTACCTGAATGTTGAGTTTAGATTTATTTAATATAAAAGTATTGTCAATTTATTTAAACTGAAAAATGTAGAAGCTTTTTGCTATTTAGTGTTTCTATAAATCAAACATAAAACCTGCAGAGATTAAAATCAAAGCTTTGGCTTCAGAGGGATCAGAGGTGGTCTGACTGGCAGTAAAGATGGACGTCTTCAGACTTTAAACGTGACTTTGTTAGTGACTCAGACCATCAGCTGCAGCCCTCTGTTGGTTTATCCTCCAACACTGAACCGACTGCAGCTCAGCTCTTTGGTTCCTGGGTTAGGGTTCCAGTCTGGTCACCAATCAGAGCTTTAGATAAACCATCTGATGTCTCTGAGACCATCACAGTAAACTCCAGACCATAAATGATGTAAAACAGACACAAAATCTAAAAACATTAGTGAGGAGATTCCTCTCCTTGTCACACCTTTACCCTGATTAAACAACTGATGTCAACTTTATTAGCTTTAAAGCTTTCGATGTCCTCAGACTGGCTCTGTGGATGGCTGCAGCCTGACTTCAGCTCCTATCTGATCTTTGTTTTCTCTGTGAAATCTGGCGTTGCTTCAATCTAAAACATGTTCAACTCAAACATGATAAAAATCCTCTCTGGTCGGAGGCCTCGCTGCTCGTAGACGTCTGTAACCTGTTTCTTCATATGAAGGAGGAAACGAGGATAACAGCTTGGTACCAACGACTCTAATCCAGCAGCTAACGACCTGCAGGCCTTCAGGCATGCTGGGAGATGTAGTGATACAATCTGAGCATGAGATATGATTGTGTTAGCATTTTATCTGGTTCTAATGATAATCACATGTAACCCACACACGTCCCTTCACCATGTTCTAATAAAAACAGGAAATCAAAGCTGTGGAACCATGATGTGTTAGAGAGGACTCAAACAGCTCCTCCAGGCTCAGGATCAGCCATCATGGCAGCCTGTCAGTCAGTCCCAGTCACCATGGAAACCACCTGAGAAGACAACAAGGACCCACTGATTGATGAGTGATCTGAAAATGCCTCCTGTCCTTCCTGTAAAAGCTCTTATCTTCTGTTCAACCAATCAGCTCCAACATCTTCATCTGATCTGCCCATCATCTGTAAGCCCTGAGCATTGACTGTCAGGCTACAGAGATCATTTAACTTCCTCTGTAACCTGTCAGATAATTATCATTAATGATATTATGAATTACCTAAGTAGTCCAGGCCATATTGATGATGACAGCTTCATATCTGGACTGGGCAGATCTACGTCTTCGACCTCCGTTACACGTCTGGAAGGTAAAAACACACATTAGAATATCACTAGAGGACCTTCACTGAACCTTCTGCTCGCAGCTGAAGATGCTAAAGGAACTGGATCTAATGCATCAGAAACCTTCTGTCTGTCTTCTAAATTATGTTTCGTTTTTTTTAAAAATACCATCAATAAACGTAAACAGCGCTGGGAGTTGAAGTAGATTTTGGGCCTCCTGAGAACCATGATGTGTGTGAGTACCTGGATGCAGCTGTCGCCCTGTTTGACACACAGCTGTACGCTACAGTGCAGGTAGATTTCACCAGAGCCTTCAGAGAACTGGAACATGTTGAAGGAGAAGTAGCTGGAGGTTCCCTCTCCGTTTCGCTCCACCTTCACCGTCCCGTCTGCAGCGTTCGCACAGCTGCTCACAAACAGGAAAACCCCTTGATCAGATTAGTGATCAGAAATCAGGTCGATGAGTAGATCTCTGCCAGCACTCTCACCCATTCTGGATCAGATCATATCTAGGACTGCTGTCCGGTGAGGCCTGACCGGTGGCCCAGCAGGACTTGGTCACCACGGCAACCTGTTGTCCATCCAGCCCGTCTGTGTCCAGCTCCACCCAGATCTCCTGGTTCAGTCGGACTTCAGTGCTCAGCTCTACAGGTTTAGTACGGCTGGCGTCGGTGTAGGCCTTCATGCTCAGAGAGTACCTCCAAGGTCCAGAAGTGATGACCTGGACCACAGAGCTGCAGAGGACACACACACACACACACACACACACACACACACACACACACACACACACACACACACATACTTGTTTTTAGTCTTGATAAGGACCTTTTATAAAAACAATACAACCAGTAATATTTTGTATCACAGCTGACTGAGTGGGTCAGACTCTGGACAAGAGTTTGTCCAGAAAAAAAACTAAAGATCAACATCTAGCAAACAACTTGACATAATTCAGAGTATTAATACAGCGCCCCTGTAGGGGAACTGTGGTACTGCACGCTCAAATATAATGTGGTACTTTTAATGTTTTATAGTATAACAGTTTAAAAGTACTCTGGGACCTATCCGGAATGCCAGCCCACTGCTCCTAAAATGGGTTAAACAATATAGAATAAATATTTCCTCCAAGGGATCAATTATTCAAACCCTTCATTCATTGAACCTTTTAGAACTTAAGGTCTATTTTTACAGAGAGAATATGAGAAAAACATTTAAAAACCTTTTTTAAAACATGTAAAATGCAAAAATATGTTTAAGTTATAAAACCAACCAGAGTTCAATAAAGGATCAGATACTAAGACTGGCACTCAAAAGAACTAGAAAAGCAAATATTAAAAACATGGGACTATTTCAATAAAAAGATGAATATAATCAGAATATATTAGTATTTAAATAACATTTATTTTATGTTTACATTATTATTACTTTACCTTATATAATAACCCTTATTGGTTTAAATAATAAAAATGTTTTGTTGCATTTTTCTTCATGTTGAAGTTAAAAGGTTAAATAAAGAGTTAAGGCCAGTTGGGTCAGATGGTTAGAAACTAAAAGATGAAACCATTTTGATAACTATGTTTAAATAAAATCCACACAACTTCTTTATGAAGGGACACACGTCTAGTTTGAGCATCAGTGTGACAGAGTTTTAGTAAACGGGGCTCAGTTGGATAAAGAATCTTCCTTTGTCAGAAGGTTATCTGTGACTTAGGGTCGTGTTTTCTCCAGTGAAAACTGGGTCAATGGAGTTTATATTTGGGTTTATTAAGGATTCTAAAGTCTACAGTAAGAGTCAAAGAACCTCAGAAGTCAATAAAATATCTGAGAGAACCAGAACAGTGAAGTTCAGGGTTTTTTTCTGAATCAGTATAACTCTTTGTACTTTGTTACCAGATGTTTTATTTCATTAAATGGAATAAAAAACACCAAAGATCATGTTTGGTTTGAGTGTAAAAACTAACCGTCCTCCCAAAACCCTGCAATGTTGGTTATGTTACCTAACAGAGTCTCAAAAAGTACTAAACTAGTAGAATGTGTTTGGTCCATAATCAGCCAATACTCGACTACGACTAATACAGTTTAACTGGTTAATGAGATTATACATCACACCAGAAAAACGAAACAAATTTAATAGAAACATCCCAGATCTTTGTAACAAATGCCAAGAACAAAACACATTAAGGAGTTCTGGGGAGAAGTCAGAAATAAACTTCAAGAAATCCTGATGATCAAAATAGATCTGAAACCAACACTTTTTATTCTGGGATTATACCCAGAAAATACAAACATAAACAGGTATAATAAAATATGTATTAATCTGGGAATTTTGCAAGCAAAGAGAATAATCGCTTTATCATGGAAAGAAATGAGTAAACCCACTGGAAAAAATGACATACATGTTAAAAGACCAACAAGATGTTTTTGACAAAATCTGTCTATTTTATTGGAAACATCAGAGACTAAGGTTAACCCTTAATGCAATTCTATTGTTTTATGATGTATTTTCTTTTGATTATCTCTGTAAGGTTCTCATGATTAAAATAATAATAATAATGCATTTGGGATGTACCGCACCTTATTTTCCTTTTGTGTTTTGTAGTCGATACGCTTTTTGTTTTGTTGTGTTTTAATGTAATTGTAAAGAAAATGAATTAATAAAAATATATATTAAAAAAACAGAATGTGTTTGGTCAAACCAAATGGCTACCAACCTATTTTAATGGAATTTTGGGAAGTCCTGGAACATGCAGGTTGTTTTTAATGCAAGCTGTGGGATGACTCTCTGGGTGTAACTGATGTGACTGAGTGTCCTTCACACAGAGATTACACATAAATAAACCTGCTAAAAGGAAGAAAGGAAGGACATCTGCTGTTTGTACTAATTCCAGCATAACAAGGATAAAGACTGATAGGAGATCCTCTGACCATCCACCACTCTGACAGCTCATCTGGAGAAACGTAGACGTTTATTATCCGTCCATAAGTCATCACTTCCTATGGGTTCAAGCACCGTCTATATCTGAAGATTTCCTGATCTCCTTCTATGTTCATCAAAGACTTAATATGAACTGAGGGACATAAAGCAGCCACTACCCACCTCCCTGTGATCCTGAAGGCCACGGTCCTGATCTCTGCCTGACCCTGAATGCAGGAGAAGTCAATGTGAACCTGGAAATGACGAGTGATGATGCCGGAGGAGTTGTCCTGGGTCCTGATGCTGTTCTTGTAGATGATTTGGCTGTTGTTGGTCTGCATCGTGAATCGAGGCTTTTGTTACTAAATTACATTATCGTTTAATCCACTACAAGACTAGAGAAGAGAAGCTCAGCAGGAGAAGATCTGGGTGCAATTAGAGAATGAAGAGGAACACCCACCATGACCTCCGTCCCACAGCTGCTACCGTTGAAGCTGAAAGTCACCATGTGGGTCTCCTCGTCCACCTGACCTCTGCAGGTCGGATCGTTGAGGTTTAGGACAGAGTAGTCAACGCCTTTGTCCTCCAGGAGACAACCAACCAGAGTCAGAGAACCAGAGTTCTGACTGCAGAGTGCGGGACCACCTTAACAGCAAAATGTTGGTGAGAAAAACCAGTTAGAAGTCATCTTGTGAGGCTTCAGCCCTGTCGTCATGTTGTCATACCTAAAGCGTTTCTCTGTCTGTACTTGGAGGCAAAGATTGGCCGACAGAAGCAGCGAGTGTCTCCACCATCGGTCTCTCCACAGAACTCGTGATCGCTGCAGGTCTGGTCTTGACAGAAGGCCTGAGGGGGGGCTGCAGAAGGACACGCTGCTTTATGATTCTCGTTGTTTTCTTTAGAACTAATATTGGATGGAAGCAGATCTTACGGCAGTCGGCCTTCGGCCTCCAGTCCTCCAGCGAGGCGTTGCTCCTCAGGCTGCAGGCTCTGGCGTACGCCTCCAGGAACTGACACTTCAGGCCATCCAGCTCAGGATATTCACACAGAACATCTGTGCAGGCGGTGATGTAGGGCTCTGGGTCGATGTCACAGGAGGAGAAGGGTGACTCCTGCAGGAGGTTACAGCTGGAGACAATAAACCATCAGTAAATGGATGGATCTCCCATCAGAGTGAGACACAGACTGGTTTCTGCTCACCGCTCAGTTATCTGGATGCAGTTGATGGTTATGTTACTAGTGTCAGTGTACTGCGTCTCACAGCTAGGGGGCGACACACAACAATGTCAGGACTGGTTCCTGTTCTGGTCTATGTGCCAGACAGGAGGTCTTACCTGGGGGGGCTGGACTCAGGGACCCTCTCCTCACTCAAAGACCTGCTGTTTCCACACAGACCCAGCAGAGACGATCTAGCCGGTCCTGGACAGGTTGAGGACAGAATGAGAGTCAACGTTCAGTCTGGATGAGCAGAAGAGCAGCAGAGTTTACATTCATCAGCCAGACTCAGCTGGTGTTCTGTACCTTCTACAAGAATCTGAGCTGTGTAGCCGTCAAAGAAGACAGAGACGGTGAAGTTGGAGAGCAGCGCCTTGGCAGTGACTCCAGTTTGGTCCTGAGAGAGCTCCACGCCGTCAGCCAGCTGAACTGAGCTGTTTAGGGTCAGCGTTGAGTTGCCCACCTTCATCAGGAGGAAACATGTCAAACACACTCAAACAGGCCGTTTCCATAGCAACAGCCACTGAGTTCAGCAGCTTCACGTCACTGAATCCACGCAGTCCGGATCAAACTAAAGTCAGCTCACCAGAACTCTGCCTCCTTGTTTCAGGTGGATCTGAACGCCTGCTTCGCCCAGTTGAAGCGTCACACTGTCCAGAAAGCTCACATCTTTACGACGACGCTCCCGGAAGTTGGCCAGCACCTGGAATTCTGGGACTGATGGGATGGAGAGCAGAGAATAGGCACAGCGATCTTCTACGGTGTTTAGTTGGCTGTGGAAGTCGATGACAGTGGGGCCGGTCACAGTGCAGACGGCGTTCCGCATGGTGGAGCAGCTGATGGAGGAAAACACATAAAGAGCTGCTGGTGAGGGCCACGGCCACCAGGGGGCACTCTACTGCTCAGAAGATCTCACTGGAAACACAATCTGTTGACCTGATGGTGGCGCTAGAGGGAGCACCACTGACCACAGACCAAGTGTTTGCCTCCATTTTCACTTCATCATAATAAAGGGCATTATGTAGGATTATATAGCCTAAAACACCATCATGGGGTACAATTAAAGTAGTGTATGCACTTCCTTTTGATGAAAATTCAACACTTCCTGCTGCTCCTTCAAAATAAAAGCTTTCTGTATAACTATCTGTAGCTAAACATCAATAACACACAAACTTTAAAAACACTCACTCAGGATCTGTTAGATTACAACTGGGTTTTAAACATCTAGTGAACATTATTTACCTGCCGTTGCCTTGACAACTCTCCAGGGGCCCACAGGTGGAGGTTTGATGGACTGTGGTATGGTTACACAGGACAGTAGTACAGGTTTGGGGGTCATAGCTCTCACCAGCTTTATACACAGAACCTGATAATATAAAAATGTGTTACGGTCATATACAACATACTTTTTATGATTTGTCTTTTTGTAAACTTAAAGGCACACTATGCTGTTTGGGCTTGTTTAGCACCCCCTAGTGTCTGTTTTAAAACTTCTTGTCTTGTCTTCTTTTGCCTAATGGGTCACGGGGGCAGCATCCCAACCAGGGAGCCCCAGACCGTCCTCTCCACCTCCACCAGCTCCTCCGGCAGGACTCCAAGGCGTTCTGAGGACAGATTGAAGATGTACTTTCTCCAACGTGTCCTGGGTCGACCCATGCCTGAAACACCTCTCTGGGGAGGCGTCCAGGAGGTCTTGTAATGAGATGCTTGAACTCAACTGTCTTCTCTCAATATGGAGGAGCAGCGACTCTACTTCAAGTCTCTCCCAAATGTCCGAGCTCCTCACCCTGAGGTTAAATCAGGTCACCCTACGGAGAAAACTCATTTTGGTCGCTTGTTCACGATGGTGCGATCTTGTTCTTTGGGACATTAGCCAAAGCTCATGACCATAGGTGAGGACTGGGATGTAGATCGACCAGTTGCTTTCTGGCTCAGCTCCCTCTTCAGCACAACAGACCGGTTCAGTGTCCATCACTGCACTGTCTTTGCTCTGAAACAGATCTACCTGTTGAAATGTCTCCTCAGCCTTCATAGCTTTCTACTGGAGCGGTTCGTCACTCATTCAAAGAAATCAGCTGTGTTCAAGCAGGGAGAGATGGAAAAATCAGGACTCATGAGCTAAAAACACTCCGGAGCTAGCATAACAGCTAGCCACATTTGGTTAGCCTAACCCTCGTGAGATACGTGACTTTATGAGACTTCAGGACACCGGACCAGAGACTCAGAAGTTACAAACGTGGTATTCTGGATCCAAGCAGCAGATGGAGCTGAGTGACTTTTCATTAATCCTGTAAAGGGTCAGATTAGCACAGACTGGCTCAAGGAGAAGATTTAAAAATATGAAAATGTTACATAGTGTGCCTTTAAACAAAATTGAAGAACTGAATAAGGCAGTTTTTCAAAAACAGAATTCAAAGGTAGACTCTTAGATTCACCAACCTGAGAGTCTGCAGCCACTGAGGTCTGTGTATTTAGAGGCATTCTTTACTGTGGAGGGTGTAGTAATATTCACTGCAGTGACTTTGTTCCCACTGACCAGAACATCAGTCCTCTAATAAACAACAAACAGCGTTAAAACCACAAACATCAGATGAATAGACTGTATCGTCAACATCATGTGTTTACAGTATACTGTTTATGTATCTATATGTGTATAGAATGTGTGTGTGTACGGTATATAATGTATAAAATACATAAACAGCACAGCATTATTATAACATCTATCTGTCTGTTTTTCTTTATAAAGCATGCAGACTCACCTCAGAACTATTGAAAATATAAGAATAATGTATCAGAACTGTTTGTGACCCGAAGCTCAGCAGAGACCAAGTCAACTGTAAAAAAGTAATAAAAAAGTGTCATTTTTTCCAATTAAAAAAATCTTTTTTTTACCATCATTTATTCAGTAATAATAAATGCAAATACTTCAAAAAATATATAAAATGATTGAATAGAAAGGTTAAAGAAGTGAGTGGTTGCTTGAGACACTCACATACTCAACAACCTGTAAACTTGACTCAACACGGGTCAAAACTTACGTTGGCTCCGTGCTCGTTGTAGTAGTGAATCTGAACAAAGCACGTCGTGCTGACGATGATGGTCGACACATCTAGATGGTCTTGTTCATCATAGTAATTATGAAAAAACTCATCATCAATCTCTTTAATATCAAAATCTGCTGAACATGCTTTGGGTCCAAGCATACAGTCTCCTCTGGTCTCAGGGTCGTAGAAGCCGTTAAAACAGACCACAAAGTTTCTATTAGTGAAGTTCACCTGAAACAGTCACAAACATCACAAATTCAGCAGGTTTAAGACATTAAGAATATAAAAAACATGTGTGACTGTCTGAACATCTACAAATCAGTTGGGCTAAAGTTCTTTTATCAGAATCAAACGACATATAATAACCATTTAAAGCCTAAAGCATTGAATCATCATCAGAACTTTGATTTATAAAGAATATTTACTGATTACCAGAGATTAAATAATCATATTTTGTTATGTATTCAGCAAACAATACAAACACATCCAACAATATAGAATTTACCACCTGCAGTAACTATTTCCTCCACTAGAGGGCAGAAGATAAATACAGGATTTGATACAGCAGGGTTTTGAGGAACACTAATTCTAGTAGAGCTCTGGTTCTATAGGGTTAAATTAACTAATTCAACTCAAGAATCCTAAAAACTGATTCTAACATTATAAAGTATATTTAGATTTTCCTATAGGTGCATTCAGATTTCAGGTTACTTGACTGTAGCTGGACAGAGACAGAAAATGTGTGAAGACACAAAATAAATAATCTGATCAGCTGGTTATTAAACCAGAGACTTTGTAATATTAGTAAAACCCCTGATGGTAAAACATTTGTTAAGCTCTTAAATGTTAAAAACTATGTCTAAATATGTGAAATGTAACAGATTTATCAGACATGCATGATTTGATCGGATCAGGTTTTGGGATCAGGTCCAGGTCATCATTTAATTATATTTAATGGAAAAAAAAATCAACTCTTTAAAAATGTTTCTTTAAAGTGTTTCCATTCTTTGAGGAATCGGCAGTAAAATAAATGATGTTAAGTCATAAACTCTAGATATGTTTGAGTTTAAAGGATGGATCTTCTGTTGGAAACGTTTTACAACATCCAACTCTTCTTCTGCTTCCATATTTAAGAACTCCTCTCCACTTTGGTGTAACAGTGAGAAACATTTCATCTTCGTACGTTTTTGCCTCCATGAACCAGTGACCAGAGAGTTTCTGCAGCAGCATGAAGATCAGACAAGAGACAGCAGGTCGTCTCGTCCTCTCAGTCTGATCACATTTTGGAGACTTAATGATATGAGAATGACAGCAGGTGGAAAGAGATCCTACTCACATAGAGATGTTCATACTCCTGTCCATAATATGTGATTGGACACGAGCTGATGTTGAACTCTGAGCTAGAGTTAAACTTCAGTCCAGCAGCACCTGAAGACACAGAGAGGTCTGATCTACAGTGAGCAGCAGGAAAACTTCACATGTTGAGAGGATGAAGGAATAAAACTACAGCTGTTCTGTTTGTTCTCACCTGGCAGCGCTATGACCGCAAGCAGGTAGAGCAGGGGGCGGAGCATGTTGGTGACCAATCAGCTGACAGAGAGCTGGAAGACTGACAGACAGAAAATCTCAATTTACATTAAGTTTAAAAATATATTTAATGTCAAGTGTTTTAGTAATTTTAGTGCTGTAGTAAGTTAGTAACACTAGATAAACATGTTTAATGAAAATAATCAAAGACAGAATAACAGCTCTGAACCAGAGTCAGAGACTAAAACGCATTCTCTGACAAAAACAATAAAATAGCAGCATATTTTATAGAATAAAGTTCATTTACTGATTAAAAAGACATGATAAAAGATAACATTAATACAAATAAAATGAAATGCAACAACCTTTAAAGTTTAAAAAATAATCAGCAGCATTGAGAAATGACAGGATGCTAACACCTGACAGCTCAGGTTGTTAGCTGATAAACTGTTTTCCACAGAAATGTTTAATGATCTGAGTGAAGAAATCAGAGTTTTAAATGATATTTAAATGTTTTTTTTTCTTTCAGGATTTAAAGAAGCTTGAGTTTACAATGTTAAAGTTCAGTTTTATTATTTGATTCTGTCCCCCAATAAAATTATTTTAAATAAAAAAATATGCTTTTGGGGCAAATTTTCTTGTTAGTTCAACATGCTATTAATTATGATTGATTAATTACAAAGTCTGTAATTAATGTGATTAAATTTCTTAATCGAGTCCCACCACTAACATATACACTGTTAAAAAACAAAACAAAACAGGGGTCTAACCTAAAAAACAGGGGTCTAACTTTAAATAATTTGAAGTACCGTAATTGGTCACAAGTAATTAAATTAGGTTTTTTCAAAGTTAATTTATTAAGTTTGTTCAAAATAAACTTAAATAGATTAACTTGGATAAACCTAATTCAATTACTTGTGACCGATTACTTCAATTTTTTAAAGTTAGACCTGAGGTGACTAGCCAGAATTTAGGCCAACTGAACCCACATAGCTAATATCCCAGAGATTACACAGAGCACAGTGACCAGATAACAGGCCTTAAAACGGATCAAATAAAGAATCGCTATAGCAACCACTGATTGAAATACCAGACTAGGATAAAATGTCACTGTAACTCAGAACTAAAGAAAATCACAGGATAATTTATGCACACACTTGCATCTGGAACTCAGGGAGCTTCATCATAAATCAGTCAAAGGAAAGCTCTGATAAGGAAGCCTTGCTGTTAACAACATGATATGGACAGACAGGGGAAAAGACTTTGCTGGACTCTGAGGAGGAAGGACTTGTCTGTTCTGCAATCGATTGCAAGTATCCACTTTTTCTGTCTTATACTTAAATAAACAGCCTTAAAACTATGGAATTGTCTCCTACTCCTTTCTCTCACATTCAACGAACCATCACAGACCCCTGATTTTTTAAGTTATACCCCTGTTTTTTTAGGTTAGACCCCTGTTATTTTTAAGCTAGACCCCAGTTTTTTTAGGTTACACCCCTGTTATTTTTAAGTTAGATCCCTGTTTTTTTAAGTTAGACCCCAGTTTTTTTAGGTTAGACCCCTCTTATTTTTAAGTTGGATCCCTGTTATTTTTAAGTTAGACCCCAGTTTTTTAGGTTAGACCCCAGTTATTTTTAAGTTAGATCCCTGTTTTTTTAAGTTAGACCCCTGTTTTTTTAGGTTAGACACCTATTTTTTTAAGTTAGACCCCTGTTTTTTTATGTTAGAACCCTGTTATTTTTAAGTTAGACCCCTGTTTTTTTAAGTTAGACTCCTGTTTTCTTTTTAAGTTAGACCCCTGTTTTTTAGGTTAGACCCCTGTTTTTTTAGGTTAGACCCCTGTTATTTTTAAGTTAAATCCCTGTTATTTTTAAGTTATACCCCTGTTTTTTTAGGTTAGACCCCTGTTTTTTTAAGTTAGACCCCAGTTTTTTTAGGTTAGACCCCTGTTATTTTTAAGTTAGATCCCTGTTATTTTTAAGTTAGACCCCAGTTTTTTTAGGTTAGACCCCTGTTATTTTTAAGTTAGATCCCTGTTTTTTTAAGTTAGACCCCTGGTTTTTTAGGTTAGACATCTATTTTTTTAAGTTAGACCCCTGTTTTTTTAGGTTAGACACCTATTTTTTTAAGTTAGACCCCTGTTTTTTTATGTTAGAACCCTGTTTTTTTAAAGTTAGACCCCTGTTTTTTTAAGTTAGACCCCTGTTTTTTTAGGTTAGACCCCTGTTTTTTTAGGTTACACCCCTGTTTTTTTTAAGTTAGATCCCTGTTTTTTTAAGTTAGACCCCTGGTTTTTTTAGGTTACACCCCTGTTATTTTTAAGTTAGATCCCTGTTTTTTTAAGTTAGACCCCTATTTTTTTTAAGTTAGACCCCTATTTTTTTTAAGTTAGACCCCTGTTTTTTTAAGTTAGACCCCTGTTTTTTTAGGTTAGACATCTATTTTTTTAGGTTAGACCCCTATTTTTTTTTAGGTTAGACCCCTGTTTTTTTTAAGTTAGACCACTGTTTTTTTTAGGTTAGACCCCTGTTATTTTTAAGTTAGACCCCTGTTTTTTTTAGTTAGACCCCTGTTATTTTTAAGTTAGACCCCTGTTCTTTTAAGTTAGACTCCTGTTTTTTTTTAGGTTAGACCCCTGGTTTTTAGGTTAGACCCCTATCTTTTTAGGTTAGACCCCTGTTTTTTTTAAGTTAGTCCCCTGTTTTTTTAAGTTAGACCCCTGTTATTTTTAAGTTAGATCCCTGTTTTTTTAAGTTATACCGCTGTTTTTTTAGGTTAGACGCCTATTTTTTTAAGTTAGACCCCAGTTTTTTTAGGTTAGACGCCTATTTTTTTAAGTTAGACCCCAGTTTTTTTAGGTTAGACCCCTGTTATTTTTAAGTTAGATCCCTGTTTTTTTAAGTTATACCCCTGTTTTTTTAGGTTAGACGCCTATTTTTTAAGTTAGACCCCAGTTTTTTTAAGTTAGACCCCTGTTATTTTTAAGTTAGATCCCTGTTTTTTTAAGTTATACCCCTGTTTTTTTAGGTTAGACGCCTATTTTTTTAAGTTAGTCCCCTGTTTTTTTAAGTTAGACCCCTGTTATTTTTAAGTTAGATCCCTGTTTTTTTAAGTTATACCCCTGTTTTTTTAGGTTAGACGCCTATTTTTTTAAGTTAGACCCCTGTTTTTTTATGTTAGACACCTATTTTTTTAAGTTAGTCCCCTGTTTTTTTAAGTTAGACCCCTGTTATTTTTAAGTTAGATCCCTGTTTTTTTAAGTTATACCCCTGTTTTTTTAGGTTAGACGCCTATTTTTTTAAGTTAGACCCCAGTTTTTTTATGATAGAACCCTGTTATTTTTAAGTTAGACCCCTGTTTTTTTAAGTTAGACTCCTGTTTTCTTTTTAAGTTAGACCCCTGTTTTTTAGGTTAGACCCCTGTTTTTTTAGGTTAGACCCCTGTTTTTTAAGTTAGACCCCTGTTTTTTTTAGGTTAGACCCCTGTTTTTTAAAGTTAGATCCCTGTTTTTTTTAGTTAGACTCCTGTTTTTTTAGGTTAGACACCTATTTTTTTAAGTTAGACCCCTGTTTTTTTAGGTTAGACCCCTGTTTTTTAAGTTAGACCCCTGTTTTTTTAGGTTAGACCCCTGTTATTTTTAAGTTAGATCCCTGTTTTTTTAAGTTATACCCCTGTTATTTTAGGTTAGACCCCTATTTTTTTAAGTTAGACCCCAGTTTTTTTAGGTTAGACCCCTGTTTTTTTTAGGTTAGACCCCTGTTATTTTTAAGTTAGATCCCTCTTTTTTTAAGTTATACCCCTGTTTTTTTAGGTTAGACCCCTATTTTTTTTTAAGTTAGACCCCTGTTTTTTTAGGTTAGACACCTATTTTTTTTAGGTTAGACCCCTATTTTTTTTAGATTAGAGCCCTGTTTTTTTAAGTTAGACCCCAGTTTTTTTTTTTTTAGGTTAGACCCCTGTTATTTTTTAGTTAGATCCCTTTTTTTTTAAGTTAGACCCCTGTTTTCTTTTTAAGTTAGACCCTGTTTTTTTAAGTTAGACCCCTGTTATTTTTAAGTTAGATCCCTGTTTTTTTAAGTTAGACCCCTGTTTTTTTAGGTTAGACCCCTGGTTTTTTTTAGGTTAGACCCCCTGTTTTTTTTTTTAGCTTAGACCCCTGTTTTTTTTAGGTTAGTCCCTTTTTTTTTTAGGTTAGACCCCTGTTTTTTTAACTTAGACCCCTGTTTTTTGAAGTTAGACTCTTGTTTTTTAAAGTTAGATCCCTGTTTATTTTAGTTAGACTCCTGTTTTTTTAGGTTAGACACCTATTTTTTTAAGTTAGTCCCCTGTTTTTTTAAGTTAGACCCCTGTTATTTTTAAGTTAGATCCCTGTTTTTTTAAGTTATACCCCTGTTTTTTTAGGTTAGACGCCTATTTTTTTAAGTTAGTCCCCTGTTTTTTTAAGTTAGACCCCTGTTATTTTTAAGTTAGATCCCTGTTTTTTTAAGTTATACCCCTGTTTTTTTAGGTTAGACGCCTATTTTTTTAAGTTAGACCCCAGTTTTTTTATGTTAGAACCCTGTTATTTTTAAGTTAGACCCCTGTTTTTTTAAGTTAGACTCCTGTTTTCTTTTTAAGTTAGACCCCTGTTTTTTAGGTTAGACCCCTGTTTTTTTAGGTTAGACCCCTGTTTTTTAAGTTAGACCCCTGTTTTTTTTAGGTTAGACCCCTGTTTTTTAAAGTTAGATCCCTGTTTTTTTTAGTTAGACTCCTGTTTTTTTAGGTTAGACCCCTGGTTTTTAGGTTAGACCCCTATCTTTTTAGGTTAGACCCCTGTTTTTTTTAATTTAGACCCCTGTTTTTTTAAGTTATACCCCTGTTTTTTTAGGTTAGACGCCTATTTTTTTAAGTTAGACCCCAGTTTTTTTAAGTTAGACCCCTGTTATTTTTAGGTTAGATCCCTGTTTTTTTAAGTTATACCCCTGTTTTTTTAGGTTAGACGCCTATTTTTTTAAGTTAGTCCCCTGTTTTTTTAAGTTAGACCCCTGTTATTTTTAAGTTAGATCCCTGTTTTTTTAAGTTATACCCCTGTTTTTTTTTAAGTTAGACCCCTGTTTTTTAGGTTAGACCCCTGTTTTTTTAGGTTAGACCCCTGTTTTTTAAGTTAGACCCCTGTTTTTTTAGGTTAGACCCCTGTTTTTTTAGGTTACACCCCTGTTATTTTTAAGTTAGATCCCTGTTTTTTTAAGTTAGCCCCCTGTTTTTTTTAGGTTAGACGCCTATTTTTTTAAGTTAGTCCCCTGTTTTTTTAGTTAGACCCCTGTTTTTTTAGGTTAGACCCCTGTTTTTTAGTTAGACCCCTGTTTTTTTTGGTTTAGACCCCTGTTTTTTTTAAGTTAGACCCCTGTTTTTTTTAGTTATACCCCTGTTTTTTTAGTTTAGACGCCTATTTTTTTAAGTTAGACCCCAGTTTTTTTAAGTTAGACCCCTGTTATTTTTTAGTTAGATCCCTGTTTTTTTAAGTTATACCCCTGTTTTTTTAGGTTAGACACCTATTTTTTTAAGTTAGTCCCCTGTTTTTTTAGGTTAGACCCCTGTTTTTTAAGTTAGAACCCTGTTTTTTTAGGTTAGACCCCTGTTTTTTTTTTTAGCTTAGACCCCTGTTTTTTTTAGGTTAGACCCTTTTTTTTTTAGGTTAGACCCCTTTTTTTTTTACTTAGACCCCTGTTTTTTGAAG
This sequence comes from Callopanchax toddi, assembly GCA_006937965.1. Lineage (NCBI taxonomy): Eukaryota > Metazoa > Chordata > Actinopteri > Cyprinodontiformes > Nothobranchiidae > Callopanchax > Callopanchax toddi. The sequence goes on along the minus strand of SSNR01000162.1, from coordinate 766,295 downwards.
TTAGACTCTTGTTTTTTAAAGTTAGATCCCTGTTTATTTTAGTTAGACTCCTGTTTTTTTAGGTTAGACACCTATTTTTTTAAGTTAGTCCCCTGTTTTTTTAAGTTAGACCCCTGTTATTTTTAAGTTAGATCCCTGTTTTTTTAAGTTATACCCCTGTTTTTTTAGGTTAGACGCCTATTTTTTTAAGTTAGACCCCAGTTTTTTTAGGTTAGACCCCTGTTTTTTTAGGTTAGACCCCTGTTTTTTAAGTTAGACCCCTGTTTTTTAGGTTAGACCCCTGTTTTTTTAGGTTAGACCCCTGTTTTTTAAGTTAGACCCCTGTTTTTTTTAGGTTAGACCCCTGTTTTTTTAGGTTAGACCCCTGTTTTTTTAGGTTAGACCCCTATTTTTTTTAGGTTAGACCCCTGTTTTTTTTAGTTAGACCCCTGTTATTTTTAAGTTAGACCCCTGTTTTTTTTTAAGTTAGACCCCTGTTTTTCTTAGGTTAGACCCCTGATTTTTGAAGTTAGACCCCTGTTTTTTTTAGGTTAGACCCCTGTTTTTTGAAGTTAGACCCCTGTTTTTTTAGGTTAGACCGCTGGTTTTTTTTAGGCTAGACCCCCTGTTTTTTTTTTAGCTTAGACCCCTGTTTTTTTTAGGTTAGACCCTTGTTTTTTTAGGTTAGACCCCTGTTTTTTTAACTTAGACCCCTGTTTTTTTTAGGTTAAACCCCTGGTTTTTTTAGGTTAGACCCCTGTTTTTTGAAGTTAGACCCATGTTTTTTTAAGGTTAGACCCCTGTTTTTTTAGGCTAGACCCCTGTTTTTTTAGGTTAGACCCCTGGTTTTTTTAGGTTACACCCCTGTTATTTTTAAGTTAGATCCCTGTTTTTTTAAGTTAGACCCCTATTTTTTTTAAGTTAGACCCCTATTTTTTTTAAGTTAGACCCCTGTTTTTTTAGGTTAGACCCCTGTTTTTTTAAGTTAGACCCCTGTTTTTGTAAGTTAGACCCCTGTTTTTTTAGTTTAGACCCCAATTTTTTAGGTTAGACCCCTGTTTTTGTAAGTTAGACCCCTGTTTTTTTAGGTTAGACCCTTGTTATTTTTAAGTTAGATCCCTGTTTTTTTAAGTTATACCCCTGTTTTTTTAGGTTAGACCCCTATTTTTTTAAGTTAGACCCCAGTTTTTTTAGTTTAGACCCCTGGTTTTTTTTAGGTTAGACCCCCTGTTTTTTTTTTTAGCTTAGACCCCTGTTTTTTTTAGGTTAGACCCCTGTTTTTTTAGGTTAGACCCCTGTTTTTTTAACTTAGACCCCTGTTTTTTGAAGTTAGACTCTTGTTTTTTAAAGTTAGATCCCTGTTTATTTTAGTTAGACTCCTGTTTTTTTAGGTTAGACACCTATTTTTTTAAGTTAGTCCCCTGTTTTTTTAAGTTAGACCCCTGTTATTTTTAAGTTAGATCCCTGTTTTTTTAAGTTATACCCCTGTTTTTTTAGGTTAGACGCCTATTTTTTTAAGTTAGACCCCAGTTTTTTTATGATAGAACCCTGTTATTTTTAGGTTAGACCCCTGTTTTTTTAGGTTAGACCCCTGTTTTTTAAGTTAGACCCCTGTTTTTTTAGGTTAGACCCCTGTTTTTTGAAGTTAGACCCCTGTTTTTTTAAGTTATGACCCCTGTTTTTTTTAGGTTAGACCCCTGTTTTTTTAGGTTAGACCCCTGTTTTTTTAACTTATACCCCTGTTTTTTTTAGGTTAAACCCCTGGTTTTTTTAGGTTAGACCCCTGTTTTTTGAAGTTAGACCCATGTTTTTTTAAGGTTAGACCCCTATTTTTTTAAGTTAGACCCCAGTTTTTTTAGGTTAGACCCCTGTTTTTTTTAGGTTAGACCCCTGTTATTTTTAAGTTAGATCCCTGTTTTTTTAAGTTATACCCCTGTTTTTTTAGGTTAGACCCCTATTTTTTTTAGGTTAGACCCCTGTTTTTGTAAGTTAGACCCCTGTTTTTTTAGGTTAGACCCCTGTTTTTTTAAGTTAGACCACTGTTTTTTTTAGGTTAGACCCCTGTTATTTTTAAGTTAGACCCCTGTTTTTTTTAGTTAGACCCCTGTTATTTTTAAGTTAGACCCCTGTTCTTTTAAGTTAGACTCCTGTTTTTTTTTTAGGTTAGACCCCTGGTTTTTAGGTTAGACCCCTATTTTTTTAGGTTAGACCCCTGTTTTTTTTAAGTTAGTCCCCTGTTTTTTTAAGTTAGACCCCTGTTATTTTTAAGTTAGATCCCTGTTTTTTTAAGTTATACCCCTGTTTTTTTAGGTTAGACGCCTATTTTTTTAAGTTAGACCCCAGTTTTTTTAGGTTAGACCCCTGTTATTTTTAAGTTAGATCCCTGTTTTTTTAAGTTATACCCCTGTTTTTTTAGGTTAGACGCCTATTTTTTTAAGTTAGACCCCAGTTTTTTTAAGTTAGACCCCTGTTATTTTTTAGTTAGATCCCTGTTTTTTTAAGTTATACCCCTGGTTTTTTTTAGGTTAGACCCCCTGTTTTTTTTTTAGCTTAGACCCCTTTTTTTTTAGGTTAGACCCCTTTTTTTTAAGTTAGACCCCTGTTTTTTTAAGTTAGACCCCTGTTATTTTTAAGTTAGACCCCTGTTTTTTTAAGTTAGACCCCTGTTTTTCTTTTAAGTTAGACCCCTGTTTTTTATGTTAGACCCCTGTTTTTTTAGGTTAGACCCCTGTTTTTTTAACTTAGACCCCTGTTTTTTGAAGTTAGACTCTTGTTTTTTAAAGTTAGATCCCTGTTTATTTTAGTTAGACTCCTGTTTTTTTAGGTTAGACACCTATTTTTTTAGGTTAGACCCCTGTTTTTTTAGGTTAGACCCTTGTTATTTTTAAGTTAGATCCCTGTTTTTTTAAGTTATACCCCTGTTTTTTTAGGTTAGACCCCTATTTTTTTAAGTTAGACCCCAGTTTTTTTAGGTTAGACCCCTATCTTTTTTTAGTTAGACCCCAGTTTTTTTAGGTTAGACCCCTGTTTTTTTTAGGTTAGACCCCTGTTTTTTTAGGTTAGACCCCTGTTTTTTGAAGTTAGACTCTTGTTTTTTTAGGTTAGACCCCTGTTTTTTTGTAAGTTAGACGCCTGTTTTTTTAGGTTAGATCCCTGGTTTTTTTTTTAAGTTAGACCCCTTTTTTTTTAGGTTAGAATCCTGTTTTTTTAGGTTAGACCCCTGTTTTTTTTAAGTTACACCCCTGGTTTTTTAGGTTAGCACCCTGTTTTTTTTAAGTTAGACCCCTGTTTTTTTAGGTTAGACCCCAGGTTGTTTTTTACGTTAGACCCCTGGTTTTTTAGGTTAGAACCCAGTTTTCCTTTTTTACAGTGTATATATAAATAAATATATCTTTGTATTTTTTTCTAAACAATTAAAAATACAGTCAAACAACAGTAACATTAAGACATGTCCTGATGTTACGTGACGACAACATGCCTGATGGGTGTAATGGACGCGGGGTGCACGCGGCTTGTGTTAAATCTGTTATGACGCGCCCGTACGGCCGCGGGTGTTCACGCGCGCTAACACTGCTTCAGTCAACAGCCCCACAGAGGAATGTGAGACGATGATAAATAACTCAATATATCTCTAAAAATGTCCCCCTCACTGTTGAGATGATGGTTTTGCCCTTGCTGATAGGTGCACAGTTACTTTGCACGAAAGCATCACCAAAATGAATAAACATAAATGAATACTGCTGATTCTAAATGATCAGATAAAAAAACAGAATCCAGGTTTTTTGTTTCCTCATCTTCATCTATTGGAGATTCAGCTGTGTGAGTGAATGTGTGTTCACTGAGACAACTCTAGATGATCAGAGACAGAGTGTGATGATGGTTTTACCTCTACTTTAGGATGAGGAGGATGACGGATGCTGATCAGGATGATTCTGGTGCCGATGGAGGGATTGTCTGCTGGTGTCTCTGTGAGGTGGACGCTGGACGGATGTGTCTGCTGGTGTCTCTGTGAGGTGGACGCTGGACGGATGTGTCTGCTGGTGTCTCTGTGAGGTGGACGCTGGACGGATGTGTCTGCTGGTGTCTCTGTGAGGTGGACGCTGGACGGATGTGTCTGCTGGTGTCTCTGTGAGGTGGACGCTGGACGGATGTGTCTGCTGGTGTGTTTGGTGGACCCCGCTGTCGGTTTGTCTCTTAGTCCCCACTGAGGAGGAGTCACCTGATGTGAAGACGTGACACCTGGGACAGGTGTGGCATTGGACAGTTAGCTGCCACAGGCTGGAATTGTCCTTTGAACAAAAGTCAAAATTAAAAGTTTTACAGTGGAATGCAGCTGAACCAGGATCAGATCTTTTTGAAGGTGTTGAACTTTGAGTCAGATAATACCAGCTTTAATCCTGATGGCAGAGCTGACCGTCAGAGCGCTGCAGCTGATGATGGCTGTGATTTAGTGTTTCTGGACTTTCTTACATCTTATTTTTCTTTGCCGTTAATCATCATAATGATCTCTTGAAAATGATGCAGCTGCACCTTGAATTTGAACATCACCAAAAGCATTTGCTTTGGGACACGTAGCTGAACTCTGACCCAGCACTTTTTGGTATGTAAGCTCATTTTCGACTTCTAAGAAAACATTCAGATGGAGGAATTTTGTCACCTCGCCCTGAAAGAGGCTGTAATGATCAATCTTCTGACAGAGAACAGGTGGAAAAACAAACTGACCCACAAATCATTCAGTTTTGAAGGAAACTCTTTAACTATGAGCAGCCTGGTGGGTGGGAGTCATTAAGGGAGATGCTTTTGGGGGGAGAGGAACAATAAAAGACGATTTGAGGCAGACAGGGACCAAAATTAGCTGAAAGAATAAATGAATAATGTCCATCAAACGTCCTGTCAGCTGATGATGTCACTCATGTTAGTTTTCCCTCATTTAGTTGTACCTAATTAACCCAAATGGATAGTTTATAACTATTTGACTGTATGTTTTTAAATCTGTTGTTTTATTTTTTAAAGCGTTGTAAAAATACCTTTATAAATGATTGTGAAAGTGTGTCTTTAGTGATTTGTTGTTGTGTTTGAGACATTTTAGATGAATGTTTGAACAAATAATTTGCTTTTGTTGAAATCCAGACTCTTTCCTTTTATTGTTGAGCTTCTGTAAACTAGGTTTATTGTATTTTTCTAAGCATTCTTCTCAAATTAGCCAGGTGTAAAAATGTTCTGTTTTCAGTTTAAACCTGACCGCAGGTCACTGACGGCAGACGAGGAGCTAAAAAACAGAAGAAAACATGGGAATTCACTGAAAACACAACTGGATTCATTTGATATTTTTAAAATTGATTTCATCTTTAATCTGTCCAAAACAACACATCAGGATCAACAGTGAATTCTAACAGGATGTGATAGAAAATAACCACAAATTTTCAGAATAAAATACAATTTTTTAAATGTATCTTCAATTAAACAGTAAGTTGGCATTAAGTATTCATTTTGAAAAGGCTGAAAATCCTATAAATAAAATCATTTAACATAACTCGTTTTTATCTCAACAGTTTAAATGCTAGTCGGTAGCCCTGGTGCCTTGCAGCGAGGAGGTCACAGGTTCAAAACCCACATGCATGGATGTTCTCTGGCCTCTTCCCACAGGCCCAAAACCTGCATGTTAGGGTCAATTTCAAGTTGCTTTGGATAAAATGCATCAACTAAATGAATAAACCTAAGTTTTGTGAGTTAAATGTAAAAAAACGTATCTTGCACTAGCAGGGTAAAAAGACTCAGTAATTCTGTTTAATGAGTTCAAATTTTCTTTGAAAAACAGCCTGAGGATGTTCACATTCAGCAAAACACACAGTGTGCGTGCGTGTGTGTGTTCACTTGTCTGTCTTGTTTTATGATCAATAAAACTGTCACTTGAAAGATGTTCATTCTTCAGCAAAAACGTGTTTGCATTTAATGAAAACGATTTAGAGGACGTTAAGAATAATCTTGTTGATGTTTTTATTTTGACAGTAACAGAGGAAGTGATACAGTCCTGTATAGATCCCAACTACAAAACGACGTGCTAATCCCTTCCTGTCACAGTGACTCCCTGATGCTACAGTCAGCAGGAGGAAACAGGATTTTAGTTTTATTATGACGAAACACGAAGGGGACAGGGTATCCGCGGAGTCTTGAAAAGTATTAAAAGGTGATAAATCAATTTTGGGAGATTCAAGACCCTTATAAAGTATTAAAAAGTCTTATCACGGCTTCATAAAGTCTTAAATTTTGGAACGAAAAATCTGAATTTGATGTCCAACAGTTTGAGTCCCAAAAACATCGTAATCGTGTGAATTTAGTCATTTTTATTTAAAAAAAGAACGGGAAACAAAGGGTGCGTTAGTAATCCTTCTCTCAGAGCACCAGGGCGGGCGGTGCAGAAGTTCAAAAGCACAACGTACGCTCTGGTGTTCCCGGCGAGTGTTACGAACGCACCGAAATGTTAAGATGGAAGAGAATCTCGGTGAACGCTGCCGCATAACCAGAATGGCGGTGAGGTATTAAAAAATATTGAGACGGTCTTGAAAAGGTATTGAATTTAACTTCAAGATTCCTGCATATTCCCTGGGGGATTTTGTGGCCATATAAAAATATGTCATGATCCGTGTTCTGTTGGTTTTTGACCCATGTGTTTCCCTGGTCACTCCTCCGTGTGTGTGTGTGTGTGTGTGTGTGTGTGTGTGTGTGTGTGTGTGTTATTTAATTATTTCCTTCCATTCTCCTTTGCTGATCCTCCACAGGTGTTCCTCCTGTTCCTTGGATCACCCGCCCAGGTGTATTTAAGCTCTGTTGTTATGTCACTCCTGGTTAGATCCTCTGTTGACCCCTTTGTAAATGTTGACCAGGCCCTTTGTTCATGTATTCATGTTCCATTTTGTTTTTCCTGCCAGTAAGTCTTGTTCCTTTGGTCCTTGAGGGCCAGTATCCAGCAGGTTGTGGTGTTGTCGGCCCTCTAGGATCACTGCTTTAAAGACAAACTATGGTTTTTTTTTCATATTTTAAATCTTTTCCTTGATCAAGTCTGTGCTAATCTGACTCTTTACAGGGTTAATGAAAAGTCACTCAGCTCCATCTGCTGCTTGGATCCAGAACACCACGTTTGTAACTTCTGAGTCTCTGGTCCGGTGTCCTGAAGTCTCACAAAGTCACGTATCTCAGAGGGTTAGGCTAACCCAATGTGGCTAGCTGTTATGCTAGCTCCAGAGTGTTTTTAGCTCATGAGTCCTGTTTTTTCCCATCTCTCCCTGCTGTCAGAACCGTCTGAGTTCATTGATGGTTTAATAATAATAATAATAATAATTTATCCTTTATTGATCCTCTTGGGGAAATTCATCTCTGCATTTGACCCATCCTCATTGTTCGAGGAGCAGTATAAAGTTATCAGATGAATTTGGTCCAATCAAACATTTTTAGCACTAAAATAAATTAATCTATCAGGACTGCAGCTGTTTTCTAAGGCTCACTCTGTTTTAATAGTTTTTACTGTAGAAACCTTCTCATCTCCTGACAGTAAAGGATTACATTTAGTTTACAGGTCACCTGATTAAAGCATCTGTCTTTTTACCACATCAAATCATTTCAAACTGATTTTTCTTTTCACCTGTCAAAAAGTGACTGTAGCATCCAGTTTATCTGTAATGGATTCAATCTGCCTTATTTCATTCTCCATGTTACATCATGCAGGACTCTGTCATCATGTTTTTGCTAGTAAAACTTTTGGGTGTATTTAAACATTAGTAATAAAGGACAACCTGATAAAGTCGCTGACAGATCAATGTGTTTTTAGTGTTGATATTGTTTGATTTGTTAAATTTTAAGTCATCAGTTATGCTGAGAAACACAGCTGTGACGCGCGCTCTCCTTATGACGACATGCGCGAGCAGCTGCTCCTCAGCGGTCTGACAGGTGATCAGATAACGGGACCTTCAGCCAAAGAGAGGAGACACTGGAGACAAAACCAGTGAGCCTCTCAGACCGTTAAAACCAGTGATACTGAGGGGGTTTACTCCCACTTTTTTTTTTTCTTTTTTGCCAAATGTGCGTCACGCAGGAACAAAGCGACATGATGATGACCCAACCCAGTGTCCATGATCTGGTTTTATGGACCGGGCAGATCAAAGTATGAATTTAAAAATGTCAGGATGTTGCTCCACCAGGAAACAGAGCCAGTCCAGGACTGGTTCTCCTCCTGACCGCTGGCAGCGGGTCCGCGACCGCTTGTCTCCCCCTCCTCCTCCTCGCCGAAACAAGTCGAACCACAGACCAGGTTCAGGTCGGAGGCGGAGGCGTGCCGGGGCCGAGCGGGCCGTGGCGTCTCACAGCGCGCCGCGCGTCTCCCCAGAGAGCACAGCCTGGACCAGGTCCAAGTGTTGGATTTGCTGCGCGTCTGACTCCAAACAGAACCAGAGTCTGCCATTTGGTGATGGCTGGCACAGACGCGCGATAATGGAATATTATTAGCAGATAATAATTAATTAGTTTTCAAAAAATATTTTTTAAACCAACAGGTGAATTTGAATAATTTCCCGTGGCACACCTGACGATCTCTCACGGCACACTAATGTGCCGCGGAACAGCGGTTGAAAAACACTGGTTTAATGATCAAAGCTGAAGTATTTTACATCCTCAATCAGTAACAAGTATAACACTATAGGGTTAAACCAATAAATGATTAGTAAGACATGAAGGGTCTGAATGTTCTGAACATTGTTTAGGTGTGTAAACAGAAGTTTTCTAAATACATTTTTATTTCCTTCAGAGAAAAATAGAAGAGAAAACTGGTGTGATTGTATAACGACTGTAGCTTTCACACACCTTTCCAAATAACAGTGAGTGGCTCACTTCTATGTTTCCCCACATTCCCCTTCTATAACAAGGAGGTGACATCACTGCAGGTGGAAAAATGGATGATTCCAGATGTTAAACTCCTTAAATAAATCATTTATTATGGACATTCTATGACACAGGATGCAGAAGATTATAAGAAGACAAAAGAAATTCTGCTGATTTCAGTATGTTGTTTGGAGAAAGTTGTGACTTCTTTGACAAGCAGCTTCTATCCTCCCACAATGCCTCACATGACCTTTGATCTCTACTTCTCTGGCTGTTCCTCGCAGTAGACTACAGATATGCTATTTATGCTGCAGGTAACTTTCCATCACAAGTTGAAGTACCGGTAGTTAGTATTTCCTAACCCACTGTGTAGTACATGTATTGTGTATTTCTCTAAGCTCTGGTAGATTCTACGATTTCCTGCTAAATCACAAATAAAGTCATTTTATCTAAAAGGAGCTTTAACTCACATAAATATTTGTCAAGCTGGATCTTACACTACATTTATTATTGCTTTATATTTTTAATGCACTTCTATAAAAATAACACACTCTGTTCTATTACATAATATAACAGGAGGAATTGCACTGTTACCTCTAAAAGCTGAAAGAGAGAAATCTGAAAACACAGACGTGAATCGGACAGAATCTCCCTCTTAAAAACACACGACGTCCTGTTTCCTCTCTGACTCATCCTGCTCCATCTCCAAACCCAAAGCAAAGCGGCGAATCATCTCCCAGCCCGCCAGCTCCTTCCTGTCGCCGCCCTCGTTGTTTTTAGGTTGAGACATGGAGGGTCCCTTTGGTGCACCTGACTGCTCCTCACCCTCATGTTCTTTCCCATCTTTGTAACGTCGCATCTTTGCCATCAAGGGGTCATTTCTGTCCTCAACCCTGTAGATGGAAAAGAAATAAAAATAAATAGAGACAAGAAATTATTCTGTACTTTAAAGGACACGTTTAGCTTTAAAATGAACTCTGCTCAAGAGATATAAACACAAATAAGGTATTAGAAATGACTACTAGGACTTCTTCTCTTTGCCACATACACCACCTCACTGGGCCAGATCACATGGTTTCTCCTACCACTGCTATGCCGACGACACCCAACTCTATCTGGCATTTCCACCTGATGACCAGGCAGGGTATAGTATCGTAGTGTAGGGATAGTACAACCTAAACATGATCAACGTCTTATGTTGATGTCAGATGTGAATACAGTCATTTGTCTCCATTACATCTCAGAGCTAAAACTCTTAGCATCTCACCTGAGATACCAGCGCTCCTTCAGGCCGTAGGTCCGCCCACAGATTCCAATTCGAGGCCAGAAAATGTGGGGCAGCCTCCTCTCCAGCATCAGAATTGTGGCCACCACCTGCACAGTATCGTTGATGAGGTATGTAGATCTTTGTTTGACACTAAACTGAATCACTATGGACTCTTTTGGCAATAATCGCTCTGGTGATGTCGTCTTTTAGGAATATCGATGTTGATTTAGTGATGTCTGTCTTAGAGCAAGACCTTCATCCTGAAAATAATCAATATCTACTGTAGACAGTAACTTGTAGCTACTCTGAAGAGAAGTTAGCACCGTGCATTGGATTTTAATCCTTCACAACAACAGTAGGTGACATGCTAACTTTCACAATATCAACTAACTTATAAGTCGACTAAAGAAAACAATTCTGCATGAAAGCTATATCAGAAACCTGGCTCTCTGATGAAAAGGAGCTGCTCTGTATGCTGCTGATGAAATGTGTGTGAGGGGCACAATGGAAGGGTGGAGTCAGACTGATGCTGAGAGAGACGAGAGGGAGAGAGAGAGAAAGAGAGAGAGTCATAGTGATGTGGGAGCGATGGATCAGAGGTCAGACCGTATTTCAGCAATCCTGCATTATGTCCAACCTAAATATTCCAGTCTGATAGAGTGAACCTGGTTCTGTATGTGATGGCAAAATGACCTCTTTTCTCAGAGGAAGAAAAGGAACCGTCAGCAGATTCCGGGGGTGGGGTAGCGGTTTGTTTTCTTTGGTTTTTCTGGCAACAAAACTGCCATGAGTGCATTGTTGTTTATAATAAAAATAAAAGTTCTCCTGTTTGTTTTGTCTGAAGTCACATTTGATCTTGAGACGTTCTGTGAGTTTTCCCATCTGACCTGTGTCGTGTGTGAAGTTTTTTGTGTGTGTCGTGCAGCCACCTGGCAAAACCAACACACTGTAGGACCAGACTGATGATTTATCACCAAGTGGGAGGTCTGTCATGTTTTCTAACCTGTTGACAATTTGAAAATGCTGCCGTGTGAACCGGCCCTTAGGCCATTTCTTTATTGCCCAAGTCATAAAAGCATAATAAACATATTTATAAGCTGTTCTGTCAACAAAGAAATTTGACTCATTAGATTTTGGATTTGCCTAAGACACAAAGATATGGTCAAAATTTGCTTTGTCATCTAATCCTCTCATATTACATAAATAACCGCTTCATTAGTAGGAAATTATTTATTCATTGTGTTAATTGGAAATGACTGATGAGTTCGCTGTGGGTTTGGGGGCAGGGTGGGATGGGTGGGGTTATGAGGGGACTGTGCGATCAGGACCACAGAACGATTCTTTATTTAAAAAAATGTCAGAGAGCATGACAGCATGAACCAGTTCTATCAGGGAAGCTAATTAGCAACACACTCTTAGGTGTTGCAACAAAAAGAATCCCCAAACATAGTTCTGTATGACAGATCCAGTCCGTAAAGGCGCATCGGGATCAGGTCTGGGGTGCGCATGCGTACTGGTGCACTAGTTATGTGCACCCCTGCACATTAATACATCTTGTGTTGTATAAAGGTTTTTTCAGCATTTTGAGTTAATAATGTATTTATAGCTAATCTAATTCTCATGATTCTGTTCCAAATGGCATTGCTGTCACGACATTTAGGGTCAGGGGTGCACATATCTGGTGTACTGGTGCTCAGGCGTCAGCACCAGGTACTGCCTTTGAGTACGATAATGAAAAAATGATGTGCATCCCATTCATGGTCATATTCAGCCCCCTGTTATCTTTGTTCTGTCATTATCCTCCACTTGTTAGCTGAACAGAATATTTTAAACCTCTTAGAGAAACATGAGTCATGTCCCATATATTTGAGGGATGGGTATATTCATTATCCTGAAGAACCTTTTACTGTAACTCTCTTAACCCCGTGAACAAGACATTAGTCTGATAATACTGATGTATTACATTTAAAACGGACTCTATTGAGATGTGCATTCCTAAAAAGACTGGAGTTATGGTTTTCTGTGGGACTGTAAAGTGTTCATCTTTAAAATAAATGACGGCTGCATCTAAAACACAGCAGGGTTGAACCCAAACAGAAACAACGAGTGTGTCACCTGAACCCTCCAGAGCTCTTGTTTCTCTTCGTACACCTTCTTCAGTGTGTCACCCATCATGCCCATCAGCACACTCATCAGCAGCACGTAGACGACCACGGTGAAGGCAAAGTTTAAAAAACCAACGATGGGGGGGGTGTAGATGCTCTGATCTATAGGAAGGTTGATCAGACCCAAAGACAGCTCGAACTGGGAGAACATGATGTCGCCAAAGGACCAGTACTGTATGATAGAGTACGGGTCCTGGGTCATGTACACCATCCAAAGAGCTAAAAATCATAATAAAAACAGTTACGGTTTGCACTTTTACATTAAATCTTTGTGAGAATTTGCACGATTTCTGAGGAAACACTCACCCGTCGAAAAGGCCATGAGCATAATGAACATCATCCAGGCAAACTTGATCATGTCTCCAAGTAAAATCTAGGAGGAAACGAGACAAAATAACTGAAAACACAGGCAGGTGAGCTGCACAACACAGGACTGGAAACCTGTAAACATACATTTGTGGTTTTGATAAGGAAGGACAGGATGCAAACCCTAAAACTCTCACTGACCTTCTGTGCCACGATGACATAAGGTCCTAGGAGTTCAAAACCCCGACCGAAGTACGCCACGCAGTTCCAGCCTAAGATCAAACACAGGGCCATGGCCTCGGCCTCTCTCCGAAACTCAGTGACTCTGAACAGGAACAGTAGCAGCACACAGAGCGCGTAGCAAATCCTAGAGAGAAAACCAACAGCCGGAGGATTAAACAACATGACAACGCTAACTGTTACTATCTCTCTGCTCAGATGTGTTGTTATTTACAGGAGGATGTGGAACGGCCCCGCGAGAGCCGTCTGACCAAAGTAATGCCTCAGGCCCGTTTTCAGAATACCAGGGATCTGTTGGGTGAAGTTGTAGGAAAATAGTTTAGTGCTGAAAACGTCAGGAGCATAAAAACAGAACAAGATTCACACATCGACCTGAATGACCAGGATGGTAATGGCTCCCAGGAGGGTGATGATCTCTCCTATTAGCCGTAGCCAGTCTCTAACGGCCACATAGCTCTCCTAAAGCAGAAAATACAATGAACAACAATGAATACCAACAACTTATTCACATTATTCTCTGTTTTGTTTTTATAAGTGGCATGAGTGAGGGAATAAACGGATTTCCAAAGAGCAAGAAGTTAAGGGTGTGTGCTGCTCGCCTGTGTAAAGCAGCCGCTCCTCTTCCTGGAGCTGCACAGGAGGTGCTGCACTGCTTCTCGGTGGGTTTTATTACACAATGACAGCTTGGGGAATACAGTGCATGGCCCAAGGGACATTGATAAGAGGCTTGAGGGCTCAATCAACCCCTGCACTAGAGGTTAAGCCGGACATACACGGTGCGATATTTCCAGTCGTGGCTCCGAGCTCCTGCTCAGCTCCTGCGCAAACTGTACGGTTACATCGCAGGATCCAATCGGTCACAGCTCACGAGCTCTATACGACCTGATGCTCTGATGCGAGCTGACTGCTCACACTGTACGTGACAAACACGACACGATCGGGCCTTTGAATACGGAAATGTGGAGAAGTCTCGCCTCGCCTCGCCTCGCCTTCCTCCGCTTATCCGGGTCCGGGTCGCGGGGGCAGCATTCTAAGTCGGGCAGCCCAGGCCACCTTCTCCCCGGCCAAGTCCACCAGCTCCTCAGCTGGGACGCCCAGGCGTTCCCAGGCCAAACTGAAGATGTATTTCCTCCAGCTTGTCCTGGGTCGACCTGGGGGCCTCCTGCCGGCAGGACATGCCCAGAACACCTCCCGAGGGAGGCGTCCAGGAGGCATCCTTACCAGATGCCCGAACCACCTCAACTGGCTCCTTTCGATATGGAGGAGCAGCGGTTCTACTCCGAGTCTCTCCCGGATGTCCGAGCTTCTTACCCTATCCCTAAGGCTGAGCCCGGCCACCCTGCGGAGGAAACTCATTTCAGCCGCTTGTATCCGCGATCTCGTTCTTTCGGTCATTACCCAAAGCTCATGACCATAGGTGAGGATTGGGACGTAGACCGACCGGTAAATCGAGAGCCTTGCTTTCTGGCTCAGCTCTCTCTTTACCACAACAGACCGGTTCAGCGTCCGCATCACTGCAGACGCTGCCCCAATCCGCCTGTCGATCTCCCGCTCCCTCCTTCCCTCACTCGTGAACAAGACCCCGAGATACTTGAACTCCTCCACTTGAGGCAGGACCTCTCTCCCGACCCGGAGTTGGCAATCCACCTTTTTCCGGTCGAGAACCATGGCCTCAGATTTGGAGGTGCTGATCCTCATCCCAGCCGCTTCACACTCGGCTGCGAACCTTCCCAGCAAGAGCTGAAGGTCAGAGCTCGATGAAGCTAGGAGGACCACATCATCCGCAAAAAGCAGAGACGCGATTCTCCTGTCACCAAACTCCACCCCCTCCACACCACGGCTGCGTCTAGAAATCCTGTCCATAAAGGTTATGAACAGGACCGGTGACAAAGGGCAGCCCTGGCGGAGTCCAACCCTCACTGGGAACAGGTCCGACTTACTGCCGGCTATGCGGACCAGACTCACACTCCTCTGGTACAGGGACTGAATGGCCCTTAACAAAAGACCATCAACCCCATACTCCTGGAGCGCCCCCCACAGGGTGCCCCTGGGGACACGGTCATAAGCCTTCTCCAAATCCACAAAACACATGTGGATTGGTTGGGCAAACTCCCATGACCCCTCCATCACCCTAGCGAGGGTAAAGAGCTGGTCCACAGTTCCACGACCAGGACGAAAACCACATTGCTCCTCTTCAATCTGAGGTTCAACTATCGACCGGAACCTCTTCTCCAGTACCCTGGAGTAGACCTTTCCAGGGAGGCTGAGGAGTGTGATCCCCCTATAGTTGGAACACACCCTCTGGTCCCCCTTCTTAAAAATGGGAACCACCACCCCGGTTTGCCACTCCATAGGAACTGCCCCCGATGACCACGCAATGTTGCAGAGACGTGTCAGCCACGACAGACCTACAACATCCATTGCCTTGAGATACCCAGGTCGGATCTCATCCACCCCTGGGGCTCCGCCGCTGCGTAGTTGTTTGACTACCTCAGCGACTTCTGCCCCAGAGATTGGACAGTCCGTCCCCAGGTCTCCCAGCTCTGGTTCCTCCTCGGAATGCGCGTCGGTGGGATTGAGGAGCTCCTCAAAGTATTCCTTCCACCGTCCGACTATAGCCCCAGTTGACGTCAGCAGCTCCCCGTCCCCACTGTAAACAGTGTGAGCGAGTTGCCGCCTTCCTCCCCTGAGGCGCCGGATGGTTTGCCAGAACCTCTTTGGAGCCGACCGATAGTCTTTTTCCATGGCCTCGCCAAACTCCTCCCACGCCCGAGATTTTGCCTCGGCAACTGCCACTGCTGCACTTCGCTTGGCCCGCCGGTACCTGTCTGCTGCCTCTGGAGACCCACAGACTAGCCATGCCCTGTAGGCCTCCTTCTTCAGCCTGACGGCTCCCCTAACCTCTGGTGTCCACCAGCGGGTACGGGGGTTACCGCCACGACTGGCACCGGCTACCTTGCGACCACAGCTAGCAACAGCCGCCTCAACAATCGCAGAGCGGAACAAGGCCCATTCGGACTCAATGTCCCCCACTGCTCTCGGGACGCGGTCGAAGCTCTGCCGGAGGTGGGAGTTGAAGACCATCTTGACAGGCTCTTCTGCCAGGCGTTCCCAGCAGACCCTCACTATACGTTTGGGTCTACCAGGTCTGCGCGGCATCTTCCCCTGCCATCTGATCCAGCTCACCACCAGGTGGTGATCAGTTGACAGCTCCGCTCCTCTCTTCACCCGAGTGTCCAAAACATACGGTCTCAGGTCAGATGATACAACTATAAAGTCAATCATTGACCTGTAACCTAGGCTGCCCTGGTACCAGGTGTACCGATGGGCATCCTTATGTTCGAACATGGTGTTCGTTATGGCCAAACTGCGACTTGCACAGAAGTCCAATAACAGAACACCACTCGGGTTCAGATTGGGCGGGCCGTTCCTCCCAATCACGCCCCTCCAGGTCACGCTGTCATTGCCCACGTGAGCGTTGAAGTCCCCCAGCAGGACTATGGAGTCCCCAGTAGGAGCGCTATCCAGCACTCGTCCCAGAGACTCCAAAAAGGGTGGGTACTCTGAACTGCTATTTGGTGCATAAGCACAAACAACAGACAGGACCCGTTCCCCAACCCGAAGGCGTAGGGAAGCTGCCCTTTCGTCCCCCGGGGTAAACCCCAACATACAGGCAGAGAGTCTTGGGGCTAACAGAAAGCCCACCCCAGCCCTCCGCCTCTCACCCGGAGCAACTCCAGCAAAGAAAAGTGAATACGGAAATGTGGAGAAGTAGAAGAAGAAACTCCGGAAGTGATGTTATTGTTGTTCTTTGTTATCTGGAAAAATTACTTAGTTTTCTCGATTTGACAGTTTTATGCCATGTTTGTTCGTGCACATAATTGTATGTCCGTTGCTTCGTTTTCAATAAAGATTTATAGAAAGAAAAGAAGACAAAAAATACATTCGCCTCCTCTGGCTTCTTTTTTTAACATTTTTATTTGCGATCCGAGCAGACGTCTCTGTGTCTCCTCCGGCTTCTTCTTCTACTACTACTTTCAGGTTGGCGCGTGCGCAGTGTGAGAAATTCTGGGTCCTCCTCGAGGAGGATCGCCGACGAGCTACGAGAATATCAAACACAATCGGGAGCTCCTTGTGAGGTGAAAAATCGCTCCTCGCTACCCCCTGTATACTACACCAACGATATGCTGAACTCGGCACGATTTCGAAAATGGTCACAAAGGAGGAAATCGCCAGAAGATCGGCGCTAAAGTCGCACAGTGTATGCCCGGCGTAAGTGTGGTTGTAAGTCTGAAGGAGGAAGCCTACAGGGCACGGTTAGACTGTGGGATTCTAGAAGCAGTAGACATCCCTAGTTTTTGCTCCAGAAATTTCTAAAATCAAGTAACATCCTGATGTACTGGCTTCTTTTGTCAATCCTAATCTCAACTCAACTTGGCGAAATCCCTGAGAACAAAGAAGGAAAAACTGACATCCAGAGTAAGAGCTGAGTCAAAGGTTTCACCAAGGTTTCTAATGAGTTTGGTAAACAAAGCAAGCTGACCCAGAGAGTCCACGACTTTAGAAACAAGTGTGTCCAGAGCACAGATGAAGATTTCAGGTTTGTCTTTATGCTAAAGAGTCCAGACATCCAGTTTTGAACATGGGGCGACAGCAGTAGCTTAGACAGCTCATCTTGTCTTCTGGGTCACGGGGGCAGCATCCCAACTACGGAGTCCCAGACCGTCCTCTTCCCGGACACCTCCACCAGCTCTTCCAGCTCTTCCACCCTAAAGTGTTTCCAGTAGGGATGGGAATCGGTATCGATTTACCGATAATATCGGCCGATATTGGCATTAAAATGTAATATTGGTAAATATTGGCATCGGTTTTTGTAATGATGACACACATGACCTTTACATAGCATGCACATACATCAAACTGTTCGGCTACTTCTCCTCTCTCCCAAAATGTCAAAATATAACAAATCTGATGTATAGTTTTAGAGATATTTTTATTTATTTGGCACACCTTGCATTAAATTCTGTGTTTGTCTTTTTTTTTTTAATGAAGGCTACCACACTTAAATCGGTATCGGTTTATATCGGTATCGGAAATTAAGAGTTTGGCAATTTCGGATATCGGTAAAAAAGCCAATATCGAGCATCCCTAGTTCCCGGGCCAGATTTTCTCCTTTCCCGTTTCTCGACATGACAAATCCAGAATCCACACCTCAGACTTAAAAGCTGCTGGGGCATTCACAATGTCTATATCTCCCCCCCCATGTTTGGTTTTCTTTGCTGTGTGGGCTACGCGCTCTCCCATTGGCACACTGGTTGATGACGCAGAAGCAAAGGATCGTGGTCTATGTAGTTTAAATTGCTATACTTCGGTCATTGTTACCCCAGGACGTACTGTTCATTATTGTGAAAAGACCACAACAACATTGTAGCCATTTTACAACTGCGATATTGCGATCCTTTCAATATTGTTAAACCCCTATTGAACACCATGTAATTTCTATAAAACCATGACTGTAACCCACACTCAGAGTCTTCTGGACCATGATGGTTTGGTCCTGGTCACTAGAAGTGACGTTCCTCCCAGCACTCTTCAGGGGGCGAAACAGACAAATCAGCGTAAAGATCAAAATGTACACCAGGTACACAACCATCAGCAGCCTTAAAAAGAAAAAACAAATAAATATAAAATCACATTCTGGTCTATGAGACTGACTTTTACCTCTAACTAAACCAAAAAGAAAGAAAAAACCTTATGTAATGTCTTCCACGCTGTTTCCATTTCAGTGAGACTAACTGCTTCACAGGAGTCAGCTCCAGAATCCCTCGCGCCTTTAGAAAAACATTTCTAAATATCCAGCCATCATCAGAATAACATCATTACTTCTATGTAGCTTTTTTGTACCTCTTTCTTCGAGCTGCTAGCAATAGCATCCAGCACTGACATGTTGTCACCCCAGGAATCGATCTCAGTCAGGTCGTACAGGTATGAGGTCACAGGTCCCAGGCTCCACTGAACTACACGCCTCTTATTGACGATGTGCTGAAACACCTGAGAAGAGAGGAGACATCAGCATCAGTGAGACAATCAGCCCTACCTTTGACCTCCACTCAAGCTCTCCACTCACTACTCGATTCCCCTTTGTGGCAGCCAGTTTAAGGGGTGTGAGGTCTTTGGAGTTGGGCACCATGTCGAGCGGTACTGACTGGTCCAGCTCTGCATCACGAGTCATGATCAGGTCGATGGTCTGGCATGCAGTGGTCTTATTGTGCTGCAGGACCAAAATGTGAATCAGAGTGTTGCCTATAGGACAACGAGACAAAACATAATAACACAAAAGACATTAAAGGACACCTACGAATGAAAGACGGTCACATAGTCAAAGAAACAGTACACTAATTCCTATTTCCTGCCGCATGGTGGCGCTGTTGTTAGGACTGTCAGCAAGAAGGTTGCAGGTTCAACTCCCAGCTGCGGCCTTTCTCCGTGGAGTTAGCATGTTCTTCCCATGAGAGCATGGGTTTTCTTCCTGGTACTCCAGTTTCCCTCACAGATCACAACATTCCCTAGAGGGTCATAAACTGTACGGTCCAGGACTTCCTTGAGAAGGAGATTCTGAATCTCATTGGGGCTTTCCCGGTAAAATAAAAGTTTATGAAAAACAACACGTGTTATGATGCATTTTGCACCTAACATGTTTTTAGTTTTGTCATTTCATCTGGTCTTTTTTTTGTACCTAAATGTCACAATTTACTTAAAGGGACTTGAGGCAGGATTTGTAAAAAAAAAAAAAAAAAAAAAGTACGCATGTTCAGGTTTTAAAGTTAATGGGTGATGAAGCATTTTAAACTAAAAGGATGAACCTATCATTCCATTGTCTTCAACAGGCTGTGAGCTAAAAGGCTCTTCAATTCAGGCCCAAATTTCTCGCGCTGTCCTGTGACGTCAACTGACACTGCGCATGCATTCTTGAAAGCTTCAAACCCAGAAAGACATCTCCAGAATCTTTTGATAAGCCAGGTACCCACCCGCTCCTATCAGCAGGAGCCCGACTATCACTCTGAAGAGTGTAGAACTCTAGAAATCACTATATAAATACAGTACAATTACCATCTACTGTATATCAGATGAAGCAAACTGAAGGGAGCCATAAGGATCCATGGTAAATGAAGAGTGGGACACAAAACTGAAGAGAGCAGGACTCGATCCACCCAAACTCAGTCAGAGAATGTGACAAATGGCGGTGAGGGATTAAGCTGACTAAAAAAAGGATATTTGGGAAATTAAAGGAGTGCCTAAAGCATGGCCCTGCTCCTGAATCTATTAGTTAACTCAGTAGCTTCATATGGGTCTGACTTATACAGATATAAATCTGCAAAAGAACATGAATTAGACCTTTCTTGGAGTCCTGTATTTAGACTTGATTGGACGGAGTATTTCCCGTGTAGATGTTTATATGCCAATAAGCTCAATATATTATAGATTTTTTTAATAAATGCCATCATCCTTAAAAAATAAAAGGTTATTTCAGATGACAAATAAGAGTCATGTGACAGATGTCTTAGTTTTTCTATTTTTATATAAAAATCTGCTATTAATAAGTGAAAACAGAACCTACATGATTTAAACATGTTTAACATATAAATCTATATCTATGTTATCTCTAGTTTTTTATTTAGGATTTCAAACCTCGATAGTCCTGGACTCTGGTGCTGGCCCCGTTGTCTATCAGCATGGTGATGATGTCCTTGTTTCCAGTACAAACAGCAAACGACAGGATGTGCTCGCCTGTCGACCAGTGCATGACATCATTTTACAGGTTGCAGCCTCATTCTGTAGCATCTGAGCTGCTAACGTCTGTGTCTTTGCTACGTCGGGTTGTGACTCACCGCGGTACATCAGAGCTCCTTTCCTCTTCCTGAAATACAGTCCAGAGGCTCGGGGTGTGGAGACGTCACCTCCATGACTGATCAGCTGATGAACCAGGTTGATGTTTTGGTTTATGACAGCGATATGGAGAGGAGTCAGACCTGATGGTCAGAGTTGTCAAAACAGGGTGTACTTTCCACAGGTAGAACTTGTCTAATGTCAAAAAAGTAAACCAGCAGATAAAAAAAACAGATATCTTGTGTACTAAAGAGATTTTTGAGAGAAGACTCACAGATTTGACCAAATGTGAGACTGGTTTTAGTTCTTTTAACCGTTTTAGAGGCTAAAGCTTGAAGCTAGAGTTTGCATGTCAGTAGTCTTGTTTTGAAACACCCTGTTGAATTCAGCTCAGAGCAACAAGTTCACACCAGGTTTGTTCTTCTTTAGTAAAAACAAAAAATGTATCAAAGTCAGGTTGATGTGACTGTTTTCTACAGTTTTGTTTTGAACATTTTAAAGATTAAATAGGATCTACCAGATGTTTGTTTTTGTTGTCTCTATATCTGTTTCTGGATGCAAACCTTGGAAAAACTCAGAGGTCATTGGTTCGTTGATGAGGTCAGGCACTTTTTCAATCAGAGCCACAGCAGCATCCAGGTTCTCGTTGATCACAGCGATGTGAAGAGCTGTTTCTCCAAGTGGTCCTGAGTGAGACAAGTTTAGGATTAAAACCACAGTGATGAGAAAACAGAGCAGGATGTACACTGTAAAAAGAAAACAGGGGTCTAACTTCAAAAAATTGAAGTAATCGGTCACAAGTAATTAAATTAAGTTTTTTCAAAGTTAATTCCTTAAGTTTCTTCAAAGTAAACTTTTAAAAATTAACTTGGATAAACCTAATTAAATTACTTGTGACCGATTACTTCAATTTTTTAATGTTAGAGCCCTGTTTTTTTAGGTTAGACCAATGTTTTCTTTTTTTCAGTGTAGGTTCCAGTCTCACCTCGCTCAAACACGTTGGTGGACGGAGAGTTTATCAGTTTAATGATGCGACCAACGCTGTTGTTTTTAGCCGCTTCAAAAAGAGGAGATTCATTAATGCTGCAGAGCAAAAGAACAGAAACTGAGCATTAATCTGACCAAAGTAAACCGTTTTTCACAATTTCAGAGTCTAGTTGTTGAACAGTTCATCTTAGGCACCAGGTGTGGTTTAATTACTTTTTTGCGTAGAAAAGAAAGGATTCATCCAACGTCTCGTTCCATCCCCTTTTGTGATGACGGCGAAACTTCACCCCGGTCCACCAGTGGTTGACTTTAACTGGAATGATGCTGGTCAAAGGCGGAGCCATTTGACTCTAAATGTTCAACTGGAAAAAATTCACGAAGAGTTACAAAAATGTTCAAGCACACACACTAGAAGAAAACCAAATGATTTTACATACAAAGAGTTGAATCTACAAGAAAAACAGTTTTTGTCGCTGAACGCCAGAATATCTTTATCCATTTTAAAAAAGTCTAAAAACTAAATGTTGTCCGTCTTACACGTAAAGCATACAACTACACTGCAAAAACTGATTTCTAAGAAAGTAAAAGAACCTTGTATTTAGCCGTTTTGTTTTATTTTTGTCTAAAAAGAAAATACATTCTTACAGCCCTACTTGAAATAGGCCAAATCTTCTTAAATATGGTCAAATTTTCTAGATTTGAGCAAAAAAATAAAAGTCTGCCAATGGGGTAAGCTAAATTTGCTTGGCTAGATTCCTTAAAACTAGCTAATTGTTCTCTAAGTATCAAAGATCAACAAGTCACCAACATGCTGATGTGACAACCCAGTAAGAGAGTAAAATCAATCAAGGACATTTAGAAACCAACACTATAACACGTTATAAGCCAGTAAAGGGAAGCCAGTATGGATGAAATGTGGTCATGTTTCCACTTACCGATGAGAAGAAGAAGCTGTCTGAGGGATTGGTCGATACCAAAATAGAAAGTTACAATATTCCATGCGTGATGAAGTGGACTCTTTGACTTCAGCTATAAGTGTAAATTGTGTCTCCTTAAACAGCAGCGTTAGGATGTCCCAGAGGAAAACTGAGGTCCAAGTGGAGTCCTCTTTATATATGACGTGACCCGAAGAGGGTGGGGCTGGAAACATGAGGTGAATGGATGGAGAGGGTGGATGAGAGAACAGGTGAGAATAAAATGAGCAGAAATCCCCAGAGAAAGTGAAAGATTGGATCAGTGTTTGACACATCACAACATGCCCTGCCCTGCCATCACCAGCTCCGTCCACAGTCCTCCGACTAGCACCTAAACCTGCATGGCCTCCATGGGAATTCTGCAACCTCATGAAAGTTCATGCATAGTGTGAAAAGACTGGAAGCTTGGAAGAGTGATAGTAATCTAAACCTCACAGCAAGGCATGATGGTCCAGGCTGTTGTGTTTGTGTTGTTCTAAACTTGGAAAACATGGAGACAATGTCCTTTTTCTTTGTTTTGTCTCCTGTTTACACAAACACTTGACATGTGTCTTGTGCTGGTGGAGGTTCTCAGTCATCCAGATCATGTTAATCCACACTGGGCTCTAAATGAAGGAAACTGGACTTCTTTGATTCTCTGAAGACGTTTCGCTTCTCGTCCGAGGAGCTTTGTCAGTTCTAACTGGAATATGAGAGAATCGAGCTGATGAACTGGTACTTCCTGTACCTCAGTCCAATAGAGCCAACAGGGGGCAGGGAGGAGGGTGATTCACATGGTTCACTGGACATCTTTATGTTTCAACAGAGTGTTTTTAGGGACAAACTGCAACTTTCATAAAAATCCACTTAGAAAACATCCCCCAGGTTTAGATAGATTGAGTTATTTTCCTTCACATCATGCTGTCATTACCTATGAGAGGGTTGTAATCATCAATCAGTGCACTTGTTTAGCACTCCCATCTAGAACTGGTCTCTGGGTCTCCAGAAGCAGCTGGAAGTTCCTGGAAGTCCAAGAGGGACGCAGCAGTGAAAGTCTGAGGTGTGGAAGGAGTTTGGCCATAGAAGAAGACTATTGATCAGCTGACACTGTTTACAGTGGAGATGGGGGATGTGGGGAAATGGTCGGGTGGTGAAAGGAATACTATCCCGGGTGTCTCAGGGCGACTACGGCTCAGAGATGGCTTTCCATGTGGGAGAGTGGGGTTCAAACCTCAGCCCAGTCGTATGTCAAAGTATTCTTGGGCAGGATACTGAACCTCTGACTGCCTCGCAGGCGCCACCGAAACTGAATGCACACTGCTTCCTCAGGGATGGGTCAAATGCAGAGAACAAATTCCATTTACTGTGAGGTTGGTGGAAGGAAGGTGGTGCAGCCAGTGAAATGTATCGAGGCCCATGTTCATGTGTTTTATGGATCTGGAGAAAGCTTATATCTCTGTCCCAGAATCTTATGGCGTGGATAGCTTTTTGGTGTGGCTGTTGATTTGACACAGACATTTTTAAAGAGAGTCTCACAGAGAGCTAAAGTCATTCTCCACTCCCCTCATCCTCCACTGCAGGTAGAGTTTGAGCTCCTCCCATCTGGAAAAAGGTACCGGCAGCCCAAAGCGAGGACCAACAGATGGAAAAAAACCCCTTTTGTTACTCAGGCCGTTATTCAGCTGAACTTAAAACGGGATTAGGTACGATTGTTTCAGGTCTTTTAGTCTGATGGTTTTATTTAGATTTTTATTGATTTTGTAATTATATTTGCTTTTAACTCTGTTTTTTTTTTTTTTTTACTGTTTTTATTGTTTTTGCTAATGCGTCTGTGATTGTGTTTTCATGGTCACCTGTCTGCAAGACAAATGTCCCTACGGGGGCTTCTATAATAAAGTGAAGTGAAGAAGCCCTGTATCAAAAGAGTGTAAGTCAGGTCTGAGTAAAAGCTGCAGTCAGTCAGTTCTCCTTGAGAGTTGGATTCTGCCAGGGCTTTCTTGTGTTCCAGGGGTTCCCAAGTCCAGTCCTCGAGAGCTACTCTCCTGGAACTTTTAGATGCAGCCCTTCTCCAACACACCTGAATCAAATGAATGGCTCGTTACCAGGCCTCTGCAGAGCAGAATGACTTGCTGATGAGGGAATGCACTACCACTGAAGTCTAGTATAAGTTTTCAAAATGTTAGTACGGTTCTTAACTATGATAAATGGATCATCTGTTATTCGTCTTAAGTCCCTCCTTCCTCCCATAGACCCCTATCAGTTCACACTGAACGCCACATTTTTTCAGCCAACAGAATTTGAGTTTCTCCAGCTGTCAATGTGAATACGCATTACGCAAACCTGTAAAGGTGGGGCCACGCAAAGTATTCTTCTATACAATCGCCATACTGGAAAAACGCAACCGGTCATGGAGAAACAAATTCTGACAAAAAGTTAGCCAGTCCCTGGCTACGTCAACATTTTGGGAGGGGTCTTGGTACGTTGGTTTAAAAAATTCTCTCTCACTCAAATACTCCGGACAACATCTTTAATGAACATTGCTGATATTTCATTTATCCCAACATATTCAGTTTTTTCCAGCATAAAATCAATGTTTCCTGTAATTTCAAGTTACGATTAAATGATTTTCTGAAGTTTGATATTTAATCTCTGAATTCTGAAAAACTTCTCTGAACAAAGTCTGATCAACGAGACTAAACATCTAGTGGTTTTATTTACATGGAAACAATTCAAATGAAATACCTTTTTCTTACATGAATAATAAAAAAACATTTATTCTGTCAATAATCTATCTTAAAATAATCTGCTATGTTTATTCATTTATTAGACACTTTCATCCAAAGCGACTTACATACTATTGACGATGACCCTTTCAGGCATGTTGTGATCTGTGGGGGAAACCGGAGAACCTGGAGGAAACCCACGCATGCATGGGGAGAACTAACTCCACGCAGAAAGGCCTCAGCCAGGATTCAAACCTACAACCTTCTTGCTGCGAGGCAACAGTGCTAACAAATGCACCACCATGCAACCAGGCAATACTAAAGGTTCTGAGTCAAAAATCTGCCTACTAAAACCCCTTGAATGAATGCAATAATCTGCAATATTTCTCCATGTTTCATTAAGAGTTCAAAGTTGAAATTGTTCAGGAAACTGCAGTAACGGGTGTGGTGTTACGTGCTTATGTTAGCAGGTTTTGTCTCATTTCAGATCTGCTCTGCTCTAAGTAGATGAGGGTGATGTGGGACATGCGTGTCTGCTTGTCGGCTGCTGCTGATGCTGACAGATCCCAAATGGAGATCCTACTAAAAGAAATCAGCTGATCTGCTAAATTGACCCTGTTCTGTGGAAAACATGAAAGGCATCTTGCTGCATTTGCTTTTGTTTGGTTTATATGCATTTTATATAGTCTCAATTCATTTCCTGTCCACCACCTCCCAACAAAGGACTAAATGTGCAATATTCTGCACCTGTTACACGTAAATGGTGCAGGACATCATCAGATTAGGGCAAGCAGGCTGCCAGTGCTACTCTGCAACCTCCACTGCTTCAAATACAAACTGGAGCAGCTGTGCTCACACAGTATTTAGGTAAGAATATGTGTTTTTAGAGTAGAAATGTCTGATTTGGACACACTCTGACAGGTCAATGGATGTTTTTAATTCAATTGAACCTTTAAAAACCCATTTCTTCTCCATTCCACTCCCCACACACTCTTCACGTGGTTTGATTGCAGCAGGTATATATGGTAAACACTGTCGGCAGATGATGAACAGTCAATGAATTAAGAAGATGATCCAAAAACTGCAAATGCAGCAAGAGACCTTTTTCCATGTTGCCCGCAGAGCTGCGCCAATTTAATAGGTCAGCGTCTTTTTGGTTTTAGGCAGAATCTTAGTTTGGGATCTGTTGGTTTCAGCAGCAGACAAAAAACAGACATGAAAATTCCACATCACCTTCATCTGCTGGTATCAGAGCTAATCTACAATGATACAGAAACTGCAAACACAACCTCTTACATCACATTCTCCTCTTCAGTGCATAAGGTGGCAATGCATGGTTAAAGTGTGTTTGAGATGCTTTCTCCAGCTCATTGATCAGGTCCTCTTGTAGTTCTGGGCCGATCCTCACATTTGTCATGATCACTGACACTCCACCAGGAGTATCCATCGCACATGGAGGAAAGTTATCTTGAGTTTTGTCATTTTTTATTAATTGTGCAAACAGTTGTTGCTTCTCACCAGTCTGTTAGCTTATTGTCCTGGAGACAAAACAAAGAAAAAGGACATTGTCTCCATGTTTTCCAAGTTTAGAGCAACACAGCCTGGACCATCATGCCTTGCTGTGAGGTTTAGATTACTATCACTCTTCCAAGCTTCCAGTCTTTTCACACTATGCATGAACTTTCATGAGTCTGCAGAATACCCATGGAGGCCATGCAGGTTTAGGTGTTAGTAGGAGGACTGTGGATGGAGCTGGTGATGGCAGTGAGACCGGAACAAACTATTATCACTTATTATTCTCACATCGGACCAATAAATCTGAAATCAGCTTGATGTAAACCTTTCAGTTCAAACAGTAATCCAGGCTTTAACTTCTCTAGGGGGATTTCTGACCACCAGGTAAAGTCTTCCTGCTCATTTCTCTCTCACCTGTTCTCTCATCCATCCATTCACCTCATGTTTCCAGCCCCGCCCTCTTCACGGTCACATCATATATAAGGAGGACGCCTCTTGGGACCTCAGTTCTCCTCGGGGGCATCGAAGACACACCTTGGCCTTACAGCCAAAGACAATCTCTCTCCCAAACATTTGGAGAGAAATTTTGATGTTTTTTATTTCATCACGCATGGAATATTGTAACTTTCTATTTTGGTATCGAACAATCCCTCAGACAGCGTCTTCTTCTCATCGGTAAGTGGAAACATGACCACCATACCATACTGGCTTCCCTTCACTGGCTTATAACGTGGTTGGTTTCTAAATGTCCTTGATTGATTTTACTCTCTTACTGGGCTGCCACATCAGCATGTTGGTGACTTGTTGAACTTTTAGACTACAGCGGGGACATGTTGGTCAGTTAACCACCTGTTGCTGCGTGTCCTGAATAGTAGAGGTGACTGAACCTTTAGGGCAGCCTGTCCCCAGCCTCTGGAACAACCTGCCATGGCACGACTCAGACCATTAACCTCTTCAAACCTCTACACTGTCAAAACAAACTGTTGAAATTTAACCAAAAAAAATTAGTGTAACAATTTGCACTCAATGTATTTGATTAAATTTTACCCAAAACATTTTATTACATTTTACCCAATTTTCACAATTAAAAAATAACTAAAAACATTAGTTAAATTCAAAGACCTTTGTTAGATTTATATTTAATGTAAAATATTGGTTACACTTTATGCCTTTTATTTACCAGACTTGCATTTTTCTAGACCTCCAACTTTTTTTAATGTTATTTTATTACAACATCAGTGCTTGTGTGCCATTGGCCGGTGTTACATTTACACATTTGATGAAGGTTGAACTGGGCCGGGGATCGAGGACATCACAAACCACTACACTCTAAAAAGTAAAACCATCCTTTACTTAAATTTTTTGGTGTAACATTTTACACTCAAGAATTTTGAGTAGATTGTAGACAATTATATTAATAAAGTTGGCTTTCACTTAATATAATTGTCTCCAGTCTACTCAAAATTCTTGAGTGTAAAAATGTTACACCAAAAAATTTAAGTAAATGATGGTTTTACTTTTTAGAGTGTAGGCCACAACATGTGTTAGGACAACACTGAAGTTTTAATGCTTATAATCTTTTCAGTAGTACTTAACTAATATATTTGGTTAAGTTCTAACCATTATATTTGAGTTCCATTTGCTAATTTAAAAAATTAGGTGTATCGGTTAGAATCAAAACAGTTTTTTAAATTTCAGCCTTTAACTAATATATTTAATTAACGTTTAAATAATTTTATTAGGTAATATTGAGCTTTCCAAAAAAATCTGTTTTTTCAGTGTAAAAACACATTTTTCTCTCCTTGGTTTTAATTCAAGTTGAATCTGAGTCCTGCGTTGTTTTTAATCACTCCTTTAGCTTTGTTCTTTTATGATTTGTTCTTATAGTTTACTATTTTTGCACAGTGTGTAAAAATCAACAGTCAACATTTAGTTTGAGATGATAGTGAAAACCACCTCTGTACCACGCAAACTACACTCTAAAAAGTAAAACCACCATTTACTTACATTTTTTGGTGTAACATTTTACACTCAAGAATTTTGAGTAGATTGGAGACAAATACATTGATAAAGTTGGCTTTTACTTAATATAATTGTCTCCAATCTACTCAAAATTCTTGAGTATAAAAATGTTACACCAAAAAATTTAAGTAAATGATGGTTTTACTTTTTAGAGTGTATGCACAGTTGACTATTAATGTTACTGCTGCTATTATTTTTGTGTGTGTGTGTGTGTGTGTGTGTGTGTGTGTGTGTGTGAATGTCTGCACATAAACCTTATACTCGTAAACATTTCTATTACACCTTGTGGTTATATGCTTGTTTTTTTAGTATTAGGGATAGTTCATGTTTTTAAGCTACTTGCGCTTCATCTACTGTCACTTAGTTCTTAGGATGTGTTTTGTCTTCTCATGTTTATCTTCTTTTTGCATGGGACAGAGAGAAACGTAGTTTTGACTCCTTTGTATGTCTACATGTGAAGAAATTGACAATAAACAATGTAATCTACATTTTTAATGGATTTATTTCCTGTTGAACATTTAGAGTCAAATGGCTCCATTTTTGGCAAAAACTATTCCGTTTCTGCTCAACCACTGGTGGACCCAGGTGAAGTTTCGTCATCAGCACAAAAAGGGATGGAACGAGACGTTGGATGAAACCTTTCTCATCTACGCAAAAAAGTAATTCAAAAACTAAGTCTTTAACCATTGGCATAGATTTGGCATGGACGGAGGTGACATGTACCCACCAATACCCAGCAATCACTAAATTGTCCTCCACCAATAAGCTGCAGAAATAGCGCTGCATCCCTGACAAAACTCTGTGTAGCCCAGCGGACCAGGTGCTGTGCTCGGATGGACCTGTGTCCAGGGGAAGGAGGTGTGTCTGGATCGACCGGCGCGAGCCCCTCACTCAGAAATATACGCTGTGGTTCGTGCACCCAGACATGCCCTCCCCCCCCGACAAAGGCTCAAACCGACGGCACCTGCTCTGCTTCTGGATGTGGACTGGGCTGAACTGGCCATTGGGCATTTTCCTGGTGATAGTATGGACTGGTTCAGATTGGCCGCTCAACCCGCCATTCCCCCCCCCGATGTCCTATCCGTCCCCCAATGTCAAAAGCACACCTATGCCATTGTGCTTAACAACCAGAATTTGGACTAGTGGCAAAAACTCTTTGTTTTGGTCAAATTAATGTTCCGCTTCTTTTTCTCTGCAGCATAAATGAAACTCCTCTTTTTGAAGCGGCTAAAAACAACAGCGTTGGTTGCATCCAGAAACTGTTAAACTCTCCGTCCACCAACGTGTTTGAGCGAGGTGAGACTGGAACCTACATCCTGCTCTGTTTTCTCATCACTGTGTTTTTAATCCTAAACTTGTCTCACTCAGGACCACTTGGAGAAACAGCTCTTCACATCGCTGTGATCAACGAGAACCTGGATGCTGCTGTGGCTCTGATTGAAAAAGTGCCTGACCTCATCAACGAACCAATGACCTCTGAGTTTTTCCAAGGTTTGCATCCCGAAACAGAAGCAACGCAAGCATTTTTGGAGATCTTGTACCTTTAGAGTATTGAAGACAAACCTGTAGAGAAAACAGTCCTCAACACATCCTCCTTCTTCACTAAAGAACTGATTTAAACTTGTTGCTCTGCAGCTGAATTCAACAGGGTGCGTCTAGCTGAGAACGTTAAAAGCTCCTAAAATGAGTCTCACATTCGGTTGGTTCTAAAGATTCCTCTTGTATGTCACACCCAGTTTCTCTGTGTCCAAATGTTTCTGGGGTACACAAAATATCTGATTTATTTAGCTGTTTTTGTAGTGCTGTTATAAAATGATATAAATGACAGCTTAACTAATTCAGATCTGTAATTAATCCAAGTTTTAATGACTGACTTGCTAATCCACAAGGTGTTCTCCTCCAATTTAGTTTGCTGAAGAACTTTGCTATGGTTCTGTAAATTGCTAATTTCTTGCTAGTGTTAGCTGTGGTTGCAGTCACAACTAGACCTCTGTAATTCATCGCTCCTCACCTCACCTTGCCCCTCCCACTACACCAGAAGCCTGCATGCAAAACCAAAATTTGAGATGAAAAATGAGATTAACATAGACTTAACATAAGAAAACATCGAGCATTAAATATGGCTGTAGTTAAACACAACTAAGGCTGCACTCTGAACATTTTTCAGATGGCACCATCTAGAGGCAGAAAATATGTATTGCAGCTTAAACCGTAACGCCTATTCCGTGTTCAAAGCTGGAATAGTAATGGCTTCATTCATGATCGTGCACCTCTAACTGGCCAACAGAGCTAAAACACATTGTTTACATTCTCATGTTAGGCTATTTATTCATTTATTTTAAAGACTTACTTGTCAATAAGAAATGTCACAAACACTGCACCAGGCTAGGTTTTTATGCAAACACTCTGACTGAGATCTGTATGTAAACGGTTGTCTAACTCTGTTGGCTAATGCTAACCGGCGCTCAGTTCTAATTGCATGGGACTTGTCACTACCCGATCCGTAACCAGAAGCACGATCGGTTCTGCGCATGCGCAAAGACTACGTCACTTCCTCTTTTCGCCAATTTAGCGACATTCCAGTCTTTTGAATGAGACGGTTAGCTCCCAGTTAGCCTTTAGCTTTTACCAACAGCTTTGCCTCTTTCTCGACTGCGCGGACCATTTAAACAATGGATACCTACGTGTATAAACATTTTAATACATTATGTATGAATATAGATTTAATATATACTTGTTAACACCTTAAATGATATTCTGAACCGTAACTACCGTAAAATGCTTCATGCGTTCTGCACATGCGCAGAACCGATCGGGTAGATCTGATCTGTAACGTCCGACTTTGCGCATGCGCAGTGAGGATCGGGCCGTCCTGATCCATAATTCCCTTTTTATTCTTTATTTTCTTCGACATTGTATGAAACGTTGTCATTGTTGTAAACTTTTTAATAAATACTTATTACTGTTAACATCTTAACTGATACTCTTACTTACTGTAAAAAGCTTCAGCGGATGTAGACTCATTTCGCACATGCGCAGAACCGATCGGGTTTCCGTCACAGATCGGGCAGTGACAGGACTCTATGGGACAAAACAATTGATGTATTGTCTTTCCTTAAATCACATAACAGACTATCACTTATATGGATTTCTAAAATATACACAGTTCCTGAAAGAGGGGAAAACTCTGGATTGCAGCTTTACCGCAATAATTTGATTCCGTTATGACAATGAACAATTTCTACCTGTATAAAAAGTACAGCCTTTTATTGATAACTCTGTCCATCTCTCCATCAGGTCTGACTCCTCTCCACATCGCTGTCATAAACCAAAACATCAACCTGGTTCATCAGCTGATCAGTCATGGAGGTGACGTCTCCACACCTCGAGCCTCTGGACTGTATTTCAGGAAGAGGAAAGGTGGACTGTTGTACTGCGGTGAGTGACGTAGCAAAGACACAGACATTAGCAGCGCGGATGCTACAGAATGTGAATACAACTTAAACACATGCACTGGTCAACAGGTGAGCACATCCTGTCGTTTGCTGTTTGTACTGGAAACAAGGACATCATCACCATGCTGATAGACAACGGGGCCAGCACCAGAGTCCAGGACTATCGAGGTTTGAGATCCTGATTAATGAATAGGAGATAACAGGAATAGATTCCCATTTATTGAATCATGTAGGTTCTGTTTTTAATACTTAGATACTATCTATCTATCTATCTATCTATCTATCTATCTATCTATCTATCTATCTATCTATCTATCTATCTATCTATCTATCTATCTATCTATCTATCTATCTATCTATCCATCCATCCACTGGTGCTCAAGCACAGTAAACATCATGCAGGTGCAGAATTTTCCTTCTGCAACAAAGTTCTTTCTTGGACCAGTTTACTGACGTGGTATCAATCGCCCCGCCCATCATTACACTAACAAGCTTTAGCGTGAGCTGATCGACTTATTGTAAGATTCACTTCCTGTTGTGGGGTGCTGCAACGACACCCCATGCTACATTTACATCAACCTCAAAACAAACACCATGTCCAAATTACACAGCAAATGTGAATTTAACCTTATGAGCAGTTTATTTTAAAACAGAGGTTGAAATTTATCTATAGGAATAATGAAATGATGGATTTCAGAGTGAGAAGTGGTAGAATTGATTGAGCTATATTTAATTAATGGGACAGGGACACCAAAATGAAAGAAATATGAGAGTTTAACTTAAACTGCTTGTTTTAATAGCATCATATTTGCCTATAGAGACACAAAGCGAATACGTCACTTTTTACGAGAATGTCTTAAAGCAACACTAAGTAATTTTTTACACTTTAAAGACGTGGCTTACTCATTTGTTTATACTTTTGAAGTATTCTCTAGTTTAAATCTGTTATGTGAGTAATTTTTATAAAGAGAAAAGCTATGATGCTTCAAATATATTATGCAGAAAATTGCTGATTCATAGGTCTGTTTGAAACAGTAGGTTTCCTCAATATTGTTTATTTATTACCACATATTTATGTTACATTTTAGCTACGTACCATCACTGGGAGGCTCAAGAGAAATTATTCAGGGGACTTTAACTTAAACTGGAGCTTCTTTATGGCCTCAGAGTGCTCAGCTGTGGCGTCCTCAGCTTGTTTCACCTGAACTTGAAGAGAGGAAGTTAGCTTACGATGGGAGTCCAACTCCTTAGAATGTTCCATCAGGGTTGATTTAAAGGAGTCAAGCTGATTTTCCAGGTGCTCAAAGTGACCCTTATACTTATCAGCTTCAGCAAAAAACTTTTGGAGAATAATCTCCAGAGATGGGATCGTCAGCTCGCTTGAGTCGTCGTCTAAAGTTTGTAGATGAAGTTCTTTAGGTCGGGAAACCTTTTTCAGAAGCATTGTCGAACCCAAAGATCAAGCTACTAATAAGAGTTCAAAGCTTAGAGTTCTAGATTGACTATTTTGCTGTTTTTATCGCATTGAGCAGGGGGAGCTATGAAACGCCAAAACTCCTTCTCCACCATCTTGGACATTAGGATTAATGATATGCACAACCCTCGCTTCTGATTGGCCCTAGGTATTTGATCCTGAATGCGACGGCAAAATAACCTGACAGCAAGACTATATATGTGGATAAACTGACAGTGTAGTTTACTAAGCAAAGGGTGAAGAAGAAATGAGAAGAACTGCTTCCTCAGCGTTTGTCAATGAATGTGGAAGAGTAATACCTACATGTGAACTTACATATTCTCCAAAAAGCTCAGAACATTTTGCTGAGACACCTGAACCTGGGTGAGAGCTGTCCGTAGGATGTAGGAGTTGCTATGTTAACATTAGCATGTGTGGCTAACCACAAAGTCCTCAAAATAACTGCTAATATTGCAGCAAAAATATGTTACAAACTCACCCAAACGCTGCTACAAAAGGCTGTCTCCTCTAGCCTAGTATACTAGACCGTCAGTTCTGCTCTGCAGACCTTGGTCTAGACACGCTCCACTGGAACCTCAGCAGCTCACTGATTGGTCCGGTCAGTCTTGTACCGGGCCAGTCACAGCGCTTTAACGGGTTGGTGGGCGGGATTAGGGGAATTTAGGTTTTTCTTTAAGACCTGAACAGATAGAGGCACTTAAAGTTGATAAGTGGAGCATTTTTCTATAAGTTTTCTAAATGTTTTAAATGATATTTCAGGTCTAAACTATGATCTATGGGTTGAGTTCCACAACATATGTTGGTCTTGTGAAGACCCCCCTTCCTCCTGTAGACCCCTGTAGCGCCGGCAAAGGCGTTACTATCTCTGAATTCTGACATCTGGTTCATCACAACAATAACTCATATTTTGTCCCAATAACTTGGATTAAAATTACTCTTTTATTATGTTGTAACCTGAATCAACATTCCTTCCAGGACCCGGTCGTGTCGGAAGACTCAGAAGATTTCCTTTAATTAATAATTAAACTTAAGGACTCTTTGATGTCTCATTCTAAAAGACACTACCTGTAATCCACTGTCCAGAAATGTCTTAATATGATTAATTCATTTTCTTCCAGTATTCATGAATGTTGATGTTGCATCAGTACTATTTCATGTTTCTACTTTTGCTAAAAGGTTAAAGCATATTAATAATCCATCTAAGTTAGTACTGGGTTTCCTTAATGACGAGAACCACGTGACTTGGTAACTCTTTCCCCATTGGGCCACGCGTCCAAAACTTTCCACGGTCAGACTTCCTGCCTGGAAGCTACCGAGAGTTCTAGAGTTCTCGTTCAACCTACAACGAGAGAACACGGCCTCCGTTTTCTCCGCTACACGGTAGGCTTTGATGCCGACTGAAACGTTTGGGTCTTAGCCCCAAGCAGTCGAGGACAATTTCCCCGGCTAGAAGCCAGACACCACCGTCTGCTTCTGTTCACCAGCCATGGGGAAAGCCTGTTAGCCTCTGCACCAGCCGATCATGGAGCCGCTGACGCTGACTCATTCAGACGCCTCTTTGCCTCGAGTGACTTCCCGTTCACCGGGGACCGAACCGGGGTCCGTCAGGTTCTCACAGCCTACCGACGACCCCACAATCCGAGGTTCATCAGACCAACGATCTCACCGACGAACCTCCACCTACCACGCCGAGGCGATCTGGAGCGGTCTCAGCAGGTACCAACTCCGATCTGGGTAAACTGAGGCTCTTGATAAATAACACTCCTGTCAACTTAGCTCAGTTCCCCTCATAACTAGCTCCGACTCCCTAGAGATATTAATATCTCACGGGCTCTCGTCATTAACTCTCAGCTTAATAATATCAGAAGAATCTCTTAAGATGCAACCATCTACCTCATATCTGTCTGTTCGTGCAATCTGTTTCTTTAATAAAATAACTGTAGTCTAAGTCTGCTTCTGGGTTATAACTTCCAAATATAACGTACGTAGGTCTTCTCTTTGAATCAGAAGAACCTAGAAATCCTGCATAATAATTAGGTTAGTGAAGGTAGCTAGCATTGCTTAGCATAAAGCCGACAAAACTAAGCTAATAACCTTGCAGAAGTGTGTCCGTATTATAACAATAAAATCAGGTTATATTACGCTACACCCCTTAGCATTTTTTCTTGCCAGTGAGATTTTTAAGTCAATGAAACTCAAAATCCCATATTTGGTGTTGATAGCCAACATGTATGCTCATCAAGCAAATCTGTATCATGATAGTCGGGCACCTGCTGATTGAAGCTGGTGAGAACCTGGCTTATCAAAAGATTCTGGCGATGTTGGGGATGATTGATAAATTACCCGTCAGGCTGTGAATGCTCAGACTGCTGCATTTAATGAGCTGGACCACAAGCTGCGGTGACTGAACTCCTACGCAAGGTGGATAACACCCTGGAGAAAATGACAGCTCGGATGGATTGAAGAAGTCCATAATTCGGATTTTTGGATGTAATGGAACCAGCTGAAGGACACTAAGACAGAGGGGAAAACGGTTCTCTGTCTGAAGCCAAAACAAATCCACTAATCTTATCCCTTGGACTCCCTTCCAACCTTGAAGTTGGAACTCTTTTCCCCCTCTGGAATGTATGATGAGAAAGCTGCCTCGGAGAAAAAAACCTAGTCCTCAGAATCATTTTAACTCCTTCCACTCCTGTAAACTCGTTTTGAAGGCTGTGTGAAAACGCTGCAGACTCGATCGGATGCATGGGGGTTCCCGTTACCTCCCACCCACCATCATGTGTCTTATGTCATTGTGACTGTCAGAGTATGTCCTCTATATGTTGGAGGCTGTTTTTTCTTCTTTGTGTCCCTGAGCTCCCTTGAGCGCACTGACTTAATGTTACTTTTGCTGGATTCATTACTTCCAAACAGTCGAATCATGGCCATCTCTTTCGATCTGTGCAGTCAGACATATTGACTGTAATTTGCTCTGCACCGGTTTCTTCACAGCCAGTCCTCCAAGATAAATCCTTCATTGCCAGCGTTTCAGTGTTCAACGTATGAATCAGCCCCTCCTGAAGCCACTTGCACCTGATTGCCGGTATTTTTCAATGAATCATCGAGTTCCCCTCTCCATTTTGAAAGTGGAAAATGATATCCATAATGGTGAGAAACCAGAAAAAAAACCCACAAAACGCAGAGAAGAAATGTTCAACCACTCTCCAAGGAAGCCAGAAGAAGACTTCCATGAGTTATTGTCATTGATCTTGCTTTTTAGTGTTCCGTTTTTTGTCTCAACTCCTAGGCAACACTGTGCTTCACATTCTGGTCCTTCAATCCAACAAAGCCACTGCATGCCAGACCATGGACCTGATCATGGCTCGCGATGAAGAGCTGGACCATTCGGTGACGCTCGACATGGTGCCAAACTCCCGAGGCTTCACACCCCTTAAACTAGCTGCCAGATATGGGAATATCAAGGTGAGTAGAGAACTCTAGTGGAGGTGAAAGGTAGCCTGTTATTTTCCTGATGCTTTAATTCCCCCTATCTCCTTCAGGTGTTTCAGCACCTGGTCCATAAGAGGCGGGTGGTCCACTGGAGCCTGGATCCTCTGACCTCTTACCTGTACGACCTGACTGAGATCGATAGCTGGGCTGACAACCAGTCAGTGCTGGAGGCGGTTGCTACCAGCTCGAGGAAAGAGGTACGAAAACAACAAACTACATAGAAAAAATAGGACTGTATTGATGACGACTGAAAATTTAAAATAGTTTTATTCTGAAGGCACGAGCGATTCTGGATCAGACTCCTGTGAAGCAGTTGATCAAGCTAAAATGGCACATGCGTGGGAAACATTATTTCAGGTATTATACTTTTTCATTTTGTCCTTTTTGTGAGAAGAACATTGGACCTGTAGACTGACAGAAGATGTTTTTTTTCTGTTTAAGGCTGCTGATGGTGGTGCACATCATGTATGTTTTGATCTTCACGCTGGTTTGTCTCTTCCGCCCCCTGAAGGGTGCTGGGAGGAACATCACCGCTAACAACCCAGACAAAACCATCCTGGTCCAGAAAACTCTGAGTGTGGGTTATGGTCATTGTTTTATTGCAATCTTTACCCTCCTGGATCTTTGCCTTTCCAACACCTACTCCAAGCACAGTGAAAAGTTCTAGCAGCAGAAACATGGATGTGCCGTGGGTTCTCTTGTTTAAGTGGCAGGGGAAAGTATACTGGTGTCAGTGACCCTTGTACCCACTCATGGAAACCAGAGGTTATGGGAAGTTGTCAGGCTAAAGGAGGACTGTAACACATGGTTAGTCTGTGGGTCTCCAGAAAAAGCCGAACTGTGTCAGAAGGCTAAGCAGGGTGAACAGTTGCTAAGACAAATCTTGTTTTGGCTGGAAGTTGGAAATGCCATGGCAGCGGTTTATTGGTTGGTTCAAGTAGGGGTTCTGTTGAACCATGCAGCATCCTGATGAATGCAGAGAAAACCAAGGCACTGGTGGTGGATTTCTGCATGTGCAGATCCACAACTCTGACACAAGTAACTATCCAGGGAGCAGACATTGAGATAGTGGACTCTTATAAGTACCTGGGTGTTCACCTGGGTGCTCATTTATAAAACTTGCTTACGCACAAAATGGGCCAAAAAGTTGCGTAGGTCACTTTTTACGCAAAATTTGGGATTTATAAAAGAAAACGTAACGGAAAAATGTGCGCAACTCTAAGCAAACTTTAGACCTTGCTTAAGCACATGTTGGAGACGTGAAACCAGTCAGAGAAGCTGGTGAGATGGAAAAATGTTGAATTTATGACACAATTAAAGACTTGTAGACCCGCGCGCACACAGAACCAACAATCCGTCTCTAAAGAGAATAAAAATTAAAATCTGAATGGAAATTTGTCGCATTTTCGAAAAATATCCCATTATGTTCATCCAGTCGTCTTCAGATTATATAACAGCTGCACTTATTGGTGCATTAATTATGATTTTAGAGACTTAGGAATCCTGCAGGGACACTTGTGCGTAATGCGCTGCAGCTCAGCCAGCAGGCAGACTCCGGATGAATGGGAGAGAGCTTTTAGAGATTTCTAGATAATGACTGGACGATCGATCAGCTGATAGATTCATTAGAGCATCCTATGGATCAACTGGGTCCAGTATTAGATCAACAGAACCATCGGAACCAGTAAAACCCGGTGTCACCGGCCGTTCTCAGGTTTCAACCAGCGATT
Organism: Callopanchax toddi; assembly: GCA_006937965.1. NCBI lineage: Eukaryota > Metazoa > Chordata > Actinopteri > Cyprinodontiformes > Nothobranchiidae > Callopanchax > Callopanchax toddi. The sequence continues at coordinate 727,232 of SSNR01000162.1, read as the reverse complement.
ATTTTATCCAACAGGTTGACTGTTTAATAGGATGAACAACATGACGTGTCTTCCCCTTTGGATTAAATTAAATGTTGTCATTAAACGTTTCTCTTAGACCTTAGATCCTGTAGATCTCTCTGTCAGTCTGACAGCAGACTCACTGCAGCGAGACGTCTCTCGAAGCACTTCCGTGTTCGTAATTCGTCACATTTCACCACCTAATAAAACATTTTCCCATCTATCCACTTCACCACAAGCACCTCGAGTTTCAGCCTCTGTAAAATTACGCTTCCTAAACCTCTCTGTTGTCACGATTTACTGTTAAAAGCCAGAAACCCACCAGCTTATGCATATGGAATTATTCATGAGGTACTTTGCATTGACCGCATATGGCAGAATGTGGGTGTGTAGGAGGAGGGTTCTGACCCAAAAACAGCTGAGCACAGTTCTAGGTCTGACATCGATTTATAAAGCAGAATTGCGTGGATCTGTGCGTCCGCAGGGTTTTATAAATCGGAAATGGAATTTGCGTACCTGAAATTTTTTGGCTGAGCTTAAGCAAGTTTTAGTAAGGATTCTATGCAAAGTTTTATAAATGAGCACCCTGGACAGTAAACTAGACTGGAGTCCCACTAATGCTCTTTACAGGAAGGGTCAGAGCAGACTCTACCTGCTGAGCAGACTCAAGTCTTTTGAAATGCAGGGGGCGCTCCAAGACCTTCTATGACTCTGTGGTGGCATCAGCCATTTTCTGTGGTGTAGTCAGTTGGAGCAGTGGCTTATCTACAGCTGAGAGGAAGCAGTTAGAACCCTGCGCCGACATGACAGGGCGCATGCCACCACCTATCGTACCGGAGTGGAGCAAACTTTATTTGAGAGTTCGGTTTTCTAACAGACATGTAAAATAGGATAAAGGCTCCCAGTTCATTAACATAAGATCAACCTAGATTGGCCTACACTGTAAAAAAATGTAATTCTTACAGTAAAAAACTGGCAGCTGTGGTTGCCAGAACAATTCAGTAAAAAGTACTGTGAACCGTAACATTTTTACTGAACAAACCGTGTTTACCACAGTAATACAGACGCCTTGGAGCTACAGATGAAAAGGCTCTGTCTCCTTTGGCTTTTCATCTGTATTATTTCATCTAATTATGATTTGTTCAGTAAAATTTTTTACATGTGCACAGTATTTTTTACAGAATTATTCTGGCAACCACAGCTGCCAATTTTTTACTGTAAAAATTACTTTTTTTTACAGTGTAGCTCAATGTAGATGTGCATGTAAACACACTGAGTGAAGACAGTGGGAGACAGAGGAACTCTGTCCAGCGTAACATCTGTGTTAGACAACGTCTCCCATCCCATGCATGATGCTTTCGGAGAACTGGAGCTCCTTTAGTGACAGGCTGCTGCATCCTGATGCAGGAAGGAGCGTTATCGTAGGTCCTTCCTCCCAGCAGCCGATAGACTGTATAACCATCACAACAAACTGCATACGTGTTTACATCCCTGCTGTATTTATACAATTTTCTATGCACAAATATATTTGCAAATCCCTCATAACAATAACTCTACACAGTCGGATACTTCTGTGACTGTATCTGAATATGGCTTTGATGATTGTACATTATTTTACTAGTCTTCATATTATAACATCATATTTTTGTGTCATTGCCTTTATACTTGCATACCCCTTGTAAACAAAGAACGGAACAGAAAATAGTGTGACCAAGCTTGTAATATTATTGTTGATTGTCTTTCCTGCTTTAGGAGAGTTATGTGACGGCTAGAGACTGGCTACGGCTGGTAGGAGAGATCATCACCCTCATAGGAGTGATTGTAATCCTGGTAGTGCAGGTCAGTGTATGAGTCATACTTTGTTTTATTGTTAAGTCATGTTACAGCACTAAACTATTTTCACTCATCAGATCCCTACTTTAGCAAAACAGGGACTGAGGCGTTACGTCGGACAGACGGCTCTCGGAGGGCCGTTCCACATCCTCATGTAAGTAAGAACACACCTGAGCAGAGTCCTAACAACATTGTGCGCCGCCATGTGGTCTAATCCTGCTGCTGCTTGTGTCCCTCCAGCATTGCCTACGCGTTCATGGTGCTGTTACTGTTAGTGTGCAGGGTCGCTCAGTACCGGAGAGAGGCCGAGGTCATGGCACTGTGTCTGGTCTTAGTTTGGTGCAGCGTCATGTTCTTCGGTCGTGGCTTTGAACTGTTTGGACCTTATGTCATCGTGCTTCAGAAGGTCGGTGAGAGGTTTCTGCAGGGCCTGCTTTCTCATCACAACCATATATTTATGTTTTTATGTATTCGTTTTGTTTTTTTGCACCTCACCTGCTTGTGTTTTTAGCCGTTTTGTCTCATTTCCTTCTAGGCTATATTTGAAGACATGGTCAAATATCTGTTCCTGATGGCTATTTTTATCATGGCTTTTTCCACCGGTGAGTCTTTTCTCAGAAACATCAAATGTTCCTAAATGAAAGGAAGAATGTAAAATGACTGACTTTCTTTAAATATGCTTTCTAAATTTCTTTTAGCTATTTGGATGGTGTACATGACCCAGGATCCAAACGCGTTATTACCGTACTGGACCTACGGTGACACTCTCTTTTCTGAGTTTGAGCTCTGTTTGGGACTGGTCAACCTTCCTATAGATCAGACCATCTACACACCGCCCATCGTCGGTGTTACTAACTTTTTCCTCACTGTTACCGCCTACGTCCTGATGTTAAATATGGTCATCGCCATGGTGGGCGACACAAACTGGAGAGTGAGCGAGGAGAAAAATGAGGTCTGGAGGATTCAGGTGAGACACACTGGAGGATTTAATCATTACTTCAGCTTGAGTTGAACTCTGTTGTATCGTTGACACAACTGTCATGTTTGTTTATTCATTTAAAGATATGAACAAAAAATAAATGTATGTCCCACTAAAAAAAGAAAAACAAATAAGCAAAACAATATCAATAAATTGACATTAAGATATAAAATCAAATTTAATATATTGATTATACAAAGATATTGAAAGTAATACACAACGAGCAAAGGAATAGGATGAAGAATAGCTTAACTCCCTAAATTAACTTCTCACAAATACAATATTTTTCTATTTTCATCCATCATCTTCTTCTTATCCAGTCAAGTCATAAAGGTATCCAGGCCCAGGAGGAAAGCACATACATCCTTTACCGCATCATCAGTCCCCAGTTTCTTATGAGGGTTCCCATCGCATTCCCAGTCCAGAGAGAATACATAATCCCTTCAACAAGTTGTAGAAAGGGAGTTTTGTCTAAAAGCAGGTAGTAGACTTCTCTGTAAACACGGGGGATGTTTTGTTTGAAGCTGGTGCAGCAGAAACCAGGGGAACAGTGAGTCAGTGGGAAGGTGGGGGAAAAGTGTCAGTTGACCTTTGACACCAGACGCTACAAAGTCTTGGGTGTTCCGGAGGGTCTCCTTGTGGGACATGCCTGGAAAACCACCAGAGGGAGGAGACCAGTAGGCAGTCTGAACCACCTCCGCTGCCTCCGTTTGATGAGGAGGAGCAGCTGCTTTATTCTGAGCTCCCCACAAACCATCACCCTGTGGGGAACTATATTTAAAATCCTGCTCCTGATAAGCCCAGCCAAACCTCAAGGCCAATGCCCGACCACCTTCCTAATGACTAGCTGCAGGAGGATGCCCTGGTCCCTTAAGGTTTCCTACCTCATGTGATCGCGCTCCCTCAAGGTTTCAGTATCGCATTACTCACCTGAGACCACCGAGCCATGGGAGATCCTACCATGGGCCAATGCCTTGATAACACAGACCCCAGAATCATAGGGGTACTCAAACCTCTGAACCATGACAAGGTGGCAAGTCAAAAGCAAAGTGTAATAATACCATTCGAGCATAATATGATCAGGACCGTTTCATTTGTTCTTCCTCTTGTCTGTGTCTACTGACAATCTGTCCTTTTTATATTTTCTATCAAGTACTATAATTGTACTTGAAGTTTTATTTAGGCATACTGAGGTTTCATCTTTAATTCCCTTTACGGGTCACTTTGTCATAGTGTCAGTTCATCCTCTTTGCCTACTGGAGGTGGTCAGAGGGTCTGGTGGTCCCTGGTCTATGGCAGCTCTGGTTCTGTCAGTCTGCCCCACTAGGCAATTTACCGCCATCAAAGTGTGAATGTGTGTGTGTGTGTGTGTGTGAGTGAATGAATGGCTGATTGTTGTGCTTTGGAGTCCCTGGACTTGATAAAGCATTATAGAAGATCATAGCTATTAACTACCACAATGTAAGTTACTAATAGAAGAGTCCATAATGACTCCGTTAATTGTCCATCCAAGATCTACATACCTTGGTGACGTTGTTGTGCAGGTGGTGGCCACGATCCTGATGATGGAGAGGAGGATGCCCCGCAGTTTATGGCCTCGGATCGGAATCTGTGGTCTCACCTACGGCCTTAAGGACCGCTGGTATCTCAGGTAAGATGATACAACTGGACCAGAGGTTTAACTACGTGAAATGTAATGAAGGCAAATAACTGCGTCCACATCTGAACACAGGTCAACATAAGAAGTTGATCATGTTTAAGTTGTGTTCTAGATATCACAAACAGGTCAAACTCACAAAGTAGAATTTTGTGCAAAACGTCTTTTATTTCAGTAATTCAATTCAAAAGGTAAATGTACTACTATATGAGAGAGGCTCGTTACATGCAGTGCAAGATATTTCAAGCCTTTTATTTGTTATGACTTTGATGATTATGGCTTACAGCTCATAAAGATCTCAGAAAATTTGAATCTTAAATGCATAGCTGTTTATTACTGTTAGAGAGCATTACTAATATGACTGATGTTTTCCTCACAATAACTCATATCCAGCATGCTGTAGTATAGTTATTAACCTTGTTTGAAGACCATAGTTGGTGCAGTTGTAGTTCAAAATGGAGAAGCTCCACAGATAGCACAAAATATTACATCTTTTATCAAAGGTCTTTAAGTTAGAGCAGTGCACAGTTCTTATTGGTGGAGTGGTCTTCTACCTCTTCTGGAGTTTCTGCCCTTCTCTCACTTCCTGGATGTTCTGCTGCAAAATGCTCCAGCACGCATTAATGGAGGATCCAAGCAGTGTGTATGTGAGGCACTTTGGTGAGACAGACAGCCGGATTGTCCAATAGTTGCTTCCAGTCTGAAATGTATGATCGGCTGAGGTTTTTAGAGAACTGCGGGACAACCACTTTATTGATTTCTTTCTGTATTTTTTACTTGCAAAAAGATATTTGTAGCTATACTATGATAGAACGTGTTAAGAGGCATGAAAAAAAATGTTTTAAGCTACATTGTTTATCAAATTACTCATATCTTCTTTAAAGTGATAATATGCAGCTTTGCTTGTTTTGGGCTCCCTCTGGTGTCCGTTTTAAATCACTGCATTACACAAGTTAGCATATTGTTTCAGCTTATAAACCTACCTGTTGAAATGTCTCCTCAGCCTTCATAGCTTTCTACAGGAGCGGTAATTTACTCCTTCAAAGAAATCAGCTGTGTTCAAGCAGGGAGAGATTGAAAAAAATCAGGAATCATGAGCTAAAAACACTCCAGCGCTAGCATAACAGCTAGCCACTTTGGGTTAGCCTAACCCTCGTGAGACACGTGACTTCCTGGGTACCGTGACAGCGACGGAGATCTTGCAATCGTGGTATTCTGGATCTAATCACCAGATGGGGCTGAGTGACTTTTCATTAACTCTGTAAAGGCCAGATTAGCACAGACTGGCTCAAGGAAAAGATTTAAAAATATGAAAAAGTTGCATATTATCACTTTAAGTTTTTGCATCAAGTCTATTTTTTCTGGATTTCGCATCTGGCTTTTTGTGAAGTTAAACAAAATACATGCGCCAGACAGGGAGTGAGACGCAAACCGCCAAAGTGCATCCGGTATAGTTAAGTGCGTTGCTAAAGTGAACACGATTTGGATTCTTTAAAGACAACGAAACAACATAAGTCTTAATTAAACATATAAACTACATCAAAACTGAGATTGTAGAACAAGCCTTGTGAATAAATAATCCTCAACAAGTACAAGAAGACGAGTGTAGCTTTTGTTTACCAGCTCCTGATTATACACGTACTTAACGAGTGACCTCACGTGAACCACCAAGATTTGGTGCTCTCCTTGGAGCAACTTTCCAGAGATACACACAAACCGCAGGCAGTGTGAATTGCAGTCCGTTTGGAAGCCATATTGAAACTAGAATGCATCCATTCTGGACCCAGTATGAACTAGGAGTTACTCCTATACCCAGGGTCTATGGATGCCATTTAAACCCTGAGCAAAAGGAGCAGTGATATATTGATATTATTATTCTGCAATATTCTTTTTACATCAGTGATAGTTGCAGCTTCAGTCAGCATGAGCTGTGCAAAAATGTTGTTTTTTCACTTTTAGATTTGAAATAATTTGGGGATCAACCTGTTTCTGAGTCATCCTGTTTAAACTGGTTCCTTCAAACCTGCAAGCAATGATAACCCATAAAAAGGGAATCTATTTTATCCTTCATTGTTTATTTTATTTTGAATCCTTTTTTTGTTAAAGTATATTATTTGTGTCATCAGACAAGATCTTTTTTTTAATGTAAATGTGTCCATTAAAGTACAGAGTCATTTCTTGTCTATGTTTTGTTTCCTCCTTCATCTGCAGGGTTGAGGAAAGAAACAACCCGTTGATACAAAAGATACAATCCTGTGTTAAAAACTTCTCCCAGGAGGATGAGAATGACGCTGAGGGACAGGAGCAGTCGGACGCAGCAAAGGGATCCTCCATGTTTCTTCCTAAAGACAAAGAAGGCAGCAAACAGAAGGAGGCGTCAGGCTGCGGCATGACGGGCCACACTGCTTTGGGTTTGGAGAGGAAGCAGAACGACTCAAAGAATAAAAAAGAAAGAACAGTTTATGTTTAGAATCAGATTTTCATTTTCTTTCTTCATCCAAATCTACATTTTCTATAACTTGAAGTTTCTCTACTCTTCTTTTATAGACAACAGTGCAATTCTTCCTGCAATATTATGCTATAGAACAGAGTGTGTTATTTTTATATAAGTTTATTAAAGTATGTAGCAATAATATATGCAGACCAGTGCTTTAAGTGGGCCGGTACGGAATGTTACGCCGTACCGGGACTTCTAAAGTTGACCCCTCAGCGTACCGGCACTTTTTTCCAGCGTTCGTTCCGTACCGGGAGTTTTTCCGGAGTTACATCAATATAATTTTGAGCTTTCCCGGTGGCCGTAGTTGCCTCATATTATGAGCAGCGCATGGCGGGAGGTGTGGAGAAGGAGGGGTGCAGGAGAAACACAGGTGGATGAGAGAACTCATCTGTCACATGTACTTGGTGACTCCAGGAGAGTGGCAGAATTTGGTGAAACACCGGATGAGAGAGGAAAAGCGGAGACTCGCGTCCCCTGAACAATCTGCTCCATAGTTGGCTCAGAACTCGGTCCTGGAGGCGAGACCCGCTGACTCACACAGCTGCGTCCCCTCCCGCTCCAGATCTGGTGCTGCTGCAGCAGGTTGCTAAACACCCCACGTCAGGAAGCTGAGATAATTCTTCAAATTGGTATTAAAAGACAATAATTTCAATATTAATGACAGAGTTGGAAAGAGCTCGCACGCTTATGGAGAGGAAAGCTGCGCGTCATGGCACAGTGGATCAGACAGGTGGAGGGAGGAGGAGCTGAGAGAGCAGCAGGTAGACTCTTTAGTGACGATCAGATCATTGTCAGTAATAAGTTTCTTTCTGGGCATAAAATGGACCAGAGTGTCAAAACAATGCTGACTTTTGTGTGTCTGAACAGCAGTAGAAAAAAACTATTATCACAAAATGTTATTTCAACCAGAAATTAATTAATGGGGATCTTGTGCACAAGAATATATGTTTATTTAAATATATATAAAAATAATAGATTTCTATTGGTATTGTAAATATATATCTATAACTAATATATTTCTATGATGGATGTCTACATGGTGCCTTCAGGTTTTTGTATTTTTTCATCCTAGAAAAAGTCAGTAAAAACATATTTTTGTCCAAATGAAGGAGATTTATGGTTCATTTTCTACAGATCAAGTAGCCATTAGCCCTCATCATCACTATAATGTGAAATTTATAGTCAATCAATGTGATCGGTATTGGTGATCGGCAGCAAAAAACGTGATCGGAGCATCCCTAGTTATTATACATAATAACCTGATGAAGTTTAGATTCATAGGCTGTAATAGATGTCAGAGTATAAATCTCAGGGTGTTTAGTAAAGTGTTCCAGTCTCATGCTGCTGCAGAGCTGAAGACAGTAGAGGTGTTGGAGATGATGAGCTGAATATCTTCACTAGACCTCCTGTATTATGGGCCAGGTGTAGAAGAGAGGACAGATAGAGAGGTGTCTTGTCCTGAATTGTCTTTTAGACAAATAGAATCCAGTGATGGAGTCTACAGGTCTAAAGGGAGGACACATTGGGAAGCATTAGAGACTAAACGGATGACTGAGAGAATTTGTTTCATGAGGATTTAGAACTGGCTTTGTTCTTTTGTCATTTATGAACAATAGAACTATATATATATATATATATAGTACTATATACAGGGCGGCATATACCTCAGTTGGTAGAGTGGCCAGTCTGGTAACCAGAGGGTCGCCAGCTCAATCCCCAGCTCCCGCTGGGTTAGATTGTCATTGTGTCCTTGGACAAGACACTTCACCCACCGTGACTGTGTGTGAACGTTGGTGGTGGTCAGAGGGCTGATGGCGCAGAATGGCAGCCTCTCTTCTGTCAGACTGCCCCAGGGCAGCTGTGACTACAGACGTCTGTCGTAGTTTACCACCACCGGTGTAAATGTGTGCCTGAAAGAATAATGGAGCTTCTGTCAAAGCACTTTGGGTGTCTAGAAAGGTGCTATATAAATCCAATCCATTATTATATGTAATCTCAAACTACTGTTTATGACAGTAAAGAGAGTACCGGCACTTATTTTTTTCCACTTAAAGCACTGCAACCGTGTGTAAAAACAGATACATTTGATAAAACTCCATCAACAGGTTATTTCAGCTGGAATCTGTGGTTTATTTAAACACAAACGTGAATAACCGGAAATCAAACTTTGTGAATCATTCCCTGTTAGGCCCAGATCACGTTAACTGTGAAGACCAGTTAACATCGAGGGTCTGGGGGGCATGAGATGACAGGTAGTAAATGAACTTAGGATTTGACACAAGAGGCCCGGCTCGTGTCTGGATTCAATGTTTATGTTGACTGATGACCAGGGACTGTCTCCGGGTTTTAGATAAAGTTGTGATGATCTCACCAAAGAGGAAAGAGCGTTAGTCCCTTCCATGCTTGGGGATTTGGGTGTGCCAGAGGGGCAGTCTGTTTTATACGTGTCTTGATTTGATGTTAAGTTTAATATGTAAAATAAAGTGTGGTGATGCTAAAGGTGTTATTGCTTCTTCTTATGTTTTCTGCATCCCCCCCCCCCCCCCCCCCC
>SSNR01000162.1:670943-717705 GCA_006937965.1 Callopanchax toddi | reverse complement strand
CCCCCCCCCCCCCCCCCTTGTTATATTTTCATCTGCATGAAGGGGGCGCCCTACTAAGTGGCTGCTTACCCACAGTCAACCTGACCTGTTATGTGTTTTCTATGTGCTGTGTGTCAGATCTTGTTAGTGAAATGGAATTTCATTATAAAATGACAAATAAAGGGATTGTGATTCTGCACTGTAGTGTGTCACTGTAACACTGTGAGTTGTTTAGCATATGTTCATCAGCTGAATGCACTTTCTGGAGAGCAGAGCATTAAACGTTTTACACCAACTGAGAATCATCTTCAGCATCATGTTACATCCAGTAGAATCGGCTGTTATCACCATGTTGAGTCTGCTATGGGGCAAACATCAGAAATAAAACAATGATGTAAAACAAGACCAGTAGAGCTGATTTATAGAAAAACAAGAAAAGTATTTAAGGATAGAAAGGTTGTTCACTGATGACAGCACAGTTTTATTGACTTTATTATTATTAGTTTATTATTGCTGATAATGACATGGTAACAGTCTGGGAGTGGAAATGGACTCCTCTGCTAATCCAGGTTCAGGTTCTGGGGGCAGCATCCCAAGCAGGGACTCACAGACTGTCCTTACCCTGACCATATACTCCAGCTCCTCCACTGGGATCTCCAGGTGTTTCCGTACCAATGGCATCAATTTGCGCTTGACATTGGTGGGGACGAGAACAAATACAAAGCCACCTTCATGTCTGCCGAGTTTAATGTGCTCGTTACAGTAATCTCTGGAGAATCTCCAAGCATTTGTTCCACCGGCATCTTCTCAACCAGCCCCAGATCACAAATAAAAAAAGAGGAGAATTTCTCTGACTTGGACCTGTACAATCTCTGAGCTGCAGCAGGAAGGCACTGTTAAGCCTGGGTCCCACAGGAGAAGCAGCGGTAGTGGTAGCAGCGCGTCTTTTGGTTTCTCAGAACATGATCCTGAAGCAAAGCACCATTAAACACAGCTTGCAAAATTGCATGATAGTCACAATATCTCAAGGGAACTGAGAACAGGGAGTATGAAAGCGCATCGTTTGGTCTGTATGTGGTCAGAACAAACGTCGTGTTTTGTGGGATTATCTTTTAATTCTTCATCAATAGGTAAGAGAGCTATTTATTATAATAGCCTGTTTCTAAAAGCTCAATTACGTAAATACTTCATGTAGTGGCGGTTTGTTAACGTTTGCCGTACTAGTAGTGGTTCAGCGTATTGTTGTACTTTCTGCATCATAATGTACTCCACAATGTGACACATAGGTCTCAGCCGTGCCTCAGCACAGAGATAGAACTGTAGCGTATCTTTAGCACCATGGCGTACGTGGACCGGCACATCTGGGACGCGATGCGGCGCTCCTCGTGGAAACACTCTAATTGGCTACAGTGGTTCCTATTCAAAATCACGGATTGGGCACTATGCCAAATAATTTACCTTGTTCATAACGTAAACTGGTCATAAGAATAAAATTTCTTTTCTGTGTTGTTTTAGTCATAAGATGCTTAAATTGCGGTTGTTGTAAATAAAATATTCATTTATAATCGTAATTGGCTTATCAGTGATCTTTTGGGTATTATATCTGAAAAAGGCTCAGGATTTACATTTCTTCAGGTTCAGACTGAGAACATACATTTTCCTCTTTTTTTTTTATTATAAAAAGCAGGTGGTGCCCCAATTACAAGGTTATTATATTAAAACATTGTGTGGCACAGTTTGCATTATTGTAAACCCTGGTAGATATCATTCTAATACTGTAGGATTTCCTGGTAAAACACAAACTATAAACTCAGTAATTTTGTTCTAAGAAGCTTTTATTTTCATAATTATTTGACAAGTTTAATCTTACAATTTATTTTAGCTCTTCATTTATTATCGCTACATATTTTTATTATACTACTATGAAAATAACACACTCTATTCTAATTGTAAGAAGATTTTCACTATAAAAAGAAAAGGCTGAAGAGGAGAAATTTGAAAATACAAATGTGAATCAGACAGAATTTCACTCTAAAAATTGATGGTTTCCTGGTTCTCCTCTGAATCATCCTGCTCCATCTCCAAACCCAAAGCAAAGCGACGAATCATCTCCCAGCCTGCCAGCTCCTTCTTGTTGCTGCCTTCTTTGCTTTTAGGTTGAGACATGGAGGACCCCTTTGCTGCCTCTGATTGGCCTTCCCCCTCATTTTCCTTCTCGTCCTCCTTGGAGAACATTTTAATGTAACGCCGCTTCTTTTCCATCAAGGGGTCGTCTCTGTCCTCAACTCTGCAGATGGATGAGAAATTCTTTACTTTACAAGACACATTTATGTTACAACCAAAAATAAGCTCAGCTCAAGTCAGCACATTACTCCAGTTTTAAGATCCCTGCACTGGTTACCAGTGCATTTTAGAATTCATTTTAAACTTTTAGTTTTTACTTTTAAAGCCATGCGTGGTCAGGTCCCTGTTTATATCTCAGACCTTTTAAATCCCTACAGTCCTCCTCGTAGTCTGAGGTCTGCTAGTCAGAGGCTGTTGGAGGTTCCTAGATCACATTTTAAGTCCAGGGGAGATCAATCTTTTAAAGTAGTGGCTCCAAGATTATGGAACGCTTTACCTCCTCCTCTGCGTTGCCTGGATTCTGTTGACTCTTTTAGGAAACAGTTGAAAACTCATTTATTCAGGCTCGCTTTTTACTGATTTTAGGTTGCATGATGTTTTTGTTTTATCATGTTTTTATTTTGTGTTTTATCATGTTCTTATTTTGCATTTTATCATGTTTTTTTCAAGTTTTTATTTTGTGTTTTATTATGTTCTTTTCAAGTTTTATCCTTTGTGTTTTTATAATTGTTTTATTGTAAAGCACTTTGTGGCCATTGGCCTGAGAAAGGTGCTATATAAATAAAGTTATTATTATTATTATTATTATTATTATTAAGACATAAAGACCCAAATAAGACAATTTAACAAGAATGATACGTGTCTAAATAGTCCTGTCTAAATACATTTAGAAGGATTAAATCGATTACCAATAAAATATGGGTTATTGTTGCTAGCATGTTTACATGAACTAATTTAAAGCAGCATGACTCAGAAACTGTTTAAACCTCAAAAGTTTTTAAAGCTTATAAGCCAGCTAGAACTATATATAGAAGTGTGACGCAGGTCCAGGAGGTGTTCACATCCCCCCAATGGCGCTACACGTACCACGTTTGTGGATTTTCACGTGACTCTTTAAGGTTTGTAATTGAGTTCCCCTGCTTTATACGGTACTTAACAAGAGGAACCGCCTGGTGAAATGAAGAAGTCTGATCCAATGGCGTAGATTTGCTCTTGACATTGGTGGGGACCAGGACAAGATCCATAAGTCCCTCTGACCACCACCAGTAGACAAAGTGGGTGAAGTGTCTTGCCCAAGGACATAATGTCAATGTAACCCAGGAGGGGCTGGGATCAAACCAGTGACCCTCCGGTTGCCAGACCGGCCACTCTACTTACTGAGCTACACGTCAGCAGGTGCACTTCATCTTTTTCTAAACAGTTTTTCAGTCCATCGGTCCCAGTGTGCTCACAATACACCTCACTGACTTCTGGCCAAGTCCCTGCCTATTTTAAGAACGCTGTAATCCACCTGCTTCTAAACAAACCCGATCTTGACCCCTCCGTCTTTAACAACTATAGACCGATCTCAAAGCTACTGTTTATTTACAAAATCCTAGAAAAGGTTGTGGCTAAGCAACTCACAGCAGCACTGGAAAAACAAAACATCTTCGACAGCTTTCAGTCAGGTTTCCGTTGAGCTCATTTGACTGAAATGGCTCTTCATAGTCTCCATTGACATCCTGACTCAAACTGATGCAGGTGAATGCTCTGTCCTGGATCTGCTGGACCTGACTGCAGCTTTCGACGCCATTGACCATCACCTCCTACTCAATAGATTGGGACACTGGGTGGGCCTGTCAGGTTCTGTGCTAGGTTGGTTCACTTCCTATCCCTCTGAGCACTTTTCTCTGTGGCTGTCTCTAATTACAGGTTGTCTAACACCCCTCTCACACACGGAGTCCCACAAGGTTCTGTGTTGGAGCCCCTACTTGCATCTATACCTGTTTCCTCTCCAGCACATCCTGACCTCATTTGAAGAGATCTCATATCACCTGAACGCCATGACATTCAACTATACATCCTTTAGGCCCCATGAGATGTCTAATCTAAAGCTGCTGCATATGTGTTTAGACCTATAAAAACTGGATGGCTGGCAAACTTGTACAACTGAATGAATCAAAAACCAAAATCCTCATCTGTGTTCCTAACAAGCTTGTTCCCAAAGTCAAAGATTCTCTTAGTCAACTCGCTTCTTTCATAAAGCCCTCTGTCAGAAACCATGCAGTTATTTTTCTTCATTATACTTAGACTCAGTAGTATCATCTTACCTGAGATACCAGCACTCCTTAAGGCCATAGGAGAGCCCACACACTCCAACACGAGGCCAAAAACTGCGGGGCAGCCTCCTCTCCAGCATCAGAATCGTGGCCACCACCTGCAACATAACTAAGGTCTGTCGATCTTCGATGGACATTTATTTGAATCATTATTCACCCTTCCATTGATACATTTCATTATGTTCATGAGACTGGCAATAACATCTGATAATATGATTTTCAAAGGATTCAAATTCACTAATCATAGTCTGTGAATTTGAGAAAGAACTTGATCCTGATACAAATCATTTAAGTAGACTAGACACTAACGGTTGTTACTACTATGAAGGTATATTCAACAAAATCATTGAGTTTGAGAATAAGTTTTCAATCACTCACTTCGACATTAGAGGTTTACATGCCAACTTTAACGATAGACAGACAGATACCCAGGGGAAATCCATGTATCTATAGCAGCCCACAGAAACAAATACCAGACATAAATAAAACCTATCCTGACCAGATTCCCAAACTACCTCAGCTTTGGAGCAGCAGCAGTTCTACTCCGAGGTTCTCCCATAACTCAGAGATCCTCACCCTATCTCTAAAGCTGAGCCCAGCCAGGAAACTCATTCTGGTCCCTGGTTTTCCAGTCTTGTTCTGTCGCTTATTGCTCAAAGCTCATGACCAGAGGTGAGGATTGGAACCTAGATCAACCATTAAATCAAGAGTCTTGCTTTCTGGCTCAGCTCCCTGTTCACATGACACATCAGCATCACTGCAGGCGCTACATCAATCCACCAGTCGATTTCCCTCACTAGTGAAGGAAATGCACTTCTATTTTACACGTCATACTGTATGTTATTAAATATGTTTATTAAAGGTCCAGTGCTAAAGGTTCAGTCTAGAGTTCATATATTCTGGAGTTGGCTAGCCAATCTTATTATCAGATATTTCAAATTCAACTAAACAAATAATTCAGCATAATGACTATCTCACAGACCTGGCTTACTGTGGAAAAGACTTGGCTTTTGAGATAAGTGGTTATGAACTGAAGTGAATAAACAAGATTAGTTTAAAAGCCGGGGGTTGCTCAGTATGTTCACAGGAGACTTTAAACTTTAGATTTCCCCACTGTGGGATCAATAAAGTTATTCTGTTTTGTCCTACTCTAGAACAGATTGATAGTCTACTTGGAAAAAGCAGCCTGAAATACTGCTTATCTGTGGAGATTTGAATTCAAATTCGTCAAATTTGAATGAATTTCAAGTGAGAGAAGAATCCATTGATTTAGTTCAGTATTAGTTTATATATCCATTAGAATGTCACATTTATAAACCTTCACAAACTGATTAGAAAACAGAATTTTGAGGTGCTTCAAAATTAATTCATTGACCAATTATCAATAAATGCAATTTATTATTCTGAAAAAAATTAAATACAAGAACGATTTTGTAAGTAGATCCAGTGGAATAAAATCTAATGAGGACATTAAGAAATCTAAAAACAAATATTAGGTCAATACAGGAACAACAAGTATAATAAACTACACAAACACAGCAAATAGATCATTTAGCTTTATCTTCAAATCAGTTTATATTAAAAATATCAACTAATACGTTAAAACAACATCAATATAGAAAGAAACAATGGATGAGGAAATGTTCAAAACATAGATGTAAAAATATAAGGATTTTACAAAATACTAAATGAGGATTTTATAAAAGATGCTGAAAATAAACACAAAATGTACAACAAATTGTGTAAATGTTATAAAAAAATGATAAGAAAGAATATTATAATAACCTACTAGACAACAATAAACATAAGATCCTAGGAATACGCCATGATTTAAATAATATTCTTAGGACTTGTTCTACAAGTAAGAATTTATCAAAATACTTTTGAAAAATGAGCTTAGTAAATATTTTGGGAATGTCCGTGAGGAAGAAATGTATAGATATGCAGTCACTCCTGTATACAGCTAATATGGTCTAAAGGTTTTATTAAATTGTATTTGTGAGACATTTTAGTGCTAGGATAAAAACTAAGCTTTTCTTCATCCTGTTCCTTTTTAACTGATTGTGCTTTTTGATACCTTTTGAATTCATCATTTAATTATGTTAAGTCTTAAAGGCCAATATCAATTGTTTCTTTTTAAAATTGAATGTGTTGTTTAATAACGTTTAAAATAAACGACAGTTGTAACAAAAACACAGCAGATTTGAACTCGAGCAGAAACAATGAGTCTCACCTGAACCCTCCAGAGCTCTTGTTTCTCTTCATACACCTTCTTCAGTGTGTCACCCATCATGCCCATCAGCATCGCCATCAGCAGCACGTAGACCACAACAGTGAAGGAAAAGTTTAGAAAACCAGCGATGGGGGGGGTGTAGACGCTCTGAACTATTGGAAGGTTGATCAGACCCAAAGACAGCTCGAACAGGGAGAACATGATGTCGCCGAAGGACCAGTACTGTTTAGTGGCGTGTGGATCCTGGGTCATGAATATCATCCAAAGAGCTTAAATAGATATTAAAAACAGTTAGGTTTGTAATGAAAGCTAACAATTTTACACTATTTATTTTAGAGAATACACTCTTTGCTTTCTTCCAGGTCGTGGGGGCAGTATCTCAAGTAGGGCATACCAGACTGTTTTCTCCCTGGCCGCATCTGCCAGCTCCTCCACTGGGACCTTCAGGCGTTTCCCGGCCAACCTGGAGATGTGCTTTCTTCAGGTTGTCCTAGGTCAACCTGTGGGCCTCCTGCCAGCAGGTGATGCCTACAACACCTCTCCAGGGAGGCATCCAGGAGGAACCTGACCAGATGCCTGATCCACCTTAACTGTCTTCTCTAGATGTAGAGGAGTTCTAATTCAAGTCCCTCCCACATATCTGATCTCCTCACCCTATCTCTAAGCTCAGGCTGACCTCTAGGGTAGGGCAATCAGAAGAACGTATCAAACATCTGTGATAGGCTGAGCCCATCACCTGTTGTTCTGTTAGAGTCTTTTTTTTTTTGGTGACTGTGAATTAGTTTCTAATGCCAAAGCTTTGTTAAAGCAAAAAAATGCAACCCACATAGAAAATAATAAATAATGCTGTTTTTAAATGTTAAACTCCTCCCAGCTGTTATTGAAGTTTTTTCTCTCCTACTGCTTCCAAGAGCAGCCATGATTCTTTACTCAAACTTAGAACAAAAAGGCTGCTGTCATTCTTTTAATCCTCAGCAAAGACATTTTTTTTAAATAATAACTAAAATTGGTGGGGAGGGAAACAAACAGAGACTGGCTTTTTCCAGTTTAGCTGTGTTTATGGGTTAGTATTACTCTACTGGTGCTGCTGTAGGAATATTACGGGTCAGAACACCGGTCAAGTGTTTACTTGTCTGACAGATTCAGCTAAGTATGAAATAACAATACAAAATTAAACTAAGAAGAAGAATAAAATATGTCATTCAGTGAACATGTCGCTTCTTTTAAATAAATCTTTAATGAAATTTGAAGTCTTTTTGAGCGATTTGTTGACATAGCAACAGCAGCTCATAGCACTGTTAGCTTAGCATACTTGGCTGGATGGTGATGTTTGAGTCCTTTGCTGCCACCTATATGTCTGCACAAGTTGCCAATTTTGAAGTGAGTGCTCCAAAATAGGCAATTTTGTGTTTTTTGGTAAAAATTTTCTTCATTTTTGAACTTTTGAGATCTAATTTGGCAAATATGTCAACATGTCAGCTATACGAATAAATCGCCCATTCTCAGTTTTTAGACTGGCTATTGTAAAAAGTTACATTATTCCCAACCCTACCAACCACCCTGCGGAGGAAACTCATTTCGGCCACTTGTATGTTGTTCTTTCGGTCATTACCCAAAGCTCGTGATCATAGGTGAGGATTGGGACGTAGATTGACCGGTAAATCAAGAGCCTTGCTTTCTGACTCAGCTCCTTCTTCATCACAACAGACCGGTTCTGCTTATCAATCTAACGCTCTCTCCTTCCCTCGCTTGTGAACGAAACCCGGAGATACGTAAACTCCTCCACTTGAGGTAGGACTTCTTACCTGACCCAGAGTAGGCGAGCCAGTCTTTCATGGTCATAATAGACAAGAATACACTCACATGTAGAAAAGGCCAGGAGCAAAATGAACATCATCCAGGCAAACTTTATCATGTCTCCAAGTAAAATCTAGAAGGAAATGAAACAAAAAACTGAAAACACAGGCAGGTGAGCTGCAAAACAGACACGGAACCCTAAAAGCATTGAAGTTTTGATAATATGACAGGAAGCAAACCCGAAAACTCTCACTGACCTTCTGTGCCAAAATGACATAAGGTCCTAGGAGTTCAAAACCCCGACCGAAGTACGCCACGCAGTTCCAGCCTAAGATCAAACACAGTGACATGGCCTCGGCCTCTCTCCGAAACTGAGTAATTCTGAACAGGTACAGTAACAGCACACTGAGTGCGTAGAAAATGCTGTAGAGAAACGAACATCAGTGGGATTAAACAACATGACAACGTTAACTGTTATCTCTTTGCTCAGATGTGTTGTTATTTACAGGAGGATGTGGAACGGCCCCGCGAGAGCCGTCTGACCAAAGTAATGCCTCAGGCCCGTTTTCAGAATACCAGGGATCTGTTGGGTGAAGTTGTAGGAAAATAGTTTGGTGCTGAAATCGTCAGGAGCATAAAAACAGAACAAGATTTACACATTGACCTGAATGAACAGGATGGCAATGGCTCCCAGGAGGGTGATGATCTCTCCTACCAGCCGTAGCCAGTCTCTAACGGTCACATAGCTCTCCTAAAGCGGGACAAATAGAAATACAGTGAACAATAACCTCACATTATTCTCTGTTCTGTTTTTACGAGTGACATGCACATGTTGTGATAAGTGGAAGAATAAACTGATCTCCATAGACAATGAAGTTAAAATGAAACAATCTAAAGACCTTGTTAGAACTTTAGTAAAAGTAGCCAGGTCCAATAAGTGTCCATCTTTAATATTATTTTCAAAATGGTTATATCAGGTTGTGAAATAATGTGCTTGTATTATTGTTGTAGTATTGTTTTATATTTGTTGTATTTCTCTCATTATCATTGATTAGTTTTCTTTTCCTACCAGGGGTCACGTTAATGGAATATTTTTTGTCACTGACCAGTTTTTTTAAATAGTGAAGGAAATTTCTGAAGTCCATCTGTCATTTTGGCAGATTGCAATTCAATTTTTAACTTTAACTCCTCTCTCTGAAAGAAGCCATCTATGTCAAATGGGAAAAAACAACTTTAAACAGAGGAGGAGGACTCAGATTTCATCTATCTAGCACCTACCAGTCTGCTCTGAACTTAATTCCCAGACAATTCACGCCTCTAATCAAAACACCTCACCAGGACTCCAGTTGAATACAGTGGAGCGAACACCTCCTCAAGGGGGTGGAAGGAGGTGTGTCACAGACAGAGGAAGATAAACACATATATAAGTCTCTCTCTCCTTTACTTCATACAGAATTGACAAAGCTACTCGGATGAGCAACGAAACGTCTTCAAAGAACCAAATAAGCCCAGTTGCCTTTATTTAAAACCCTTTTTTGGGTTATCATGACCTGGATGACTGAGAACCTTCACAACGACCAAGATAAAAATACATTTCGAAGTACGACACTGGTGAGTGAACCTTTATTAGAAATTTCATGTATCAAATAGTTGTTTTCTTAAATTAGATTTTCATTAAATTGCATTTCTAATATGAGTTTGTGCTACAGTATGTTATATGAATCAATTAATATTGATCAAAGTCAGTTTGTGTTAACACTCACACAAACTTATATGTGTGTGGGTGTGTATATATGTATGTTTTGTGTATAAATATACAGTATGTATGTATGTTTATGTGAAAGGCACAACAAATAATTTTACTTAATTACTTACCTGCTATAAAGTCACCCTTAATTATTTTACTGTAACTTTTTATTAGCTTGTTCTATATTTCAAATACAAATAGGGATGGGTACCTTTCACCTTTGAATCGATTCGTACGTACCAATTCTCGGTACCTACGAATCGATACCGGTACTTAACGGTACCAGTTTTCGATACTTTTTGAGTGTTAAATAATTAAATAAATCGCTTTTTATATTAAATATATTTATTTCTCAATATATAACAAGAAGTAACAAAAATCATGATAAATAACACACAACTGTTTGTATTTTATTATAGTGTTGTACAAAATTCTTCAATATGACAACTTTTAACCAACTGCTTAGTGTTTTATAAATGATGCAAAAACTCTAACCAGCTCCTTGTCCTCCTAACTTTGTCCTCTGGAATTACAATTCTACTACTATGATATGTTATTTCTTCTCTCTCAGATTATTTCCTCCCTTACCTGCTGCTCATTTTTTCTTTCCCCCTTCTCCCTTCCCCACGGAATTCGGTCGGTGCCTTAAAAAGTACCGTATACGGTACCCATCCCTAAATACAAACCAGGTGCAAAATTGTTTTTGTTGGTTTCTACTGAATTTATTTTCCTAAACATATATTTTAAACATGTTTTGACTGAGCCTGTGCAACAACCTTTGGTTCAAATTGTGCACAGTATGATATGAATGTTAAAAGGCATGACATTTTGAAAAAACTTACCTTTTTGGCAGGAATCTAAAATGTTATGACTTGTATGTGCTCTTTGATTTTACATTTCCTCGAATCTCAGAGCTAAACTTCCTTTTGTTGTTTTGAAGAAATTGTGGTTTAAATGAAATTGACTCAGTTTAAAAATATTCAATAACCAATTAAAAATGTTTTAATATTGTCAAGTTTTTGTCAGTATTAGCATCTCATTTAATATTTTATTTTAAGCAAATAAAAATCCTGATTTATTGTATGATCATTAAAAGAATATTATGTTTTTGAATTAATGGATATTGCTATAAAATCATGACTGTAACCCACACTAAGAGTTTTCTGGACCATGATGGTTTTGTCCATCTCGTTAGCAGTATTGTTGTTTCCATCATACTTCAGGGGTCGAAACAGGCAAGTCAGCGTGAAGATCAAAATGTACACAAGGTACACAACCATCAGCAGCCTTAAAGTAGAAGAGAAACACCTTAAAACACATTCTACAGGTCGACAGAACCATGTTTTACTTCACAAAAGTAGCAAAACACCTTATATAATGTCTTCCACGCTGGTTCCATTTCAGGAAGAGTAGCTGTCTCACAGGAGTCAGCTCCAGAATCTTTCTCGCCTTCAGAATAAAAATAATATTTTTCCAGTCATCATCAGAATAACATAATTTCTATGTAGCTTTTTTGTACCTCTTTCTTTGAGCTGCTAGCAATAGCATGCAGCACTGACATGTTGTCACCCCAGGAATCGATCTCAGTCAGGTCGTACAGGTACGAGGTCAAAGGTCCCAGGCTAAACTGAACTACACGCCTCCTATTGACCAGGTGCTGAAACACCTGAGAAGAGAGGAGAGACATCAGCATCAGTGAAACAATCAGCCCTACCTTTCACCTCCACTCAAGCTCTCCACTCACTACTCGATTCCCCTTTGTGGCAGCCAGTTTAAGGGGCGTGAGGTCTTTGGAGTTGGGCACCATGTCGAGCGGTACTGACTGGTCCAGCTCTGCATCACGAGTCATGATCAGGTCTATGGTCTGGCATGCAGTGGTCTTATTGTGCTGCAGGACCAAAATGTGAAGCAGAGTGTTGCCTATAGGACATAAGAGCAAAACAGGGAACAGAAACAATTATCAAGAAGATTTACTCGTGAAAAACTGTCAGGTAGTCAACGAACAGTAAAACATTTGGAAAACAAATAACATCCCAGTTCTTTTACTACCTAAAGCTAACGGGGTGTGTGACAAGATCATAGAAGAAGGAAATCCATATCCAAATGGCAGACCGCGCAGTAAATCCAGAGCTGCAGGTGTGTCTGATCAGTACTGGGTCAGTGGGAGGGGCTTGTGTGCATGCTTGATGATGTCACATGCATGCCCAAACCCCTGCAGAGAAGTAGTGAGGTACCCCAACAACACCGCCTCGCCCTGATACAAGCACCGTGGTTTGTGGGTTGATTTGGAGCCTTGACAAATTTAACTGACAACCCCATCCATAGACACATTATCATCATGCAGGAATCGTCAGTAATAATAATTTGATTTGATTGGGCAAACTGACTGCTGTGGACAGGAGAATGAAATGTCATAAAAGACCTGCCTTGCGAAGCTTTGTGAGTGGCGTAAATGAAGCAAAGTGGACTAGGGATGTCCCAATACCGATATTGATATTGGAATATTGGATATTGGCCCCCAAAAAACCTGTATCGGATTATATCGGACTGCATTAAAAATCTCCAATATCAGCAGTCTGTCTTATAAGCAGGAATTGTAGTCGTCCTTTTAGTTAACCAACTATTATTTATTTTTGCTTGTTATTAGAGTTATGTTTATGTTGTTTGCACTATTTTTTATGGGATAGAAATATCACTTGATCAGTCCTTGCAAACATTCCACACTACAAAATAAGTAAAAGCATGAATGATTCATGCTGATATAACATCGGATTGATATTGGTATCGGTCAATACTAAAGGCTGCAATATCGGTATCGTATCGGAAGTGAACAAGTTGTATCGGGACATCCCTAAAGTGGACTGCACTAAGGTTGCCCTCCCTTGGTAACTCACATCACAACCTGATACATACGTTCTCCACATTTTTCCCACGCGGTGAAAATCTTTAGAGGCCCAAAAGGAACAGACCTGTCCTCATTCCGGTTCACTCTCTATACATCTGACTTCCAGCACAACTCAGAGAGCTGCTTCCTTCAGAAGATTTCTGATGAATCAGCCATTGTCAGAGGTGTTGAAGGAGGTTGTAAAACAGAGTACAGGAGTACCATCTGGGACTTTGTTGACTCGTGTAGCAACCAGTGAAAGTGGCTTAGGGAAAGAGGGGCCATCATGTTCATACTCTGTCCCAAGCCATGTGTATCCTTGGCCAAGATTCTGAACCACAATCTGCCTTCAGGTCTCTCTTGGAAAATAGGTTTTTGAATCTCAGTGGGATATTACTGGTACTCCAGCCACATGTACCTGGGAGTACAGTTGGACAGCAAGCTGGACTGGACCTCTCACATGGAGACGCTGTACAAAAAGGAACAAAGCTGTCTATAGCTCTTAAGATGGCTGAGCTCTTTCAACATCTGCATGTCTCTATGGTTCTCCTATACCAGACCATACCAGTGTGCTAACATTGGGTGTGGTGTGCTGGGCGACCCATACAGAACAGGATTTAAAAAACTGATCAGGAAGCCTGGTTCCACATGTGCACCACAACTGGTCACAGTTCAGCAGGTAGCTCAAAGCTGAACTTTATGCTCAACCACAATCCCACCCACCCACTACACACTTTGAGAGGTTTACAGACATGCACCTTCAGCCAGAGGCTTTCTCCAAGAAAACATTAAAGTTGTTGCAATCATGTTTGAATTGTGCTACTGTAACATTTTAAAGTTTCACAAGGGATTAATAATCCATCCATCCATCGTTGTATTTTTAATAATAATAATAATGCATCAGTTTTATACAGTGCTTTTTAGGTCACTCAAAGATGCTTTTTTTGGAGTACTCCTACATGTTGAAGGTGAAATGCACTGAAAAGAATTTTTTACATCTAATGAATAAAACCACATTGGGATTTCAAACCTCGATAGTCCTGGACTCTGGTGCTGGCCCCGTTGTCTATCAGCATGGTGATGATGTCCTTGTTTCCAGTACAAGCAGCAAACGACAGGATGTGCTCGCCTGTCGACCAGTGCATGTGTTAAAAAAAACATCATTTTACAGGTTGCAGCCTCATTCTGTAGCATCTGAGCTGCTAACGTCTGTGTCTTTGCTACGTCGGGTTGTGACTCACCGCGGTACATCAGAGCTCCTTTCCTCTTCCTGAAATACAGTCCAGAGGCTCGGGGTGTGGAGACGTCACCTCCATGACTGATCAGCTGATGAACCATGTTGATGTTTTGATTCACAACAGCGATATGGAGAGGAGTCAGACCTGATGGAGACATAGACGGAGTTGTCAATAAAGACAGGCAGAAAAAGTCTAATGTCAAAAGGAGGTTTTTGGTGCACAAGAGGTTTGTGACAAGAGTCAACAATTTGATTGTGAGTACCGAGGAACTGTGTGACACAGTAAAGCCTGGTCAGAGAGGGAAGCTTGAATTTAAACTTTGCATGTCAGCAGTCTTGTTATGAAGCCTGGATCTACCAGATGTTTGTTTATGTTGCTTCTGTTTGTTTCTGGATGCAAACCTTGGAAAAACTCAGAGGTCATTGGTTCGTTGATGAGGTCAGGCACTTTTTCAATCAGAGCCACAGCAGCATCCAGGTTCTCGTTGATCACAGCGATGTGAAGAGCTGTTTCTCCAAGTGGTCCTGAGTGAGACAAGTTTAGGATTAAAAACACAGTGATGAGAAAACAGAGCAGGATGTAGGTTCCAGTCTCACCTCGCTCAAACACGTTGGTGGACGGAGAGTTTATCAGTTTAATGATGCGACCAACGCTGTTGTTTTTAGCCGCTTCAAAAAGAGGAGATTCATTAATGCTGCAGAGCAAAAGAAGAGAAACTGAACATTAATTTGACCAAAGTAAACCGTTTTTGCCACAATTCCAAAATCTTGTTGTAAATCAAGGCACCAGATGTGGTTTTATTACTTTTTTGAGTAGATAAGAAACGATTCATCCAACACCTCGTTCCATCCCTTCTTGTGCAGAAGGCGAAACTTCACCCCGGTCCACCAGTGGTTGACTTTAATTGGAATAATGCTGGCCAAAGGCGGAGCCATTTTAATCTAAATGTTCAACTGGAAGAAAATTAATAAAGGGTTAACAAAATTAAAATAAAAAAGCATTTTTTAAAAATCATAAATAGTTGAATCTACAAGAAAATAAACTGCTGTAGCTTAAGAGCAAAAACAATTTATTGTTTTTTGTAAAAGCAAAAACTTATGTGTGTCCATCTCACACTCAGAGGATTAAATTCACATTGCCAAATTCATTCACAGAGTAAAAATTTAAAGTAGGGATGCTTCGATTGATCGGGCACCGATCAAAATCGGCCGATATTCGTGAAAAATACGTCATCGGTAAATTCCGATATTCTCCTCTCCACGCCGATCATAGCAGCCGATCAATAGCTCCTAAACCAGACGTCACTAGGCACACAGAAAATCTGCGGCGCTAATGCGAGTTCATTGCACAGCCGAGACTTGCCGTTCCGTGAGCGGACCGCTCCATTATAGTTGGTTCGGACTCGGAGCTCAGTCCAGGAGGAGACGTCTGGCAGCGAGTCCCGCTGGCTGGCTCTTCCTGCAGCTGCAGAGAGTCTGTTGCTGCTGCAGCGCAACACCCCGCATCAGGATACTGAGATAATTCTTTAAACTGGTGTTAAAAACAATCATTTAAATATTAATGACGGAGTTGGAAAAGAGCTTGCTGTTCATGCACTGGGAGGAGAGGATAAAGCCGCGCGTCATGGCGCGTGTGGAGAGGAGAGAGCAGTGCAGGTGGATCAGACAGGTAGAGGGAGGAGAAGCTGAGAGCAGGTAGACTCTTTAGTAATGATCAGATCACTGTCAGTTTGTTCTTTTTGAGCATAAAATGGACCAGAGGGTAAAAACAATGTCGACTTTTCTGCGTCTGAATAGAAGAAAAAAAAATATCTTTCTCAAAACGTTATTTCAACCACAAACTAATTAATGGGGATCTTGTGCACAAGAATATGTGTTTAATTATTTAAATATATATAAAAGTAATAGATTTCTATTAATAAAAGTAATAAAAATCTGATGAAAATGATAGATTTCTATATGGATTAAAATAATAGATTTCTATAAGGATTGGAAATATATATAAATAATATATTTCTATATGGATGGATGGTTGATGTCTACATGGTGCTTTCAAGTTTCTGTATTTTTTCATCTTTGAAAAGTCAGTAAAAACCTGTTTTTGTCCAAATGAAGGAGACTTATGGTTCATTTTCTACAGATCAAGTAGCCATTAGCCCTCATCATTACTACAATGTGAAATTTACAGTCAATCAATGTGATCAGTATTGGTGATCGGCAGCAAAAACGTGATCGGAGCATCCCTAGTCAAAATATAACAAATCTGATGTTTAGTTTTTGAGATATTTTTATTTATTTGGCACAACTTGCATTAAATACTGTTTTTTTAAATGAGGGCTACCACGCTTATATCGGTATCGGAAATTAAGAGTTAGACAATATCGGATATCGGTAAAAAAAGCCAATATCGAGCATCCCTAATTTAAAGTTATTTATAAAGTAATTTTGAAACAACAAAAAGTCTAAAATACACACTGGAAAAAATACTGATCTATAAATGCAGACCATAAAAAAGCAAAGCCATAAATTTACAAATGCTGTAGTAATATTTTACACTATATGAAAGGCAATGCAGGAGTCCACCTCAAGTTGAATTAAAATTCAACAAGGAAAAAGAAAATATCCACACTGGAGTATAAAAATTTAACAAGTCGCCAACATGCTGATGTGGCAGCCCAGTGAGAGAGTCAAGGACATTTAAAAACCGACCCTATAACATGCTAGAAGCCAGTAAAGTGAAGCCAGTATGGATGAAATGTGGTCATGTTTCCACTTACCGATGAGAAGACAGGTTGTAGGGTTCTGTGACAGCTGTAGACGGTGTCTGATGGATTAGTTGATACCAAAATAGAAAGTTACAATATTCCATGCGTGATGAAAGGGAGAGGGCTTCTCTTTGACTTTGGCATTACGTCTAAGTTGTGTCTCCTTAAACAGCAGCTTTAGGACGTCCCAGAGGAAAACTGAGGTCCGAAGTGGCGTCCTCTCATATGACGTGATCATGAAGAGGGTGGGGCTGGAAACACGAGGTGAATGGGTGGAGAGGGAGGATGACAGAACAGGTGATAGAGAAATGAGCAGGAAGACTTTACCTGGTGGTCAGAAATCCCCTAGAGAAAGTTAAAGCTTGGGATCACATTTGACCTGAAACACTTTCACCATGCTGATAGATTTATTGGCCCAATGTGAGAGTGATACATGATAATAGCCATTTTCTGTCTCTCTGCTACCACCAGGTCAATCCACAATCCTCCAACTAGCACTCAAACCTGCAGGGCCTCTATGGAAATTTTGCAGCCTCATGTAAACGCATGCATAGCGTGAAAAGATTGGAGGTTTGGAAAAGTGATAGTAATCTAAACCTCACAGCAAGGCATGGTGGTCCAGGCTGTTGTTCTTGTGTTGTTCCGAACTTGGAAACAGGTTTTAGGGAGACTCAGTAGGAGAAACCTATCAATCCTAGTGGACAAAATAGCTGTTTACTAAACGTGGAATGCTGTTTTAAAGTGGTGTCATAAAGATAGTTTCTACACTGTATTTATAAAAACAGTGTAACACTATAAAACCATGACTATGTGTTTTAATGTTTATGCATTTATGAGGCACTTTTATCCAAAGCGACTTACAAATGATATTGTAATCAAGAATTTACTTTGAGGCTAGCAAACAACTAACCCTGACATTAACCCAAACAAACTACTTAGATGGTCTAACTCTAGTCTCTAAGTTGACCGTGAGGGGAAAAAAGAACACAGGATAGAGTGAAGTGCATGAAGAGAGAACAGAGGAGTAGTGCAGGTAGGTGCTAGTCTAAGATGTTCTCTGAAGAGCCTTCAGTGATTTCCTCCTCAGTTCAACTTAAATTAATGCGCCTCATAATACCATGAATCTGACACCATGGCTCCAGAATCCATACAAAATCACACATACATTACATCACACTTAATATAGGCTGGTCAACAAACATTTTTGGGCAGACCGGATCAGATCTGAACTGGTCCGGGTCTGTATCACGCGCAGCCTGACCGGCGGTGCAGCTGATTCAGCTCAATGAACACTACAGGTGATTGATTACTAATGAAATGAAATGACAAAAACACAAATAAAATGCTTGCACTCACCAACACGAATCTCCTCCACATCGTAGCTTCTAAAACACCAAATCCATCAATACCAGCTTTAGAATCCCAGCGTCCCTCTCAAGCGGTTATCCAGGATAAAGTTCGATGTTCCTTTTCTGAAATCGACAGATAAACCATTTTTCCCAGCTGGAATAGGATCCCTTCTCCTCCTTCAGCCATCCTGGGTTAAAAAAATACACCGATAGCTGTCGGTAGTAACGAATCTCCAAGTTTTGTTCAGATATCGCCACCTGTGGACTAAAACGAGTCCTTATCTAATCACAGGAAATGGTCATAGGTATGCTAGCTGGCCTCGGCCACGCAGACTCGAGAGCTGATTGGCTATCGCAACTGATCGTCTCTGCTGGCTGAAAGCGGACCGGGGCCTGCTGTGTTGATTCTGAAGGTCCTGAGAGAAGCACTTGAGCGTAGAGCCCCTAGTGGCAGACTTCAATCTGCCTAACAACACAAGCTAGCTGACATCTGATTGGACAACACCCTACCTTGGTATCTTAACACTGGAAGCGACGCAACCAAGTGGATATAATATGATATAAAGAGAACAGATCAGGGAGAACATTTTTTTAAGAAAAATACATTTACTTTTCTGAGTAAGTTTAGGCCAGCAGAGAAGGCCTTGAAGGCCCTGACGGCCCACCACTGTCAGGTGGGAATGACAGGTGGGTGTTGTCAGCATAGCAGTGGTAGGACAAGCCATGTGATTGGATGCTTTTGCTTTTTTGTGCAAGTGTTACAATATATTTAAATAAATTGTTACTCAAAATTTTGCTTTATTTGACCAAAATCTAAAGTGCTAGATTATCCTAATGTGAGAAGTACAGCGACGCTTAGTACTCAGGCAATGTACAGTACCCGCCACTAGTACTAAAATGCTGATTTAAAAAATATACTGTATAAGTTGTCCTGTTTTACAGATGACTATTCATGTGTGCAGTCACAAAAAAGTTTTTATTTAAACTTTCACAATGGGTTTTTCATTCAGTCATATACGTAAACATCACAGAATGGACTGCTTCATGTCATGTTAAACAAATTTAAGTCTAATTTAAATTTATTTTTGAAAATAAAAATGTAATTCCTGAATCTGAATCTAACTGGATAAACAACGAGCCTGAAAATTGAGTTGTATATGGATAAATTCAAATGAAAGACCTTTAGTTGTAGTTTCTTTTTCCTAAATGAAGAAGAGAACAACTTTCTACTCCATCAATACTTCATCTAAAAACAGGTGCATGTGGCGCACTTGGTACCACTGTTGTCTTGCAGCAAATAGATCGCAGACTGAACTATAGAAACTGATAGACAGTAACAACAATGTGATGTAGGAGCATGATTTTGCACTTTCTGTATCATGTCAGATCTGCTCTGATATCAGCACACGAGGGTGATGTGGGACCTTCGTGTCTGGTCGTAGACTTTTGCAGATCCTCACAGATCCTAAGTTCAGATTCTGCTAAAAATAATTGCTGATCTGCTAAACTGTTGGCGTTCTGAAGGTGAAATTAAGAAAGGGCTCTTGCTGCATTTTAATTAACTTTGTTTACATGTTTTTATAGTCTCAATTCATTAACTGTTCATCTTCTGCCAACAAGTAAATGTGCAACATTCTGTACCTGCTGCAAATAAAATGTGCTTTGGACTTGACAAGAAGTGTATGGTGAATAAAATGGAAGAGAAACAAAGCTGTTAGCATTAGCTTTGGAATGGTTAATACTATCTAGCAAAGCTGCTTAATTTGTTCAATAGCTGACAGGCTAATTCTGTTGTTTCTGAGCAGCCAGTGAAGCTGGAAGAGCAGTGGAGTGATGTGGGTGTGTTTGGAGGACTTAGTCAGAAACCTAGCACAAGCATTCTGGACCACCCGCAACTAATCCAAGAAAGTTTTGCTAAGGGGCAAGGCTCAGGAGGGCAGCTAAGGGTGCTACTTGGTGAGACAACACTCTGTAGGGTAGCTGAAGCCACTCAAAGAGGAGAGGCCTTGGAGGGAAGCTGGGGTGCTGCTTGACACGGTGAGACCCTAGGGCTGACTGCGAGTTGTCCAGTGGGACCCTTGGTGATACAGGCACTGGGGCAGACTTCAAGGTGCATGGCTGGACCTTCAGAGAGATAGGCACTGGGATAGACTGCAAGGTGCATGGCAGGACCC
This sequence comes from Callopanchax toddi, assembly GCA_006937965.1. Taxonomy (NCBI): domain Eukaryota; kingdom Metazoa; phylum Chordata; class Actinopteri; order Cyprinodontiformes; family Nothobranchiidae; genus Callopanchax; species Callopanchax toddi. The sequence goes on along the minus strand of SSNR01000162.1, from coordinate 697,098 downwards.
CTGAGGAAACAAGCATGGGAGCAGGCTGTGAGGAGTCCAGTGGAACCCCAAGGAGACACACAAAGGAGTAAGATGTACCGCATCGTCCTTTACTTTCATGGACACAGACACTAGGAAGGGATGCGAGGTGTCCCCCTGGACCCCCACGGACACTGGTATTGGAGCGAGATACAGAGCCTCCACCTGGACCCTGGCGGACATGGACATAAGAGTATAGGTTGCTGAGCGTCCTCCTGGACCCACCACTGAAACAGGCTGTGGAGAGGGATGCAAGACATCCACCTGGACTACCATGGAGACAGGCTCAGGAACAGGATGTGAAGCATCTACCTAGACCCCCACGAAGATAAGCTCTGGAACGAGGTGCAGAGCGTCTGCCTGGACCACTGCTGACACAGGTACAGGTGATCTCTGGGGCTACATCTTCAACTCTCTTAATTAATTTCTTCTTTCACTGCATCCATAAATCTCCTCTTTGGGTTTCCTCTAGGTCAGTTCCCACCTAAGCATCTTTCTACCTATATATTGTATATCCCTCCTGCCTACATGCCCAAACCATCTCAGCCTGGCCTCTCTGATCTGATCTCCTAATCATCTAACATGGTCTATCCCTCTGATGGACTCATTCCTGATCCTGTTCATCTTTGTCTCCTAAAGAGAATCTCAGCATTTTCATCTCTGCTACCTCCAGTTCTACCTCATGTCTTCTCTTCATAGCCACAGTCTCTAGTTGCTGGTCTCACCACTGTCTTCTAATCTACACCATTCGTTTCAGTCTAGTAAAAACTCTTATCACACATCACCCCTGATACTTTTGTCCATCAATTCCAACCTGACTAAACAGATTTCTTCATGTCTTCTCCACATATTGTTCAATTGTCCACTGTATTTAATCGTTTATATCTAAAAATAAATGAGCAAACTAAAATTAGAGGAACCAAACCTGTGCTCAAACTGCTGCAAGGAAACAGTTCTACCAACTGTGCCACCATGCAGTCATCAAACGTTGTCAACTGTCAATTCCTGGCTAAACACGTCTGATAGGTTACTGTTATGTCGCCTTGGATAGAAGTGTCTGCTGCGTAAATAAACATGAATATTTATTGCAACAGTGGAGCAAATGTGTTATTATTATTATTACTTAAACAGCTCAATAGTCACATGCAGAGCAGATTATTTTCAGCAGACAATATGAACCCAATATCTGTTTACCAAGTTTAACTTTATTGTCTATCTGAATATGTAACAACAACACTCTTTAAAAATGAAGGTTTTAAGCCGTCGAGTTTTAATTGAATTTTGTTGAGGAAATAATCCCCCCCACCACCACCCACCCCCAACTGATCTAAAGTCAGAATCAGGACAGGGAGACCTCTAAAGACATAAATCAACCATAAAACACAACAAGGTATCACACACACATGAACAGAAATGACTTTGACAGTCATCCTTTAATCTTGTATAGGTCAACACTAACAGCTCAGTACATTTTGACATTTTAAACTCAAAACGTCCAAATGTTTTTATCACAATAACTGTTGTTATTGTTAATAAACTATGAACTATTTTTCAGGAAACAGAACTTTTTTTTTTAAACGGTTGAACTAAACCAGTGTTTAGTCAGGTTGATCTGCTTGACTAAATATAATGAATTCAGGACTTATTCAAACCTTTGCTGTAAAAATGTAAAAATAAATCTCTTAGAATGAGTTAAATCGTGATACAATATGTGGAAATAATTGTACAAGTCAATATATGTTACTACATTGAGGATATAGATTTTTGTACTATCAGTGTTTAGAGCTCATCCCGCTCCTGATTGTCTTCTGAACCCTGTGCTGTCTCATCGTTGATGTTTATAGCCGCTCTGATTGCAGACTTCATGGCCGTCTCGATCCAAGCGAGGGAGGGCAGTGTGTTCACCAGCAAAGTGAATCCTGCCTTCGCTCCTAAACAGCTCCTCGGCAGACTCCACATGTTGATAGGGTGTAAAGAGAGCAAAGGCGCCCCGACTAAAAGGATCCATATATATATACAGTATAAGACAAAATCTTTATTAGAACAGTTGTTTTGTTTTCATTTGAATCCCGACAGACACAGACGGAAGTGAAGGGGAAGGATACATAGAGATATGTGTGTGTGTTGGGGGGGGGGGGGTAACAGAGGAAGAACAGAGTACAAAGAATCTGCTTCTAGGCCTGTAAAAAGAGAGAGAGAAAACAAACAAAACAGAGGGCAAATATACCACAGCAATAATATGAATATACAACAATTACATTGCCTTGGAATTCACACAGTAATGACTAAATCAAGGTGAGTTCAGTGCGATCCACAGCCCAAGTTAATGTGTCTGAAAACACCTGAGTACTTGCTTGTGTGAGCACCTGTGTGTGCGTCTGCACGCTTGTGTATATAAGGTTTCTCCATGGGAGTGTTGTGTAGTGAATGTGAGAGGCCACACTCTCTGACATCAGAGGCGAGCTGTTGCCACTGCACCACGGTCGCCTCATCAAAGGCGTGGAGCTGAGAGACAAATATCAAAAGTGATTAATTCTAGGAAAAACTAGAACGGCCTGGTTACCCCCTGCAGGTGGTTTAAACCTCTGGCGCTGGCCTCAGGGAAGTCAGCGTCTTTTAGTACTACTGATCTAAGTCGCTGGGACTGTCTGTCACGCCCTGCAGGAACAGAGGCGAGAAACCCATCAACACAGGATACAGCATTTATACTATTTTATAAACACAGTACACTGGATGAACTGAAGGGCAAAATAGATATTCTCAAGCAAAGTTTTCTAATTAATAAAAGTATACTTTTTATTCACCAGCAGTAATATCAACAAGATTATTATTATTGTATTATTTATTATAACAATAGGAAAACTCTTGTGAGAAAAAAAATTCTAAAATATCAAAAAGGAAAAAAAAAGTGACTCCTCTGAAAAGCCCTGTGATGGACTGGAGACCCGTCCAGGCTGCCCCCCCCCCCCCCCCCCCCCCCCAGGCTGTCCCCCACCTCTCACCCCTAGAGATAACCTCTGACATGACAAGTGTTTCATTTTCTCATTTTTTAACCTTAACTATTTTTAACCAAGAAGACAAAAGAACGTCGACCTGTCCAGGTCTCTGAGCTTCAGTGCACATGTTTATTTTATCCACCTGGGGGAGCTAGAGAGCCAATAACATATTTATAAAATGCCTGAATGGTTGATATCATGCATTTGGTTTTCCTGAGCTTTGAGCATTAATACACATCTTTTTATTCTCATTAGAAAATAAACATTTCTATAAAGTCAGGTGAAAGTTGAGCTCTGTAAAATAAAAACAGCTGTTCTGTCGTCACAAGCTCTGGATCGATTTATCTTATTGTCAGTGAAATCTACTCTGATCTCTTTAGTCTGGTTATAAATGAAGGTCGGTCCTTTTGTTGTTTAACTATTTGTTATTTTTTATTAATTTAGGAATAATTTAAATGTATCTGCTCTCAGAAGTAGTAACGCTTTATTACCCAGAAATCACCAGTGTGAAAGTTAATCTCCTCTGGCTAACAGCTCAGTATGTGGTCAGTAAGAAGAAGAACAGGAGGAGATTCTTGACATTCCAGCTGTTTTCCTGATGATTACTTGTCTCTTTAACTGGAATCTCAACACTCACTCCTCTTTTCTTTTGTAATATGACGTCACACCAATCAGCTGACAGTCAGGTGCATTACCAGAGATTAAAACAGGGATAATAAGATGTTGAAATTAAACATTACATAACAGCATGAAAAGTTTTTAAAAATGCATTCAAAGTAATTGTAAAAAAAAAAAAAAAAAACATAAAAACTAAAATTAATTTAAATGTGTGTATTTGTAATTTCCCATATGTTTTATACTTATTGCCTGTGAATGTGTAAATATTAGATTTTATTTTAATTCTCTATTAAACCTGTAAACAGAATATTTTCCCTCTCATCAGTTTTTAATGGATTTCCAGCACTTCTACTTCTGCTTTTAATGTCGGATTTTCACCACTTTATGATGAAATACTGAAATAATTATTTTTCTGGACTTTCCTGCTCTACATGTGACACCGAGTCGCTTTTCATCAAATGACCTAAAACACATTCAGTCACACAAACGTCGCTCAAACGTTCTTCACAGCTTGAGATCGTGTTGCATATAAATGACTCAAAGGACAATCAGGACTCAGTGGTGAGTTTTACTGTAAGTTGTGCAGGAAGACGAGGCAGCACCATGACGACTTACCAGCAGGTCATACAGGGGAGCTTGTCCTTTTCTGTGTTCATGTGTCTGTTCTTACCACAGTTCAAATAATAAAAGTTGAGTTCATTTTTGCCATTTTTAAGATTTCCTTTTTCAAAATCAAAACACAGAGCAGGCACAAAAAATGTAAATATTGCAGAAATGAATAATAAAAAAGAGTATTTGACTCTCAGTAGAGACAGAAACATACAGACTGAAAAAGGAGCAGGAAGAAACTTCAGGGTTTTAAAACTTCTGTAACAGTTCGTGGTGGAGGACCCAACATGCAGGAGGAGGCAGAAGATGATAAAAAGAAAAGAAAACTAAACAGAATTTACTGAGGCATCGACAACAGGAGGTAAAACAGACACTGAGCAACAAGACAGGAGGATTTAGATACAAGAGGGTAATCAGAGGGAATGAGGAGCACCTGTGAGGGTTTGACCAGGAGGGCGTGATCCTAATCAGACACAGCTTGTCGCTGCTCCTAAACTCTGGAACTCGTTGCCAGCACAGATTAGGAAGGCCCCCTCGCTGGAAACGTTTAATGCTGGGCTTACACCTAACCACCTAACGATTTTCATGGTCGCAGACTAAAGACTGCCAGTCTTTAGGAATCGTACCGGAGTCTCTGCGCGCTCCCGTCGTCGCGGTCGTTAGATGTAAGGGGATAATCTGCAGTCGTCAACCCGATTTATGCCAGTCTTTCTCCAGTCTTTCATATCCAACCTGCTAGATATTTTTTGTAGTCGGAGTGTAGTTGTAGTGACGTACAACAAGCAATAGGATTCGTTCTCACTGCAGAACCAGGAAGCCCTGTCAGTCATAACCCAACAAAACAAGACTACAGACGTGGAAAGAAGAGCTCAACGCAAACGAAAATGGACTTGTTATTTTTCCTCCCCTGTCCAGTGATCTCCTAACGTAGTACAGAGGCTGAATGTTGTCTCCTTACAGCACAAACTTTATTTTTGCTCGCAGAGCACTGGAATATGTCCGCACTGCAAGCGGCTGCAGACAGAGAGAGCGCCTCGCGCTGGAACACAGAGCCACAACAACACAGACTTCCCATAATTCCCACTCTTGAGTGGTGAGCCTCTATCCATTCCTCTGCTTTTTTTAAATGGCCGCCGTTATTCAGTGGTAATCAGGTAAAGATGTGTTTCTATGCATGAAGAACTGTTGTCCACTGGTGTATCTTTGAAAATCCCCCTATTGTCACTTTACATATTTACCAGTTTCATCATCTAACAACAGATTCCCTGGAAGAGACTTTTATTTTGAAACTTGATGAGTAAACATCACGTCTTCTGCTGCTGATGCATGAAAAAGGAGGAGGTTCTGGTTCCAGGATGCATCCTCTCTATGACACCGTAACTCAGAGACGTATCTGTTTCACTCACAAAGATTCATTACATGATCAAGTTAAAGTCCAAATGATGTGTCTTTTAACAGTTGTTGGAAGTATTTTTTCTTTCTTTTTGGGGAGATCAAAGTAGAAGTTCTAAGGAATTTGTTATCAACAGATTTGAATTGTTATAGGTTTTATTATTATTTAAGTTCAAGTGTTTGTGCGTTGACTCTCACTAAGAGTGCATCTCATTACAGTTTCAGAACACTGAGAGAAAAAGAGACGTGGTTGTCTGAAGCCTAACTGAGCATTATGGGAAACAGAAGAGCTTCTCTATGAGCTCCAGGTCTGTCATCAGATGACCGGTCAGACACGTGATTCTGCCTCGTGTCACCTCATTACATCGACTAACTGAAGGGATGACGGATAACTGAGAAATCCTTTAATGTCACCTGGTTTTACTGACTGAGTGACTAAAACGTGACACAGCTGTTGTTTAAATAAATAACCAACCAAGAAATAAGTTTTGTAACATTAGGGATGAATGTGACGGCCACACACACCAAACCAGGAAGGTGATCCATGCTGTGGGGATGCTGAGGAGGATCCAGCAGAGGCTCACAGCTTTCACATGCTGATGGAGTTACAGAGGCGAGGCACCACCAGCCGGCAATGAGGGTAAAGTGTTTTGCCCAAGGACACATTGACAAAGTAACCCAGCCAGAGTGGGGATTTGATCCAGCAACCCTCCAGCTTCAAGACCCAACACCCTACCACTGAGCTACTGCCTCCCTAATCATAATAACTTTGATGTTGACCAATAAATAAATGTATCAAATAAACCCTTGAAGCATTTTTATCCAGTAAAGGTTGAATGTTTTGGTAACAGGTAGCATCATATCAGCGATTAGATTAACAAAAACTTTGATTTGATCCAGATCTGATTCTTGTTTAAAAACTCCTCTGTTCATAAAACTGAACTCAGCTTTGATTATTTTTCATAAAGATAATCCGTATAAAAATACCGGCAGGTGTTACATCATTAATGGTTTAAACTAAGACAATGATTTATAATACAAAACTAAATAAACAGTCTGTTTCTTTGGAGTGGCTTCACTAAAATGTCTTAGCTTAGCGGTGATGTCACTTCCTGTGCTGAGAATAATCATGATCTGAATCAGGCTGAAAGTCTTCATAAAGACATGAGAGCGTCAGGCAGGATGTGGACTAACTCGACTGCTGATGAAAAGTGAAAGAAACTTCAGACTGCAATGGTAACGTTGACTCTTCAGCTCCTCACCTGGTAAGAAACAGTCAGCTTTTACTGAAGGACTTTATTGGTCCCACAGTGGGACATCCACTTGTCACAGCAGCATTTACATAAGATTTTATATATATGATTTATTAACTTTCACTGTAATGTTCCATTTTAATTTAAAAGTTATTATTGCAAAAGCTGCTCAACAACCCATTGAAACCCTTTGATCTTTGCATGGAACGTTGTTTTGATCTCAGTGTTTTATTTATTATATTTATCATTTAAAATTACTGCATGGAAAATGCACAGTGACATTTTAGATTTGAGCTCAGTTTACTTTTTCAAGTTTCTTGTAGCAGAATTTTGATTTGAATTTATTTAGCATTGAGAAATGCTGATTAAACAAAAATGTGAAATGAACTGATGCTTTCTTCAACCTCTTCAGCAGAAAGAAAGAATAATATCTGAGATGGGTCAGAATGAGAGGACAGGGAAAACATGTGAGTATTTATACATTTTATTCTGTAAATTGATTTTGGTCCAAACCACAATTAATCTACTTAAGGTGATGTACATTATACATACAAGAGCTGAAGCACAGCAGAGAGGGACCTGCAAGTTGTACTTGATTAAAAGTTCAAGTTACGTCTTTTTATCTCGGATCTCTGAATAAAGTCAGGTTTCTGACCACGTTGACACAAACAGGGCATTAGTCAGTGGTGGGATTCATGGCTCTATGAAGGGAGACGTTCACCTCAAAGAGCCGTGCAAAAAACTGCCTCTTTTATGTTTTGTTTGCAATATTTAGAAAGAACAAGGATTTGATTCTCCTCGTTCACATTGGAGAGCCGTTCACAAGATTTGACTCGTTCATGAACATCACTTTACTAGAATTAGTCTTGATGCATTGGTGCAGAAGGGATCTAAATGAAAACATAAATATATGAAATATCCCCACAAATCACAACAAACTAACACATAAATGTTAGATCTTCTAAGAGTTCACACTGAGGCTTCTCAGTTCCTTCTTGTAATTTCCCGTCTGCTGGAAAAACCACTGCATAATATTCAGTTCTGCTTTTTAGCTTGAGATTTACAGTTCAACCATTCAAACTTACATTTCATCACAGTCGTTCTTCCTGGACCTTCATAGAAAGCATGTGACACCTTTTAGCAAACAACACTTTATCTCTATAGATTCTCTGTTAGAGAGAAAATACAAACACAAAGAAACCTGAGCCTCAGTTTGTAGGTGTTTGAACTTAAATGTCTGCCAAAGTGATGCAATCAAGAAGAAACTTTTACACTTTTTCTGCTTTATATTGAAAACATTCTCCAAATAAAGGTTAAAAAGTAACATTTTGATTTCTCGTGACTCCAGTTGCCTTCAGTTTGCTGCTGCTCATGTTGCGCTGCAGCCTCGTTGCAGCCGTCAGCCTGAAGGAGCATCTGTCTGACTGTTTGGAGGACAGAGACTACGATCAGCTGCTGGATACGATCCAGACAGGTCTCCCACAGATGAACAAGTCTCATCACGTGGTTGTTGTTGGGGCTGGCATGGCTGGACTGACAGCTGCTAAACTGCTACAGGATGCAGGACACAAGGTACCTCCAGCAGACTGAACAGGGTCTGGATGATCAGACTTCTGTGAATTTATTCCCCCAAAATGTGACTTATAAAGTTGTCTGATCAGTGGAGAAACTACATCCCTGTTTTTTAAGTGAAGCAAAAACAAAAAAAACCCTCTCAGAGTCATAACAATGAAAGAAATGCACGATAACAAATCTATTTCTGCCTTTCAGAATTTGAGTAAGTTACTTTTTGTAAATAATTGCTAACTACCTTCAAGCTGATTTAGTCCAACCTTCTATTCTAAATAAGGTCACCATATTGGAGGCTAATGGTCGAGTTGGCGGACGAGTGGAAACTTACAGGAATAAAGAAGAGGGCTGGTACGCTGAACTGGGCGCCATGAGGATCCCAAGTTTCCACCGGTACGTTTTATATCCATCCAACATTTTTATTTCCAGCTAAAACAGTTCTCCAAGATGTGAATTAGAAAAACTTGTAAAATCACCATGAGATTCTTAAAATTGGAGAGTGCAGGGGTATTTTTTGACAGACTTGCCTCGACTCACATTTTCCCGCTTTGTCCGAATCTGGGTAGGGACGGCATCTCAAGTAGGGACTCCCAGACTGTCCTTTGCCCTGCCACCTCCACCAGCTACTCAGGCTGGACCCTAAGGCATCCCTGAAACCTGGAGATGTACTTCCCCCAGCATTTCCTAGGACAACTTGGGGTTTTTCTGCTGGCAGGACATGTCCAGAACACCTCCCAAGGGATGTGTATAGGCGGCTTCTTCATAAGATGCCCAAACCACCTCCACTTCCTCCTCTCGATGTGGAGAAGCAGCGTTATCTCTGGCTGAGCCTGGCCATCCTGAGTAGGAAACTCATTTCAGCTGTTTGTACTTGCAATCTCGTTCTTGTGGTCATTACCTGAAGCTCATGACCATAGGTGAAGATTGGAATGTAGATTGAGCAGTAAATTAAGAGCCTTGCTTTCTGGCTCAGCTGCTTTTTCACAACCGCATCACTGCAGACGCTGCCCTGATCCACCTGTTGACCTCCCTCATTCCTTCCCTCACTCTTATACAAGACCCTGAGGTATCTAAACTCCTCCACCTGAAGTAGGACTTCTCACACGACCTGGAGTTAGCAAGCTATATCAGCATCCATAAAGTCATTCTTTGTAAAATGTAAAATTATTGTCTAGCTATGATACCTAACAGTAATTTGAAAATGTCCTTGGTATCTGGTGTTATTTAGTAGTTGTGAATAATGTAATTTCCCCTAATCACATACTGACTCAGACACCATCACACGTTTTCTCAACAGCATCGTCCTATGGTTTGCTGAGCAGCTGGGTGTGAAGTTGAGCAAATTTAAAATGGATGACTACAACACTTATTACCTGGTTAACGGGGTGAAAAAAAGGACCTACGCAGTGAAAGCAGATCCCAAGGTCCTCCAGTACAACGTGAGGCCTAGCGAGATGGGGAAGTCAGCTGATGAGCTGCTACAACAGGCTTTACAGAAGGTAAGGTGATGAGCTGATGTCAGTAGAGTTTAGATGGATATTAAAAGGTTCTTACTGTTTTATCATCAGCATAGGAGGATCATAAACAGCGCAAGTAGGTACGTGTTTAAGGAAGTAGGAGTCTTTGGGGCTGTGCGTCATGTCCTTGCGCTGTTCACCAGAGCTGCGCCGTTCAGCGGAGGGTTACAGCTGCTCTTTGTTATAAAAGTAGTCCCGAGTTAAAAATAGTACATGTAATTCCTTCGTGTTACTTTTTATTTTCCCTTGCAGTCGATATGTTTACTGAGGTCACTAGGCCGAATTATTATCACCATTTGGTGAGTTTTATGGACGTTTTTTCTGGCAATGCTATCTGGTACCATTCACTTACAGTGTTTGAGCTAAGCTAAAGCAAAAAGAGTACTGCCGGATCAGTAAAACGGCTGGGCTGCTTACAGATAGTTTTTGCCCACTTATCTAACTGTGAGGAATATGACAATAGACAAAAAATAACTTTGCGGTGGAGTATCCCTTTAAAGCTGTACTCTGCAACGCTAGCTATTTTACAGAAACGCGCTCTCAGACCTCTCACCCCTCCCGTCAGCTATAATCTCTATGATGCATAAACAATGTGAGCAGGAGTCACACAGCTGTCAGACTTTTTAAATGATGTTTTATTCAGTGTTTGATGTTGCTGATCTTTTGGCATTTGTACTTAGGTTTACAGTCTTTTACTAAAAACACCCTTCTACTGTACGTAGTTTTCCAGTTGGTACATTTTGATGCCATAACATGATGGATTTGCATTTAATTAATTTTCTTTTTTTTTTGCTTACGTCCACAATTTCTTGAACAAAGAATTTGGCAGGGTCAAATAAATGCATTCCAGTGAGAATATTTATATTCTAACAGAGGCCATAAATGGTTTCAGTTGAAGATGAAAAAGACTCTAAAAACTAAAATAATCTGTTTCTGTAGGTGAAAGATGAAGTGGAAGCTCACGGCTGCCGAGCTGCCCTGAAAAAATATGATCATTATTCTGTCAAGGTAAAATACTACTGAAAAAACTAAGACTGAGATCAAATACAGTCAAAAATGGCTTTTCCATTTTGAAATGTTTAATATTTAAACTAAACTGAACTTAGAGATGTTTTTGATTTGAAAGTATGCAATATAATAATACAGTTATGTTAAGTTTTTACTAGATTGAGTCAAGTTGCTCTGTAGAATTTGATCGAGTCACTGAGCTTCTTCACTGCTAAAACGATGAGGTGGCTGAACGAGTTCTTCATGGTTGAACAAGAATGTCACACATGTGTTTGATCAACAGGAATATCTGTCCGCAGTAGGAGGTCTGAGTCCTGAAGCCATCAGGATGATTGGAGCGCTTCTTAATGAGCAGAGTCTGATGTACACCGCACTGAGTGAGATGGTCTATGACCAGACAGACATCAGTGATAACGTCACGTAAGGACCAGTATAGTGTTTAGGACATGAGTTCAAGCCTTATGATGTAAATAACACATCTGTTTTTGTTGTAAAGGTACTACGAGGTGGCCGGGGGGTCGGACCTTCTCCCCAAAGCGTTTCTTTCTGTTCTTGATGTCCCAGTTTTCCTGAATTCCAGAGTTCAGCGCATCAGTCAGTCACATGATGGCGTTACTGTGTCCTACCAGACAGATCAACAGCCCCAACTTACCGACGTTCATGCTGACGTTGTCCTGGTAACCACCACAACTAAAGCAGCTCTTTTTATAGACTTTGATCCTCCGCTCTCCATGCAGAAGATGGAGGCTCTGAGGTCAGTCCACTATGACAGCTCCACCAAAATCATCCTCACTTTTAGTGAAAGGTTCTGGGAAGAGGATGGCATCAGAGGGGGGAAGAGCATCACAGATGGACCATCTCGCTTCGTCTACTATCCTAGCCACGGTTTCCCAGGAAACAAAACCATCGGAGTCCTCCTGGCCTCCTACACCTGGTCTGATGACTCCCTCCTCTTCCTCGGTGCCAGTGATGAAGATCTGAAAGAGATTGCTCTCAGAGATTTGGTAAAAATCCACGGTGAGCGAGTCAGGTCTCTTTGTACCGGTGTGTTAGTGAAGAAGTGGAGTCAGGACCCTTACAGCCTGGGGGCCTTCGCTCTCTTCACACCTTACCAACACTTGGAGTATGCCAAGGAGCTCTTCAGGAGAGAAGGCAGGGTTCACTTCGCTGGTGAACACACGGCCTTCGCTCACGCCTGGATCGAGACGGCCATGAAGTCTGCAATCAGAGCGGCTACACACATCAACAACAAGGCACTACAGTTCCCAAAGAAACACAGAAGAGATGAGCTCTAAACGTTGAGTAAGACTGAATAGGGTGTTTTTCAGAGACAATTTTACTTATTGTCAGGGGATCGACTTGTGTTAGGAATCATGTTGGATTGTTGTTGTGCTTTATAAAGTATAGTCTATAATAAGACCAGGGTTTCAGCTTCTGATCCACAAAATAACAGAGTAAATTGTGATCCTTACCATAAATAGTATATTATAAACACTGCTAGTAAGACATGACAAGGACAAGAGTTCCCAGGTTTGTGTCCCGGACAAGCCCCCAACTTGTTATGGCCTGGCTCACAAAACCAAAATTAAACAAGAGAAGACACATGAGGGAATTACATAGAAGTCATTTATTCACAAAATCAACTAAAAGAAAGCAAATAAAACATGAACTGTCTGGGGAAGACATGACAAAACATCTGTATACTGTTTATGCCTCTGGGTAGAAGTGGGTCATGTATGTTCACTGATGACACTGAGCAGTTTGTACCCCCCCCCCCCCACACACACACACACACACAGGAACAAGAGAATAGGCCTGCGGTCTTAAAAGATGTTTAGATCTACCTGAATTAATTCACAACAACTGATTATTTATTACCCATCACAAAACTGTGTTCTTAGCAATGTTTTTACATTTACTTCTGGAGATCGTCTCAGGATGTCCACTTGTTTTTCCAGGACCCACAGTGGGGTCCCACCCCTGACTTTAGGGGTCACTGATTGGTCTACCATGGAGCCAGTGCCAGATTTACTGTGTGGCTGAAATGTTTTGTTTGCTTGCTTCAATAAAACATTTAATATTGGAAAACAAAGTGTTTTTTTTCTGGGCTAAAATAGATCTTTACAAATGTGTACTAAATATGTCAACAATTTTTCAAATAGAAATTAATAATGTATTTATTTAGGGTTAAAAGTCATCAGGTTTGTTTCAGTTGTGTTGTCCGTCCAGTCAGACTGTCCAGGCTGCTGTGACGTTTGACTTTAATCTCAGGTTCAGGTCAAACATCTTGATATTTCTATGAATATAAATTACATCCTGTAACACACTAGTCTCCAACATGGTTTACGCCACAGACCTGTTTCATAATGAGCAATTACTGGGTTTCACTCACGTGACCCGGAAGTTGCAAATATGGGGCAGGAAGTGTTTTGCGGCACGATGGATGAAAGCGGCTATGCTAAGGCTTTAAATGGGCCGGCACAGACGCGATATGGTGAAAAAAATACATCTTCATTTAGGTTATGACCCATATAGTTTAGAAAAATCTGACTTTAAATACAGTCTGGAGGATTTACCCAGCGTTGAAGCAATCAACATAAAAAACTATCTTGTACCATGTTTATAGACATGTTTCTAAGTAAATGTTCACTAAAATACTAGAACATTTAGTAAACCCTTACCTGTTAGAAAGCGATCGCTACAAACTCCAGCATTGTTTGTTTCTGCACCTCTTGTTTTCAGCCAGAGATTACTGATCCACTTCTGCCGTCTTCTTTCAGTAAGTTAAGTCCTTTGTGGCACACGACTTTTGGGAAGAAAACAAAACGTTTGTCTTTCTCTCGATTAGAGCTTTTGCAATAACCGTAGACCACACAGGATTTGGGCATTTTGAAACCGAGTCAACAGAGACAATAGGGCTCTGTGCAGCGGCGGTTACTTCCTGACCCCCATCTGCATTTGGTGACATCGACGCTACGTCATGTGAAACCCAGCAATACATCCTGTAAGGTCAGGATTACAGAGCAGCTCAGCTCACTTCACAGCTTGTCAGCAAGTGATTGTGAGCTGCAGACTTCAAAGTAACACACTGAATCAGACGCTTTTAATACATCTTTTTTTTTATTGAGTCGTTCTGACAGCCTGGTACCAAACGACCCATGGACTGGTACCAGTCCGGGGCCCAGCAGTTGGGAACCTTTGCTGTAATGTATAAATCCTTGTATATAAATAATGAGTGATCATTTATTAGTCAGGGACTTTTTATCAGGTCAGCTTTTACAGTCAGATAGGAAAAGTCTGCATACATGTGTGTCAAAACAATGAAGACATTTTTAGTAAAAGTATATAAAATGTTTTCTTCTTTTTTTGGGGGGGGGGGGGTAACTTCTTTGTTTAGAGATAAATTATCCAATTGCTGAACTTTCACAGCCACCACCATCATCAGCAGCACCTTCACCTGCCCCAACAGGAGGGAAAGGAGAAGGGAGAGGAAGGAGGAGGAGGAAGCAGCCTCAGCCCTCATCAGCTGATTCAGACATCTGTCCAGTTGATCAAATTAAATGATCAGTTAGAGATAAAATCACTTTTTTTGTGAGTTTTATTATCAGACGTTCTATAAAGGCTTTTTTTCTATGAAGGCTTTTCTATGGCATGTGTTTATGATTCATTCTCATTCCATCTCAGACTCTGGTCATCTGGTGAAAAAAGTAAAAAAAAAAAAGTTTTTACTCAAAAAACGTTTTTACAAAATTACATTTCAGGCCTTGTTTATGAATTCATGAGACAATTGTTCACATACCACAATGCTTTTATTTTACTATATATTTACTAAGCTGTAATCTCAGAATTTCAGCTAAGATTCAAGCATTAGCGTGACAGATTTCCACAAAAAGTTATGTCAGTCTTAATTTACAAAACCTGGATTTTTGACTATTATGAAATTGTTGAATCATTGAGAAATCTCAAAGATTTGTTTTTTGAGAAAGTGCAAAGGATGCAAACCACAGTGGCCCTGCTGGAACTGAAAGTTTGATCCTACTTCTTTCTCATCAAACCAATCAGACGTTACACAAGGAACATAGACGTACAGGCAGAAGAAAATGGCCAGTGGTCATTTGGAGGAAATTTTTAAATCTAACGACATCATAAATCCTCAGACAGATTTTAGGAAGCAGCACAGCACTGGTACTGCCCCAAAACTCCTAAATGACGTCTTGGCAGGTCTGTTTATAAACATCAGGGCGTCTGAAAATCTGGATCATAGATAGTCTCTGGTCAGACATTCTTTTTTTAAAAGGCATTTCCAAATAAACCACCAAAGGTGTACCACAAGGTTCAGTTCTAGAACTCATCCTGTTCACAACTTACATAAATGGTCTGTGTGCAAACTTGTCAAATGGCTCCTACCATGTAGCTCAGGATGAAATATATATATAATAATATGTAACAAAAATCATGATAAATAACATACAGCTGTTTGTATTTTATCATCCTAGTGTTGTACAGAATTATGTAATATTTAAACCTTTAACCAACTGCTTAGTGTTTCTAAATGATGCAAAAATTCAAACCCAGCTCCTTGTCCTCCTAACTTTGTCCTCTAGAATAACTATGATGAGGAGACCACGTATTATAAACATTAATGATAACAGACATGTCTCTGTTTCATGAATTAAATCACTTATCAGGACTAAAGCTCGTTAGCCTAGCCATTAGCTCATTGGCGATTGAACGTAGCGGCGCATTTTTAGCAAAACAAAAGAAGGCCTGGCCCCACCCCCTGAACATTAACGAAAACTCACAATTTTCAAAACTTAAGCTTCCCCGTGCCTTTTGAGCAAAATCACCAAAAATCAAGTCAATCAATAAAAATCTCTAGGTGGAGTATGACCAGATGCGAACCCTCCAAACAGCCAAAACATGCCTAGAATGGCGTGTTTGACCCCAAATGACCGACTTCCTGTTTGACAAAAACCATGATGGTAAGAGACTTTTTTGTGCATCTTAGTAAGTTCTACAAGTGTATTAAATTTCATAATTCTACTGTAAAATAAGGTCAAGGGGGAGGGTGATTTTTAATTTTCTTGGAGGCGCTGTCGAGCCAATTTTTTGGGAACTTTGGCGGCACCTAAAAAATATGTAAATGTACACGGGGTTTAACAAATCTCCCAAATTTGGTGAGTTTTTGAATATGTTAAGGCCTCCAACAAGCCAATTTATTTTTGCCAGGAGAAAGAAAAATAAACGGAGGAAATACAAGAGGCCTTCGCAGCGCTTTCGCTGCTCGGGCCTAACAAACAACGCAAACGATTCACCAAGGAGTTAATAAATCAGGATATAACATGGAATCAATCAGCAGGGTTGTCACAAGCTGTCAAGAAGGACTCTTTGAATCTATTTGACGAGATCAGCGTTCTAGCAGCAACAACATCGCCCCGGAACTAAAAGTAAAGTTCATCCCCTCTACAATAAAATGACACTCTGAGGCAGGGGCGCTGCCAGGGATGTTGGGCCCCATGAAAAAATATCAATTTGGGCCCAGTGGCGGCTCGTCCATAGGGATTAGAAACATTTTTGGGCCCCCTGGCATTCGTGGGCCCTTAGAATCATCCTAACCTTTCCCCCCTTTACAGCGCCCCTGCTCTGAGGAGTTGCAATGGTTGACAGAAAAAGACTCTGAGTTCATCCAATTACTGTCCTACTGCCTCATGATAGGAAATGTTCATATACACATCTTTATTGTGTGGGCAAAAACACTGTAAATATTACCATTACGTTTTTCATCTCGCGCACCCCCTAGCAGTAGCTTGCGCTTCCACAGGGGCGCACACCACACTTAGGAATCCCTGCACTAGATGATGGTGATGATGCGTTCAGGTGTTTCAAATGGAAATGGTAAAGAAAGCCTTCAGTTTCTCTGCTCTCCAACCTGAGGTGAAAACATCAGGACTCGTGTCTCTCGAAATGTGCTCGTCTGTCTGAAGGACCTAAAGCAGAAATCCACTAAACAGTGCCTCTGTAACTCTTTAATATGACATAAACTCCTGCACTTTGTCTCACATTTATGCATTTTATTAAAACTTTATTCAACCACATTAAAAAATCAAGATCTCTTTTACCTTCAAGGTGACCTGGCTGAGAAAGATAGCAGCACACGTCAGCATATAGACAAGATAGAAAACAACTGACATTAGAACAGTAGTGAAACAGAATCAAACCAGCTGTTACCTGTCAGTCTGATCAGAACTAAACTCAGGTTGTTCAGAGCTCTCTAGGATCTGAACATTCTCTTTAAAGTGCCAAACCAACAAACCACAGTAAGGAAGCTGATATCAAACGCCTTCTCCTGCTTTTTAAACCCATCAGACATGGTTCCTCTCTGTGGTGCAAAATGAAAGTAAGGAAAGAGGGCAGACATTTGTTTAGTACATGAAAAAAGGCACATGAATTAAGGGCCGCTGCACTTTTGACTCAGGCTGAATCAGTTTCATCATCTGATCATGAGACGTTGGTGCCGTTAATCAGCTGTTTGCATGACATTGTTGAAAATGAAACCAAAAGAAAACCCACAGCTTTTAAAGTTTCACTATTTTAAAAAAGGATGCACGTCCTTCACAGTGACGTTAGTCAGGTGGGATAAAATTCCAGACTCACAGAAAACCAGAGAACATAAGAAGGTCTGATCTAAGACCAGCTGATATGGCAACACATTCCACCATTTAAACTCCTCTGCAGGTAAGAGTCACTCATTTATTCAGAAATAACTAGAAGTATTAGCTACAGTTAAGTCTCCATTAAATAAATATAAGATAATTACGATAACTTAAATGGTTATTTTACACAAAATAATAGAAACTATTTGCAATTAGCAAAAGAGGAAAAGATGAAAATATGTTTATAATGAAATCTATCTTTAACAAAAGTGAAGGTTTCACATAATTGTAATAAATCTGCAGAGTAAAATTAAACACATATTTACTCAGGTTTTTCTTTCTTTTTATTTTCATTACTAGCATTCAAGTCATGCCGAGTGTGCAGCGTGGGATGGGTCTGCATGTGCAGAGGTGGAATTCATGTGAGTCCTGTGCAACAGTTCCCTTCATTTATTTAGAAAATGCCTAAAATGTTGAAGAACATGAGAACATTTTGAATGACATCAGGTGAGTTTAAGATGCTGTTTTGGAGGAAATAATTACTTAATAATATTATTTTCATAAATTCTAATAAATTACTTTTTTCTTGTCAGCAGATTTCACACAAATGTATTTTGCAGGTTAAAAAAGAACACAAACCATTCTTAGGTTTATGGTAAAATAACATGAGTAAACAAACATCCAGTACTTTGGTTAGATTCCATTTCATTCTACTGGATTGAGTTTACTGTGTTCTGTTAGTTGAACACATTCCTTAGGCGTGTACACTTTAGAATTTTTGGCTTTTATCCAGCAGAAAACCTGCAAAACATGTTGAACCATTACATGTTTACTTGTAAAAGTTTCAGCTCTGGTAGTGAGAAAATAAAACAACAAAAACAAAATTAAAAGTCAAAAGTATAGAAAGGATGCCATAATTCCTCTGGACATCATTGATAAAACTCTTATAGTTGTGTGCAGATTCTGCATACCTGTATAGAATTATGGGTTTCCCTTTAATCACCAAACCTAACAATATGTATTTCTTTTTTTAGATGTTGATTTCTGTGCATCTCTCGTTTGTGTCATCATGTTGCTGCTCCCTCTGCACCAACGCGCTGCTGCCTTCAGTCTGAAGGAGAAACTGTCCGACTGTTTGAACGACACCGACTATGCTGACCTGCTGGAAACGCTGAACCAAGGTCTTCCTCACACTGACAAGCCTCACCACGTTGCTATAGTTGGAGCTGGGGTAGCTGGACTCACAGCTGCCAAGTTATTACAGGATGCAGGACACAGGGTAAACTATAATATTCACTTTAAAGATCATTTCTGCTTTAGGTGAATGTAGCATAATGAAATGATGAGAATAGGATGAATAGGTGTTTTTAAGCTAGCTGTAGCAGTACTGTTTTGATCTAAATGGATTTTGGTCTACTGCTAAAAAAGGCGAAAAAAGCTTGAATAGATTGGATTATTAAGAATAATTTGTAACTTGATGATTTAGAAAAAGACTGTCAATGGTTGAATTTTAGTTCACGGTTCAGTATTTGAATCAAACCATATACAAACCCTACAGTTCCTATAAATAACTGACTGGTTGGTACACCCTAGTGAGAACTGGTAATGAGCCTCTCGTGTCGCTGTGGAGACTTTTTGTCCCACTTTTCTTTGCATACTTGTTTGAATTCAACCTCATTTCTAAGTTTTCCAATACGAGCAGTCATTGTTCAGGATGTTGTGGTAGACAGCAGACGTTTTCCGTGTAATGAAGCAGACCATCACACTACCACCGCCATGCTTGGCTGTTGGTCTGATGATGTTTTATTTCCTGAAACATCCTGATAGTTTTACAGCAGATGGAACAGGATGCACACTTTAAAAATGTTCTACGTTTGTCTACAGAATATTTTCCCAGAAGTCTTGTAGATTATCTTGAATGTCTTTGAAACATGGCATCATGTACTGCTTTTTGAGATCGTTTAGCCTACTCCATGTCATCAGACAGGTTCTACTGAAGTCAATGTAGAGGTCTGGCAGTAATCGGTCCTGTGTGTGACTAGTGAAACTGAACTCCTCTTCTAAGACAATGTGGTTAATCACAGTTTATTTTTGATACGTATAAGAGTCAGGTTTTTTTAGATGGCTTTGTTCCAATAATTAATGGACATCTCATTTGAAATTTGTTGTATTTACTCAGGTTACCGCAGTCAGATGAATCTTTGCTAATCTGAAAGATTTAAGTGACAAAAAATAAAAAAACAGAGCAAATACTTCTTTATAGCGCTGTATTTTTCATTATCAGTACTAAGACACCTTTGACTATTGTAATTGTTTTTCCTGGTTGATAAAGGTCACCATATTAGAGGCCAGTGGTCGCGCTGGAGGCCGTGTTCACACCTACAGGAATGAGAAAGAGGGCTGGTACGCCGACCTCGGAGCAATGAGGATCCCGAGTTATCATTAGTGAGTAAGCATTCAATTTTACTCTTCAAAGTAAAAGTACTTTAGCTGATATAGTCATATTAATTACTGCATTTGGAAAATCAGAAAACAGCATTTTAGTTGCTTGAAATTTAAATGTTTCAACAACAATCACATGAGAAACACAAAAGTTAGCGATCAAATCGTACTTATATCTTTACATTTAGATGGAAATGACACACACACACACACACACACACACATATACAGAACTTCTGACTTGATCAGTCAACAGCTGCAGCTGTGAAGAAATACATTTCCTTCTTTGCTGAAAATACCATGAACACATCTCTTAACAGCATCGTTCGCTGGTTCATCAATAAACTCGGAATTCCATTGAAACGATTCATCATGGACGACGTCAACACCTTTTACTGGATTCACGAGCATCGGTATAGAAACTACGCTGTGAAGGCTAACCCTGACATACTGGGGTACAATCTGCCCAAAGGAGAGAGGGGGAGGTCAGCCACCAGTCTGCTGAACCAGGCTCTGCAGAAGGTATGACTGGACAAGTCAGGGAATCTGTTTCTGCAAATCACCAAGTTAGTGCTTAGAGAGATACTTATTTCATGTATTAATGGAAAAAAATCGTGTTTCCTGTAGGTCAAAGACGAGGTCGACGCTCATGGCTGCCAAGCTATGCTGAAGAAATATGACCACTTTTCTGTAAAGGTACCACTATGGGATTTCTTCATAGTGCGGGTGTTTAAATGATATATATCCAGATTAATAAAGAAAAAAATGGTGATTTGTGACAGAATACTGTTTAGTTAAGTTTGATAGGATTGTGTCAAAGCGAAGCTTCAGAGGACCCAAACAAAGAGATACTTTGCAGTAAATCCTAGCAATACTAAAGAAAATGTTACTTAATCCTGTGCTGCACCCACTTAACCTACGCCTACATCATGTGATTTCATTATAAAGGCCAAGTCTATAGGGATAATACCTCAGCTTGTCCTGGCCCTCCCTGCAGAACATGTCCAAAACACCCCCTCTAGTCCAAGTCGCTTTCAGATTGTTTATGGAGGGGAACGCATGTTGTTCATCTGTACTTGTGATCATGTTCTATAACTCTACGCTCATGCTCATAGGTGAGGGTTAGAACATAGATCAATTAGAGCGTACATCAGGAGCCTCACATTCTGGCTTAGCTCTCAAACCCCAGTAACGATGACTGTTTGACAGGAATACCTGAAAAGTGACGGCGGCCTGAGTCCAGAGGCGGTGCAGATGATCGGGGATCTGCTCAACGAGCAGAGCCTCATGCATCTGGCTCTGACTGAGATGATCTACGTTGAGAGCGACGTCAGCGACAGCACATCGTAAGATCAGACACTCTCTTACATATTCAGGAATTTTTAACGTCGCGTTAAAACAATGTTCTGTTTCAGGGTAAATTAAAGTTGTACATCAACATTTCGGATTAAAGGAAGAACAGTTGAAATTGATTTTCTCTACTTGTTTTTAAGGTATGATGAAATCACCGGAGGAACGGATCTTCTCATCCAAGCGATGCTGTCGGTCCTCGACATCTCCATCCTACTGAACTCTCCTGTGAGACGCATCCACCAATCAGATAGAGGTGTAACTGTGTGGTATGAGACAAACCAGTCCTCTTTAAACAGTCTGGATGCTGACGTCGTCCTGGTAACCACCACAGCTAAAGCGGCTCTCTTCATAGACTTTAACCCACCTCTATCCATCAGGAAGATGGAGGCCATGCGGGGGGTTCACTATGAAAGCTCAACTAAAGTCCTCCTCACCTTCAGTGAAAAGTTTTGGGTGAAGGACGGAATTCAGGGAGGGAAGAGCATCACAGACGGGCCTTCTCGTTACATCTACTACCCCAGCCACAGTTTCCCAGGGAACGACACCATCGGTGTCCTTCTGGCTTCCTACACCTGGGCGGATGACTCTCTCTTCTTCCAAGGTGCGAGTGATGAAGACCTGAAGGAACTGGTTCTCAGAGATCTGGTGAAGATCCACGGTGAGTCCATCAGGTCTCTCTGCACCGGGGTGCTGGTGAAGAGATGGACCGTGGATCCATACAGCCTGGGGGCCTTTGCTCTCTTCACACCTTACCAACATCTGGAGTATTCTGCAGAACTGTTCAGGAATGAAGACAGAGTTCACTTCGCTGGTGAACACACGGCCTTTCCTCACGGGTGGATCGAGACGTCCATGAAATCTGCAATCAGGGCAGCTACCAACATTAACCAAGCCCTGTCCAAATATTCAACTGACGTTCAACTCCGATACGAGCTCTAGATGCTGAGTGTGTGTTCAGAAGTGATGTGTCAGGTTTTATTTCTTAATTTAAAATTATTTGGGTGCTGCCTAAATAATCTTGATTAAAACTGAAGTGAAATATTTGACATATTTTAGACATTAGGAAGACAAATTCCATCCATCCATCCATTTTTGTAACCTCTTTATCCAGTAAGTGTCGAGGGGAGCTGGTGCCTTTCTCCAGCGGTCA
Source organism: Callopanchax toddi (assembly GCA_006937965.1). Taxonomy (NCBI): domain Eukaryota; kingdom Metazoa; phylum Chordata; class Actinopteri; order Cyprinodontiformes; family Nothobranchiidae; genus Callopanchax; species Callopanchax toddi. Next base: position 674,520 of record SSNR01000162.1, on the reverse strand, counting down.
TGTGGTGCATGGGCGTCGCAACCATTATGTCAGGAGGGGACGTGTCCCCCCCCCACTTTGTAAAATCAGGCATTTGGACCCCCCCACATTTACCGAGTCCGTCTTGCGCTCGTTCGGTTGTTCTCAAAGAAATCCATTCCACTTGATTCATTAGAAATCACTTAGACCGCTGAAATCCACTCCATGTTTTCCTGGTTACACCCTGCACCCTGACACACTGCTCTCCTTCTGGACCTGACCTCACCTCGCGCTGCAGCTGAAAGCAAACCGAACCGGGAAGGAGGTCGACCAGAAACCGGAGTGTTACTCTGGAGGGGCCAGAGGGTTAGGAGGCACAGGAATAAGACCTGAATGACCAGAGGAGGTAAACCCCCCACAGATAATCACCTATGGCCTCTAATAAAAAGGTAAATGTGCCTTAATCAAGTTTCATCCTGGATCTACAGGAAGCAGAAAAAAGTACAGGAAGCACAATACAATATATATATATATATATACCAAAATATCAGAGACAGAACAATAACGACAGGAAAACAATGGAAGAAAATAATATATAAATACAAGTAATGTTATAGTGAAAAATAAAATAACAATAATGAGTGTAATTCACTGCTCTTTATAAAAGAAAAAGACTACCAGTAAATTAATAAGTAAATAAAATAAGTACATACTTTATTTGAGGGTCAACATTTAACACCTAAACACAACCGTTGATTATTTTACAAAAAATAAGAGTACTGAAGATCATCAGTACTATAGAGATCCTCTAACCTGTTATTTATCCTGATTAAATCTGTTGTTCTTAGTAAAAATTTAATTTCCAAATAAACACAAAGTTACACTTGATTTCTTACTAAGAGAAACTCACTTTAAATACCTCTAATTCAACTGTTACCAGTAAAATGTTTTATTTTAAATGGATCAAATGAAAACACAATCCCAGCTGTCAGTACACTGAACAACAGATATTAAACTAGTACTGTTTTCATTTCAGATTGGTAGAACTTCAGTCTTCTTAAGAACAACCAGGTTCTTGATATTTGTTTTCAAATAATTGATGTCACTTATTTAATTCCTCCTAAGCTCTTCAGCCTGAATAGTCCATTTAAAGTGACATCATGACTAGTAACAGTTGAATTAGAACCAGTTAAAATGAGTTTCTTCTGGTCAGAATTCATTTTCAGCTCCACCATGTTTACTCCAGACAGGAAGAATAGATTAGTAGAGGTTGTGCTGCAAACCCAATACACATGAATGGGAAATGTGACTAAATGTGTCCTAAGAATAACACTGAAGTTATCTGAAGTATTCATTGTGGATAGTAGAATAGTATTATGTGTATCTGTAATGTTACATTTTACTTGGAACAGCTGATTTTTAGCTATCTGAATACATATTCAGTCTTCTTAAAGTCACCACCTTAAATTTTTTAAGGATTTGGTTTCAATTCAGTTGTTGGATAGAATCTCTACTAGTAACAAAATACCTGTGGAAATTTGTATTTTCTATTTTACTAGTAATACTATTTGGACTAGGATAAATTACATTATTGTTATGTAAAATAGAAATAACAAAGAGGTGAGATTTTTAATTAAATGTTTAAAAAAAAAAGATCCATTAAATTTAAGTTCAGTCCTGCTGGTATTCTCATCTCATGGCTGCGCTACAATAAGAATAAAAGAAATACACATTCAGCATCTGATTAGAAGTTAGAAATACTGTAGAATCAGTTCTTCAGTAGTGGGTACTTTTTGTAGTAGTTGTACCAGTTTTTTACTTCAGTAGTTCAGGAGCAACAGACTGAATCACTTTGATAGAAATAAAAAATGTCCTGTCATTTTAGTGGAAGATGCTGCAGTCAGTCAGTCACATCATTGTAAACCAACCAGTACTAACAGGACTGAACTTTACCTGGTTACCAGTAGAGAACTGGTAGAGCTTTGACTAGTTAAGGGTTGAACAGCTGATTGTCTAATGAGTTCCTTCCAGAACTGGAGACATGTCAGACCATTATCATGTCTTTGAACTACTGTGGAGTTTGTCACTGTATTCACATCTTTAGTTCTGACATGAAACCACTGCTGGTCATGTTACTTCCATAAGTTTTTTTTTCAGTCTTTTCTCTAAGATCTGAATAGTCCAGCTGATGGTGTTATAGGGAACACAGCTGCTAAAAATGAAGACTTCCTGTTGAATCCGACTCTGAAATAGTTACAGAGTTCAGTTTTTACTACTGTAGGTAAAATAGGTGTTTAACAACTTGTTAAATGCGCCAGAATGCAGGAAATGGCATCTATGCCAAATATTTTTTTCTTTGGAAAAGTGTCCCCCCCACATTTTTTATGCTTCTGACGCCCCTGATGTGGTGAGAGGTTTGAGACCCCCTGGACAGGTCGCCAGTCCATCACAGAAGTAGAATTATAAAATGATTTTTGTTGTGTTTCTTTAGGTTTAACACTTGTAAGGGATTATTCTCCATTTCTGCATGATTCAGAGACAGATTATTGAATCAAATCAAATCAAACTTTATTTATATAGCACCTTTCATGCCACAGCGAGCAACACAAAGTGCTTGACAGATTAAAATGACCCATACAACCCACATTCCCTCCCTTTCCCACACACAGAACTATTATGACACTCTCCCCTCCCAGTCCACAACCCATTCCCAGGCTCACGTACACCCACACATACTGAATATCAGATTAGCTTTAAAATATTCATCTTTTTTTAACTAAGTCAACACCACCTGGCTTATGACATTTTGAGAGTATTAGTGCCTACTTTTGGTTACTGAAGTTTTCTTGAAAACGTTTTTTTTTTCATTTGAGCTCTTTTTTTTAGGTTTCTGTTACATGCTTTGAAAAGACATTTGTTTTGGTCAATTCCCTAAAAACAACAATATATATTTTTAAATCCCAATGTTTCTGCCATTACTGTTGCTGTAAAAGGAAATTCCCACAAGGGATGAATAAAGTATTTGTCCTATATCCCTGTGGTGTTGGTGTTCTCCTCTCTCCCTCTGGGTATCAGTGTTTTTGTCTTGTACCACTCGTGTTTTCTTTCTGGTAGAATGAACTATCACCCAGTGTCCAGCAGACTTCATGAGACCAACCAGCAGAGGTCAAAAAATTAACAAAAGAAAATGGACTTAAACATAATAGAAGGTAGTAATGTAGGGAGGCTGAAAACTGTTGATACCACAGTTATAACAAGAACTGATCTAAACATAAAAGATGATGTTGGATTCTTTATTAGAACATTAAAAGTATTATTACAGTAATATTAAAAAAAACATTCTAAACTAATTATTTATGTCCTTGTTACATTATATGAATTAAAGATTGCCCTGGGTGTCAGGGTCTACAGTAGTCCAGGACGTAAATCTCCTCCCAGAGCTCCTGTTTTTGGCTCCACCTGCTGGCCAGGTTCTCTCTCTGCAGCTGCAGCAGAAACACCTGAATCTCATCACCTCCTCTATTTCTAGGGACAGCCTGTAGCCTGGTGTTCACTGGGCTTCTATCTTCAGTTTTTAATTATTGGCTTTAGGGTTTTCTTATTGGGGGGGGGGGGGGCC